>CAWUFW010007131.1:600000-1049661 GCA_963921515.1 Calotriton arnoldi
GTGCTCGAGTGCAGGATACCTTCATCCCTTGTACTCTGTGAAAAGCTGTCAATCTTTTTTGAGGAAAAAATTCACAAGGTCTATGAGGTCTTCTCGCCTGTACAGGACACCGTTGAGTCTGATGTGGGAGAGAACCAGTCGGGGGATGCCTCCCTGTCTGCATCTCTTCCGATCTCACTTGTGGCATCCTTGGATGGAATCCTGAAGTGCAAGTCAGGATCCCCAGCAGACCCCTGTCCCCCAAAATTGTGGGAAGCACTTGCCTATATTCTCAACCCAACCCTCAACCTCTTATGGAATAACTCACTAAGTACCGGCATTTTTCCAGAGTCTTGGAAACATGCGATGCTCCAACCTCTTCTAAAAAAACCTAATGCTGACTTGATGGATTTAAAAAACTATCGCCCTATCTCTCTTCTCCCAGCGCCGGCAAAGATGTTGGAAAAACTGGTACAACATCAACTCAGCAATTTCATGGTTAACAACGATATACAAAGAAACAATATGGACGGACCCTGAAATAGTGGAGATCTATCAATCACTATGTGTGGTAAGTCCAAGGACCATTAGGTATATTTAAAAGACCCCTCACACACCAACCTAGTTGGTGTCATGCTTCATCATTGGGGTCCCAACCGGGAGGCCTAATGCCGCCCGGTTGTGCTACGACGCCTGATTACAGCGGAGCAGGTGAAGTGTGAAGATGTGATGTAAAAGTTAAAAATACCTCTGAGAATCCTTACCAAGTAAATTTATTAGTGGCGGCTCAGGGTATGGTTAAAAACTATGTGAAATCAACTAACAAGAAATAATAATCTGTAGTTGTTTTAGGTGATGTGGTCTACATGTTTAAGCCCGTCAAAAATTCAAATGGGCTTTCTTCAGGACCTAGAATTAAAGTGAGTGGCAAAGTGAAGGCCACGTGAGAAAGTAAAGTACCAACACACGCACTAAGGTGTGTGGACCCGGTGTCGGTATACTTACAGACACCACTCAAAAAACCTGTTAAGGAGAAAGAAATAGACAAAACAGGACATGTAAAGTTGAGCAACATAAAATGCAATTTTTAAAGCAACTCAAAATTGCAATCTCCAACATGCCGTAAAGATCGACCTAACCACCATCGTGACAGTGATAGAGTAATGATGATTCAGCATGCACGTGTCTAAGGCATGCTTGGCAATTAAATGAGACTGAATGATCACATAGGGACATCATGTACTGAGACGTGTATTATATAAAACATGTGTCCATGCTAAGGCGTGAATTAAATGATCACATAGGGGCATCGTAAGAGTGGCCAAGATGAAAGCCACATACTTGTATGTTACCGAGCAGCGGGTGAAAAATGCGCGCTGCATGCCAAGTGCTGGTAAGATAATTCGGCGTGGCACGACAGTGGCGAGTTGCATGTGCGGCCGATCGAGCGTCTGTAAATGCATATATTACAAATTATGCAAAATAGCAAGTATTAAAATGGTAGAAACAACTGTGGCAGCGTAAATTAAAAGGGGTCATAATTACAATTAAAAGAAAGAGTAAGCAGCTAATCGGGGCATGGGAGGGGTTTCATCCGATCAACCGATCTGTGAAAAAACATAGAGAAAAACAGGAGAGCGGCTTTTAGTGAAAAGCGGCTTTTAGTAAAAAGCCATGAGTCGTGGGGCAGTACGCCCGTGGTCCACAACTACAAAACCTTACTTGGTTCCGTGAGGATTCCCATGAGACAACCTACTGCGGTCTCCCGAAGTCCCGGCTGGTGAGGGACGCGGTGGGAGAACGATGTTAAATCCAAACTTCAAGCGTCGGACAAGGAAATGACGACGCTGCGTAAGGGGATGACGTTTACAAAAAACAACTAGTCTGCGTATAGCAAATAAAGCAGAAGGGCGGCGGCCATATTGGAAAACTCGCGATGTAGGCGAGATAGAGAATGGCGGCCATCCTTAAGTTCTAGAAGATCACAATGTAGATGCAAAAGAGCCATAGTGTGTGCTCTATATTAATTTAGCAGAAATGGGCAAAAAGATAACAAGAGAAAAAGGATAGATAATACCCACGAAAGTGTGTTGGAGAGTAGTGCCCCAGACATAAATAAATAAACAGACAGACAAACAGTGCTGAGCATAGAATGCGCTCAGTATTTTAACCTGAAGAGTATGAGGAAAAATTAGCACAGTATGCACAATTGGGCGTAATTTCTAAGACAGATAGCAGTAGATATAGATTCTGTTAGATAAATAGCTATTAAATGAATCTCCTATGCTGATAGAGGTATGGAGAAAGGACTACTGTCTACTGAGACTTTGCCAGGGAATATTATCGTTAAGTCCTATCAGATGACTAGATAGGCGATAAACCCATCTTTGTTCTTTCTCCAATAGACGATTTTGTATGTTAGGTAGGTTAGGATCTAGGGCCTCAATGACTCAATCTATATCTACTGCTATCTGTCTTAGAAATTACGCCCAATTGTGCATACTGTGCTAATTTTTCCTCATACTCTTCAGGTTAAAATACTGAGCGCATTCTATGCTCAGCACTGTTTGTCTGTCTGTTTATTTATTTATGTCTGGGGCACTACTCTCCAACACACTTTCGTGGGTATTATCTATCCTTTTTCTCTTTTTCTCTTGTTATCTTTTTGCCCATTTCTGCTAAATTAATATAGAGCACACACTATGGCTCTTTTGCATCTACATTGTGATCTTCTAGAACTTAAGGATGGCCGCCATTCTCTATCTCGCCTACATCGCGAGTTTTCCAATATGGCTGCCGCCCTTCTGCTTTATTTGCTATACGCAGACTAGTTGTTTTTTGTAAACGTCATCCCCTTATGCAGCGTCGTCATTTCCTTGTCCGACGCTTGAAGTTTGGATTTAACATCGTTCTCCCACCGCGTCCCTCACCAGTCGGGACTTCGGGAGACCGCAGTAGGTTGTCTCATGGGAATCCTCACGGAACCAAGTAAGGTTTTGTAGTTGTGGACCACGGGCGTACTGCCCCACGACTCATGGCTTTTTACTAAAAGCCGCTTTCCACTAAAAGCCGCTCTCCTGTTTTTCTCTATGTTTTTTCACAGATCGGTTGATCGGATGAAACCCCTCCCATGCCCCGATTAGCTGCTTACTCTTTCTTTTAATTGTAATTATGACCCCTTTTAATTTACGCTGCCACAGTTGTTTCTACCATTTTAATACTTGCTATTTTGCATAATTTGTAATATATGCATTTACAGGCGCTCGATCGGCCGCACATGCAACTCGCCACTGTCGTGCCACGCCGAATTATCTTACCAGCACTTGGCATGCAGCGCGCATTTTTCACCCGCTGCTCGGTAACATACAAGTATGTGGCTTTCATCTTGGCCACTCTTACGATGCCCCTATGTGATCATTTAATTCACGCCTTAGCATGGACACATGTTTTATATAATACACGTCTCAGTACATGATGTCCCTATGTGATCATTCAGTCTCATTTAATTGCCAAGCATGCCTTAGACACGTGCATGCTGAATCATCATTACTCTATCACTGTCACGATGGTGGTTAGGTCGATCTTTACGGCATGTTGGAGATTGCAATTTTGAGTTGCTTTAAAAATTGCATTTTATGTTGCTCAACTTTACATGTCCTGTTTTGTCTATTTCTTTCTCCTTAACAGGTTTTTGAGTGGTGTCTGTAAGTATACCGACACCGGGTCCACACACCTTAGTGCGTGTGTTGGTACTTTACTTTCTCACGTGGCCTTCACTTTGCCACTCACTTTAATTCTAGGTCCTGAAGAAAGCCCATTTGAATTTTTTGACGGGCTGAAACATGTAGACCACATCACCTAAAACAACTACATATTATTATTTCTTGTTAGTTGATTTCACATAGTTTTTAACCATACCCTGAGCCGCCACTAATAAATTTACTTGGTAAGGATTCTCAGAGGTATTTTTAACTTTACATCACATCTTCACACTACACCTGCTCCGCTGTAATCAGGCTGTCGTAGCACAACCGGGCGGCCTTAGGCCTCCCGGTTGGGACCCCAATGATGAAGCATGACACCAACTAGGTTGGTGTGTGAGGGTCTTTAAATATACCTAATAGTCCTTGGACTTACCACACATAGTGATTGATAGATCTCCACTATTTCAGGGTCCGTCCATATTGTTTCTTTGTAACTTTACCCAGGGGATTAGGACGTACCCCAAAATCCTCGCTCTCTTTTTGTTTTTCGGATAACAACGATATACTACATGAAACACAGTCCGGCTTCCGGGCAGGCTTTAGTACTGAGACGGCTCTGCTGGAGGTGGCCGAATCAATAAGAATGGAAGTGGATGGCGGAGCCTCAGCTATGCTGGTGCTGTTGGACTTGTCCGCCGCCTTTGATACGGTGGACCATCCAATATTGCTGGCTAGATTGAGGAAGGCGGGAGTGAAAGGGACGGCACTCGCTTGGATCAAGTCCTATCTTAGCGATCGCACACAAAGAGTGATATTACACCCTTATAAATCAGAAGCTAAGCCTCTCTGGTGTGGGGTGCCGCAGGGCTCAGCGCTGAGCCCGCTACTTTTTAACATCTATCTGGCCCCTTTGTGTGCGCTCATTTCTAAATGGGGAATTAAAACTGTCTCCTATGCAGATGACACACAGCTGGTGTTCTCCTTTAAGGACCTGTCGGCAAATACCTTCAAGAGGTTCAGGGGCTGCCTGTGTGACGTCTCTAGGTGGATGAATAATAACAAACTAAAACTGAACACAGAGAAAACTGAGGTGCTGTTCTTTGGTAAGAATTCCCCTCCACCATCGGGTCTGTGGTGGCCGGAGGAAATGGGTTCGCCACCCTGTCCGTCCTCTACGGTAAAAAACCTGGGTGTAAAATGGGATGCTGAGATGACATTTGCTTTCCAAATACGTTCCATTACATCCAATTGTTTTGGAATTTTGAAGGGATTGAGGAAATTTCTTTTTCTTCTGCCGGAGAGCTGTCGAAAACTAGTCGTTCATGCTACGGTGACTTCAAGGCTTGACTATGCCAACAGTCTGTTCCTTGGTCTTCCAGCATATTTGATAAAAAGACTGCAGATGGTGCAAAACGCAGCAGTGAGACTGATTAGAAGAGTGCCATTCAGACAACACATTTCTCCACATGTCAAACAGCTCCATTGGCTGCCAGTTGTACAGCGTATAGAATTCAAGGCCTTGACAATTGCTTTCAAGGCCCAGAGTGGTAGCGGTCCCAATTACATCAAAAAACGTATCCGCCTTATCAGCAAAGCCGGTCGTTACGTTCTAATTCACAGAATCTGCTGTGTGTTCCCCAATTCGCAAAGGCTCGTATTGGAGGAAGGGCTTTCTCAGTTGGAGCAACCAGATTATGGAACTCACTTCCGGTAAGACTTCGGCGTATACCGGATGAAGGGGAGTTCAGGAAAGCTCTAAAAACATGGCTTTTTAGCCGGGACTAGCTGAATTCGTTCAGTTTGGAGATCCAATACCCTTATGTTGCTGGATCACGCTAGCGCCGGGACACCTCTGTTTGAGGTAGCTGTATCGCTTTACAAATGCTGAAGTATTGTATTGTACAGCCCGACTCTACCTAGCTAGGTGTCAGTGAGCTTTACCATAAAACCATTAACCTGTCTTCTTCTAAACAACATAAAAGCACTAGGAACTAAGAGCTTAACTAAACCAGTGTTCTGTAGGAAGAGATGTGTGAAAATATCCAAACTGGAACAGTGTGAATGGAAGGAATGTGAAAGGAAGGTGCATGGGAACAGTGAGGTGTAGAAGTGATTAAAACAGATGAGGCGACAGGAGCTGGTGTATAAGGTTACAGGAGGGGAAAAGGAGCAACAGGAAGAAAGAGGATTAACTGAGTGGGTAAGATTAAAAGAGTTCATCCATGAAGATAAGTACAGGATAGCAGCTACTGGTAGAGTCAGGGTTAGAAGAAATGTTTTCAAGTTACTAGCTGTTTGTATTGAGCTAAGAAAGATTTGAAATTGCTAGGGAATATTCCTTTAAAGCACATGCTATTCTCAAGGATTTAAATGGGCATCTGATGATCTATGGTGTCAAAGGCCACCGAGAGGTTGAGCAAGATCAGCAGGAAAGCTTCACCCTCGTTCAGAGTATAATGAATGCCGTCAAGTATTTTTAACATGGGATGTTTTGGTGATGACCCAATTGCAGAATTCAGATTGATAGGGTTAATAGATTTTTTATGTCTGTAAAATGGGAAGTTGATCTTATACACATTTCTCGATACTTGTACCCAGCCAGGGGAAGTTGGTGACTAGCCTATGTTTGAAATCATGTCTGTAGTTGGCAGAGGTATGCACCCTTTGCAAGTAGGGACCGCAGTTCTAGTCAGGGTAAGTCAGTCACACACTAAATTCAGCCCGTTCTCACCCTCTGGTAGCTTGGAACAGAGCCGTCAGGCTTAGCATAAGAGGCAATGTGTAAAGCAGTTGTGTATACGTGGATACAGTAACACAGTGAAAACACCACAAAAAATATTCCACAATGAGGTATGAAAATAGCATCTCTTTTACTCTTCAAACCAGGATAAAAACAATAAGAATCCAAATTAAAGCATCTCAAGTTATGAATACTTCAAGAATGAACAATGCTGAAAGAGCCCTTGCGCATTCAGTAGGATCTTTACGGTTATGCTGGGAAAATGGCAGCGTGGATCAGGAACAGACTTTCTCCCCGGGTCAGCGTGAAGAAATCCTTCCAAAATGATTACAGTTAAAATGCAATGTCAAGTTTGCAGGAGACTGATCTACTCGCTCTGTTCAGGGCCGCTCGCAAGACCTCGTAAGACCCAGAGTGCATAGTAACTTTCTCAGGGGATTGCAGTAGTGCCATTTCCTCTAGGATCGGGAACCACATCGCTGTAGTTAACCCTTGCAAGATACGATGCAGTGATTGGAGTCATGGAGGGCAGACGCCCGTCTTTCCTTGATGTGTGCAGAGTGCGCCACGCCGCGCTGGACTGCCTGCGGATGCTGTGGCTTTGGCAAAGTCGACAAACACAATGGTCTGTGCTCTATGAGGCTGACACAGCGGTTCATGATCGGTGCACCGAGCTGATGTGTGTGGATGCCTAAAAGTGGCTGCCGATACTCTGCAAGGCCCAGGACTGGTTGAAGGCAGGTCAGGCAAAGTAAGACTTTGGATTAGCAGAGCCTAGCAGCAGTCATTTGTGTCAATTACATCTTTGATGGCCTTGAGATTTCCTGAACATGGGGAAAACCAACAGGCCCTTGGAGTTACTTAGGTTGCAAAAGGTTGTAGAGAACAGGTCCAGTACTTCTCACTGCCCAGGTCAAAGTTACCAGGCAGTAGGCCAACACAGCAACGCAGATAGCAAAGTGGCAGTCCCTCCTGTAGCACAGCTCCTCTCCTTGGCAGAGTCTCCCTAGGACCTCAAAGTGAACTAATGAGAGGGAGTCATAGACCCAATACTTATACCCAAATGTGTCCTTGAAGTGGAGGTGACTACAAAGCAAAGCCTCTGTGGTGCACAAGTCTCCTTTCAGCCCAGCTCTGTCTGCCAGTCTATCTGTGGGGGGTAAATCAGTGTTTTGTGTGAGGCCAGGCCACTACCTGTTCAGGGGTACATGTCAGTTCTTCCCCTTCCTCTTGCCCGGAAGACCAATCAGTATGCAGATGAATGCAGATGCAGCTGAGTGTCCTCTACTTATAGCTGTCTAGAGAGAATGCACAAAGTGTAGCTGTCACCCTACCCCATACATATATTGGAGATAGGCTGTAAGACACACAAGAGAGCTAAGAGCAGAGATATGTCCACTTTCTTAAAGTAGCATTTCTAAATTAGTAATGCCAGATCCAACTTTACCACTAAAGAGGATTTGTCATTACCATTTCAATGATATAAAACATAAAGCAGCTACTCCTCTGCAATCAGGAATTACGCTTAAAAAGGGTATTTAAGAAATTCCCAAATTTAACCTGTGAGAGGAGCAGGCCTCACAGTAGTGAAAAAGAACGTAGGTGGTTGTCACTACCAGGACATGTTAAACAAAAAGGCACATGGCCTACTTTTTACTTAAACAACACCCTGCCCTTAGGGCTACCTACAGCCTACCTTAGGGATGATCGATGAGTAATGAAAGGGGAGTTTAAGGCTTGGCAAGTAGTTGTAAATGCCACGTTGAGGTGGCAGTAAACTGTGCCCACAGGCCCTGCAGTGGCAGGCCTGAGGCAGGTTTGAAAGGCTACATCTGTGGGTGGCACAATCAGTGCTGCAGCCCCACTAGTAGCATTTGGTTTACAGGCCATGAGTAGATGATATACCACATTACTAGAGACTTGTAAGTAAACCAAATATGTCAATCATAGATAAACCAATTGTCATCACATTTTTGATAAGAGTGCATGCACTTTAGCACTGCTCAGCAGTGGTAAAGTGCTCAGAGTCCTAAAGCCGGCAAAAACAAAGTAAAAAGCAGAGGAGAAAGGCGAAGAGTTTGGGATAATCCTGCAAAAAGTGCAATTTCCAACAAAGGAATCTGCCTGAGGTTTCTTAAGAGAAGATTTATTATGCCCATTTTCAGTGAGTGTGGAAAAATGCCTTCTTGTAGGGATGATTAACTGACACTAGAGTTTGCAGAGGTGTTGTACCACTGATTCCCTGAGACCACCGTACTATTGCACTCTACACTGCAGTGCTTAATTTGAGCCGGTAGTTGCCAGTGGGGGCAACCTGCACTTATTTTTGGGGACCAGCACTTATTTTGCCACACCATATATTTCTCAAGAGGAAAAGAAGGAAAAACAAACAATGCTTAAAGGAAGAGGAAGATGGAAAAACCATCAGAAAGGGAGCAGGCAGGAACCTGCAAGAGTGAGATAAAGGAGCATGGAGTTTTCTGGTATTGGATTAAAGAGGCCTGATGTGGTTTCAAGACTATGTAGCCTGGTATTCAGTGCACTGACATTTAATAGCACCAGCCACAGGTTTCTGAGCAAGAGCTTCAGGAACAGGCACTCATGTTTTTAAAAACGGAGCACTGATAAACTGAGCACCAAGTGCACTCCTTTGGGAAGTGACACTCAAGATTGGTAGACAGAACAGTCTAACTCATAGGATATGCTGTGGACTAAAGTCTCAGACCTCAGTGGAACACTCAATAAATTAATGTCCAGCCAATACTTTCTGTTAAAAAGAAAGCATACAGCATCATAGAAATAGCTAAATACTATGTATGAAAACAAAAATACACATTGAGAAACTGTTATAAAAATTGGGTTTCTGGTTGGCTAGGGTATGCACCTAAGTCAGGCAGAACCCACCACTCTAGTCAGGGTAAGGGGGTTACACACTCAAGATAACCCCTGCACACCCCTTTGGTAGCTTGGCAGAGCAGTCAGGCTTATTTATCCCAGAGGCAATGTGACAAGTGTTTGCGCAACACACACATACACCTTTGACACACCAAATACACCACAAAAGAGACTCTACACAAGGTTATATACAATTATCTAATATATTGTATATAAAACAAACCGACCACAATCACATAAATCACTTTGCCAACTAGGCGATTGTCATAACATCACATAAATCACTTTGCCACTAGGCAATGGTCATAACATCATAGGTAGGGCAGTAAGTTAAATGCTCACAGGTTGCACACGTTAGAAAACATCACTTATGCATAACACCACTATACATCATCACTGTGCACATTATGCAGCTTCTGAAAATACCAGTACTTGTTATTTTGTTACTGCAAGGCATAAACACAACATAAATTGCCAACTTTCATTGTACATGATTTGCCAATTCCATATCACCATACCCACCCAGGGTAACCCCCCTACAATTTCAGGAAGCCCATGGGGACAGTGCCCCTGTGCTTCTACTGATATCTGGAAGATAACTGGTACCCCCACATGTAGGTTACTGGGCCAACTGCCCACCTACTATCATGAGTCCTGTAGAATGGGACCTCCGTGGAGGGTTCCTGCCTGCTCGGCTAATTTGGTGGCAGGGTGAACCCAAAATGCCCCCAACAGTGAGAGGCAGCTGTCCACAGACACATGGTGCAGCTGCCGAAAAAAATGCGGTAATCTACTAGAAATGCCCCCAAGGTATGTGTCAGGACTGGGGGGCAGACACACCCTGACGTCATTGGTGGGAATACCTCTCCGGGTCCCCCGTATGCAAAAATGATCCCAATTGCAGCTGCCCATGAGTGCGGTCCAGCTTCGATGTATACAAGGCCGCTGGGGAACAGCCCCGAACTCAAGCGGCCTCCTTCGGTCTCCGGGCGGGACCCACTGCTGACTGGCATCCTCCTCTTGCCCTTCTGAGACGGGAGGTGGCTGGTTGGAGCCCACGAGGCTCCGACTCCTTCAAGGATGGAGCTGGCCTGCCCTGCATTGGCCGGCGCCATGGCGGGTGGTCCCTCCCCTTCTGGGTGCGGCTTGGAGCGAGTTGCCAGGCAACACCTGGAGCTTCGGGAAGCGCTTGCTTCAGCTGGCAAGCAACTGGGGATTCAAAAGGCCTGCTCGCGACATTCTCTTCACTGGGGGCCTCACGGCGCGGTGGCGTCTCGTGCCCTGCCCACTACTCAGAAAGGAGATCATTCCAGCCATCGGGCCGTGTAGTTTCAGAAGGCGCTTGGGGAAGTTTCCCCACACATTAAGCACCAGGGACTTCCTGATAATAAGGCACTTTCCTCACGCTTGGGCCCCAAATGGAGCGCTCATCACGCGCTTACTTCTTTGGAAACAAAAAGGCACCAGGACAGTCCAGTCCTTCTCCTACTCCAGGAGATTCTTCACAAGCAGGATACCACAGCAGGGCAAAAAGAGTCAGTCCTTTTCCACCAGCAACTGCAGGCCAACCCACCACTGACTTAGAAAAGGCAGTGCTCCTCACACAGCTCTTCTGCTCTTCTTCTTGGCAGGGCCCTCTTGTTTCCTGGAGAAATCTAAATTCCTTGGGTTCCATTCCATTTTCTTATTGTTCTCTTTGTGACAGAGTCTCTGAGCTCCGTTCAAACCAGTTCTGTCCTCCCTGGCCCAGCATGACCACAGGGGGTGGAGACAGCATTGTTCAAAGGAGACACAGCCTATTCAGGTGCTAGTGAAACTCCTCCCACCACTCTAAATGCAGACACGGTCTATTCAGCCTAGCAATGAATCACCCAGGCAAGGCAGAACACAACTCAACCCCCCCCCCCCTTGTGACTGTCTAGAGTGAATACACATCCCCAGCTCCTGTCAATCTAAAACCAGACGCTTAATACACAAACAAGCAGAGGCACACAGAATGGTCAAGTAAAAAAATGCCCTAATGCCTACTAATAAAATCTGAGTTCAGAGAGCTAAACTCAATTTTTCAATCTTTTCCCATTTGAAAGTTACACATGTAAAATGTTACAGTGCAGCCCCAATGATAGCTTATGGGACAAACAGCCTTTTAACAGTGAAAAACGAAATACACAGTATTTCACTATCAGGACATGTCCTACCTTTCACATACACTGCACCCTGCCCATGGGGGTACCTTTGGCCTACCTGAGTGGTGCCTTAGATGTAAGAAAAGAGAAGGTTAGGGCCTAGCAAGTGGGTGCACTTGCCAGCTCAACATGATAGTTTAAAACTGCATGTGCAGACACTGCAGTGGAAGGTCTGAGACACATTTATAGGGCTACTTATGTGGATGGCACAACCAGTGTTGCAAGACCACTAGTAGCATCTGATTTACAGGCCCTGACACCCTCAGTGCACTTTACTAGGGACTTACCAGTAAATCAAATATGCCAATCATGGATAACCATTCATAATCTGGCTTCGTGCGCTGCGCTCCAGCTCAGAGTTCGAGGAGGGAACACGAGCGAGCATCACGATGAGAATGCGGCTGGCCACTCAAACAATGCCGGCAACCACTCAAGCAGAAACGGCACAGTTTCAGACGCGCCTGACCGTGATGGCTGCGGCGTCCCTTTGTGGGAGAAAGGAAAACACGAAACTTGCAAGATTTTCACCACGGCGATTCATTTGGTTGTCTCGCCACTGATTTCCTGGACATGGAGGGCCCCTTCTCGCACAACTGTACCGCAATTCATGGTGGGATTTCTTCCTACATACTTGGGTACTTCAGATTATTTGTACTTACAGACTCAACTTGCCTGACTGTAAGATGGCTGCCAAGCTACATACCCTTTCCTATCCTGCCATCCTCGTCATCTCCACTCGCCCGTTTCTCGACTCAAGACCTTCGGTCACTTCCTGATCTTTTTTCTAACCCAGTGGAGCCCAAACCACATGGCCGATTCCCGGTGGAGCTGCACCGACAGCTATAGGGGAGATTGGCTCCGGCACACCGCTATGGCCGTCACCTACCCAGCTGGACTTCGGAATTTGTCTCGTCGTTTTCTCTGCTGCTGTCTCCTCCCAATGGACTTCCAGCTCTCGTTGGTCTTGATTTTTATGTTCGCTAGTAACTCCTGTCTCAACTATGTAATCATTCTGTAATTTGTGTGAAATTTTGTAACTTGAAACTTGCTGTTTCCTTATGTTAAGCGCTCTGATACCTTCGGGTCTAGCCAGCGCTATATAAAACTCGCCCGTTTCTCGACTCAAGACCTTCGGTCACTTCCTGATCTTTTTTCTAACCCAGTGGAGCCCGAACCACATGGCCGATTCCCGGTGGAGCTGCACCGACAGCTATAGGGGAGATTGGCTCCGGCACACCGCTCTGGCCGTCACCTACCCAGCTGGACTTCGGACATTTGCCTCGTCGTTTTCTCTGCTCCTCCCAATGGACTTCCAGCTCTCGTTGGTCTTGATTTTTATGTTCGCTAGTAACTCCTGTCTCGACTATGTAATCATTCTGTAATTTGTGTGAAATTTTGTAACTTGCAACTTGCTGTTTCCTTATGTAAAGCGCTCTGATACCTTCGGGTCTAGCCAGCGCTATATAAAACTCATCAAATAAATAAAATAATCACAATTTAAACAGACAGCATATACACTTTAGCACTGATCAGCAGTGGTAAAGCACCCAGAATCCTACAGCTAACAAAACCAGGGTGGAAAAGGTTTTGGATAAACCTGCAAAAAGGGCCAGGTCTAACAGAAACAATAAGCAATATCAAGCATGCATTGCATAAAAGCTGGCACTGCCTACTGACTTAGTTAGAGGATCTGCACAATCAATAAAACCTGCCTAATGACTTTGACATCAGTAAGGCTGTGTGCAGAGTGACTGAAGCACCGGGAATCTATTGTCGAGTTCTCGGAGCAGATGGACATTGCAGGAGCCATGGCCGAGGTGTACCACGAGGACCAAGGCGCTGGCACTCCGCGGTCCCATGGCTTTTCACTTGCTGGCATCTGTGGTCGGAGAGCTGGTCAGAGGTATTGCGGAGGCGACGGAGGGGTAAGGCATTTTGCTCCACCCTCCCCTCTGGCGGGGCCACAAATGCGAGAAGGGGAGGCTGCAAGTTACTTCTTGCCGCCTGCAGTACACCGTGAGAACCACTGTCCACCCCGGCTGCTCCTCATCAGTCCTTGCCAGTCCCCCAGCTCCTCACCAGTCATCAGCCGCCGGTTTCCATTGAATCTTCAGACAGCTAGCTCTTAGCCCTGTATAAATAGGATGGAGCGGACCCTGTGGTAAGTACTGGTGATAGCAGGCTGTGATTGAGGGGAGTAGGGTGAGGGGAGAGCCGCAGTTAGCTTTGTGACAGCAGGTAGAGCCCTGCACACTGCAGAAGTGGCCTGACTAGGTTCAGGTATGGCTTGTACTGTTGGGCAAGCTCCCGCCCCGTTGATCTATACATCTCTACACATCTCACGAACACTACTGGTCGCACATGGCGTATTTGGAGTGGGCCTCATCGCTCACCAACTCTGAGCACCCCTATGCAGCGTACTCGTGCCCCCCCCCCGTTCTCCCTTTTAGCTGTGCCTTGTAACGGGGGGGTGTGAGGCAGTGTTGGAGAAGCAACGGGGCACTTGTAAGCTGTGGCAAATTGTTCCACCTCTCCACATTGTAATAGCCTGTTACCTGCTCCCAGTTCCAGTCTCCCATACCCTGCGTAACCAGCTCAGTAACAATGTGCTCAGGGAAAACCCGGGAGCAGGCCATCGCACTACTAACAAGAGGGGAGGGGGGGCGAGAATAAAGCCTCAAAACAGTCTGGAAAGATAGATGTGTCTTCCTCTGCTGAGGGTGTGATAGGAGACACCACAATTTTGCAAGTACTATCACCACCTTGTCCTTTGCGTGCCTCTATATTGCTCCGGCACTCTCTACCAGCCAAGCGCTCAAGGATCAAAGACTAATTTCAAACAAATCCATCTCTAATAATGGGGGTTGGAGATCTCTACAGCCTGCTTCTTGTCCTTCAGCTGGCGACTCTCTGGCATCCCCAAGCAATGTACAAGGAGGCACCCATGCCACCGATGGTACTTGAGGCACGTGCCATACAATGCTAACTATCTCAGCTCAGGTTAGGGGGCGTGGCCAAGTCGTGCAGCGAGATGGCCGCTCTTTGAGTCGGCTCCGCTGGCCGCGCCCTATAAATCCGTTATAATCCAGCAAAACACACGACAAAGCCGGTGTAGAATCGCGATCCCTGCCCTCCCGAGCGAGGAAACCACAAAAATCGGAGGTGGTGCGAGTCGATTTCAAATCAGCGGTGAGCGTGAAGGAGGCGGGGGCCTGCTGCGGCCTGCGCGCAAGGCCAGTTAGTGAGCCGGGGGCTCACGTGCGGAGGGCGACCGGCGCGGGGCAGACCTTCGTCCCAACGGGACACGCCGCTGCTGCGGAACATCGGAAAAGGCTGCATACCAAGGCACGGACACAGCCCCGCCGGCGCACAAACATACGTCTGGCCGCCGTGGGGCTTCATAACGTAGCCACAACAGATTTAAACGGCTGTGAAAGGTGAGAGGCTCTGCGACCAGACGGCTGCCGCCATGTTCGTATCGCGCTGCTGAGTGAGATGGCCTGACAGTGGATCCCTCGCGTGCAGGCTAAAAATGGCCCAGGTGGGTCGAGCACTGATCAGGCACTGCGGGAGACCGTGAGCTCGCCGCTATAGTGCCCAACGATACTTCAAAGGCAGGACCCCGCCAGAGACAGCGTCATCACTGCTCATCCAGTGTGATTAATTGGCCACCAGTAAGTTGCGGTGCGCGCTGCGGAGGGGGGAGACCACGGTACGCAATCACACACCCGCAGAGACCCAAGGCGCGGACTGGACGGCTGATAGACGATGGTGCCCACACACTGGCAGCCTCCTGACTGGATTCGCGCTGCAACCCTGCGCTGGGCAGCAGAGTCGAGTGAAACAGCTCCACCTGCACCACGAGACAGGAGATATCAGACACCAAGCGGGCCAAGTAAGAAAAGTCGGTGGAAAGAGCAGGGGGAGATCGCTCATCAGCACTACACCCCCCTAAAAGTGCCACAAACTCACACAAATTGGGCCACACAGGCACAGACAAAAGTTGGGCAAAAGGCCGCAGAGGTATGAGGAAAAACGACATCGTGGACCCCGTGGGCCGCACACGCGTAAGCGCCAACAGCGGTAGCAGGAGACGCTCTGGGGGGCTGGGCGAGACCCCCCCAACCCCAGCTATTAACCACATTAGTAATGGGGAAAGCAGATGCCAAACAATCCCGGCTGATGTTCGATAAAAAGGCAAG
This sequence comes from Calotriton arnoldi, assembly GCA_963921515.1. Taxonomy (NCBI): domain Eukaryota; kingdom Metazoa; phylum Chordata; class Amphibia; order Caudata; family Salamandridae; genus Calotriton; species Calotriton arnoldi. Next base: position 615,707 of record CAWUFW010007131.1, read on the forward strand.
CAAGCAGTCAGAGGGAGAACACACAGCTCAAGAAAGTGCAGGAGACGCGGCAATGGGTACTGTCCCAGAAGATGACATTCGTGCAATGTTCAAAGACTTGAAGACAAGTCTCCAAGCCATAGACTCAAAAATAGACACCTTAGCGGCCCGTATGGACAGGATCACACAACATGTCGAAAAACACGAAAACCGAATAGATGCACTCGAAACCAGGGTATCGGATGCCGATGACATGCAGACAGAAGCGCGAGGAAAAACTACTACAAATGGACTACGTGCTCAACCTCATGAAGGCCAAAAATGAGAATTTGGAGGCAAGATTGCGACGCAACAACGTGCGCATTACTTGTATTCCTGAATCCACAGACATCCAAAACATGGAAAAATACATAGAAGCCATGATGAAAGAGTTGTTTGGAGAAGAACTTTCAACCATGTTTCTCATAGAACGAGCGCACCTCTCTCTCGGCCCAAGACCGCCGCCGGGGGCACAACCGCACCCCATCCTCGCCAGGATTCTAAATTACCGAGATAGGGATACGATACTACGGCTTGCCAGGGAGCGGGGAACCATAAAATACCAAGGGAACGTCCTATCCCTATACCCTGACTTCACACTACAGGTTCAGGCGGCACACAGAGAATTCCTCCCAGCAAAGAGGCTACTACAGTAGTCGAGAACAAAATATGCATTAATCTAACCTGCTAAGCTAAAAATACACGGAAATGGCAAGCCCACGGTATTTACAGACGCAAAAGCGGCACTGAACTATGCAAAACAAGTAGCCAAAGCGCACCGATCGCAGAAATCACCTGGACCGGCAACATCGGAGTGTCACCTGAGCGACAACGACTAAGTCCTGGACACAAGCGCTGGGTCTGCAAGAGCGAACAGATAAGTCCACCGCTGAAACGCGGACATTGAACTAAACACCGGACATGTATTACTAGCCAGGGGGGATAATTGGGTCCCAAAGTGCAGCCACAGACCACTCTAAAACCAAAGGAGGGGGAGGGCGGGTATCGCCCACTGGGAAGTGTACCATACTATTCAATGTTATAAGCTCCGTGATGTTCTTCTGCGGGCAAGGCCACCCTGCAGTATGAGGCAGGGGAGTTCGCCGGTGACCCCACGTTCCCCCAGGGGATAATTCCCAATCACCCTAGGAGACTAGGTGTACTACAGTTTAGGGGTGTTAATTGGGATGTATACACAACCTGATTGGGGGGTTGGTGTGGGTGGAGGGAGGGGTGGGGTTGTTAATTGTTGTATTTTACCACCGCAAAATATAAGACTGTTGCTAACGTCACAACAGGTCCAAAGCCATACCAACTGACAGTTGTCAGATGCATGTGGTTTCAACCCCCAGACATGTCATGCCACAAAGATGAGAAATCACACGACACAGGGCACAGCCTTGCACCACCGTCATATCATAGCCACGTCATCAAACAAAGACATCACTAAAATGTGTCACTTGGAATGTGCGTGGACTAAATGACTACAGAAAGACGAGACTGGTACACTTATCTTATCAGACACGGTGCAGACATTTGCCTTCTGCAAGAAACGCACTTGACAAACACATCGAGACCCAACCTGAAATCCAATCGCTGGGGGGAAGTGTTCACATCTAGCTACTCAAACTACTCCCAAGGGGTGGCAATCCTAATTCGGAAAGGCCTTCCATGGAAAACACACCACACAGTAATAGACACAGAGGGGCATTACAATCTGCTGCGGGGTGAATTATACCATCAGCCGATCATAATCGCAAATATATATGGCCCCAATACTGATAGCTCCGAATTCTTCAACCAGGTATGGCATGGGATTCAATCCCTAGGAAACGCAGCGGTGTTGTGGGGGGGAGACTTTAATGTTGTACTATCCACGCTAGAAGACAGAGTAGGCACCTCCCGCACACACCACCCTCAGGCGGCAGCCGCACTTCGGCACATCATAGAAGACTATCAGTTAATAGACTCGTGGCGTACACTACACCCTAACGCCCGGAAGGAACCTGCATAACTCAGCAACATAGCGCATGGTCCAGACTGGACTTTTGGATAAACTCTAAATTCGTGGGTCACGGATGTCTCGCACCACCCGAGGACACTCTCGGACCACGTGCCTGTACTATTGCAGCTCTGAGTCCCAAAACCATACATCCAACCATTTACCTGGCGTTTTCCATCCAACGCCCTACGTGACTTGGTGTTTCGGGAGGGGCTACACAACAAAATAACAGAATACTTTGAACTGAATGAGGGTACGGTAGACTCTGTGGGAACTATGTGGGAGGCCTTCAAAGTTGTCACACGAGGGACCTGCATAGCCTTACAGTCAGGGGTACTTAAAGACATACGGTCCACTCTGGCAAAAATTGAAAGCGAAATCCGAGATCTAGAAAGCCAATATTTTCAGTCCCCATCACCTGCAATATTGGCCCGTATAAGAGTCAAACTGACGGAATTTCAGGAAGAGGCAGAGAGGGAGACTAAATACTTGCACAAATATGCACAGGCGCGCAGATACGGTGAGGGAGATAGGCCAGGGAAGACACTAGCAGGCCTCTTGAAGCCCCCCAGAGGCTCGGCGTACATCGCTGAACTACATAACCCCGATGTACCACCATCCCGTTCACCACCAGAAGTCCTGCAATCCATGGGGACATTTTACACGCAATTATACACCACCCAAACGGACCCAGCCGAATCTGACATAACAGTCTACCTAGACTCTTTGGAGCTATTATGGCTTGGCAGGGCGCACCGGGAGTACTTGGACGTCCCATTCACGGCAGATGACATTCGGCAAGTGATTAATAGCTTACCGGCTGACAAGGCCCCAGGGGCAGACGGGCTCACTACCAAATTTTACAAAGAATATGCTGACCTACTGACTCCGCGACTGCTGCTGGTGTACCAGGAGGCCCAAGAAACCGGCATACTGCCACCATCTATGCGCGAAGTGACTCTAATAACACTATTAAAGCCAGATAAAGATCCCACGAAATGTGATTCATATCGCCCACATTCGCTAATAAATCTGGATGCGAAAATATATGCCAAACCCCTAGCAAATAGACTGCAACCGCTGCTCCCACTAACAGCGCGACCGGATCAATCGGGCTTTATTCCGGGTCGCTCCACAGCCCACAACCTGTGCACGCTCTTTGCACTCCTCCATTACCTGGCGCCTCACGTATCAGCCATAGCCGCCCTGTTAGACGCCACAAAGGCGTTTGATTCCTTGGAATGGAAATTCCTTTTCACGCTACTAACTCGACTGTGTCTCAGCCCCACCTACATCCAGCAAATCAAACTATTATACACTCTTCCGACTGCAAGAGTCAGGGTAAACGGGCTCATATCAGAACCAATACAAATCACACGGGGTACTCGCCAGGGCTGCCCACTCTCGCCCCTGCTCTTCGTGATAGCCACAGAACCATTAGCAGAATGACTCCGACAGCACCACACAAATCGCGGCATCGGATTCACCTCTAGAGGTTTGATCATATCAATGTACGCCGATGACATGACTATATATCTTGTAGAGCCCGAGGTGAACTTTGCACCCGTGACCAGGGAACTGGTGCGATACGGTGGCCTAACTGGGGTCCAGATAAACTGGGCCAAAGCCACAATACTTCCATTAACGGACGGTACCACCCCCTTTGAATCTGAATACCCCATAAAATGGGCGGACGGGCCGACAAGGTACTTAGGGATCTGGATAAGCAGAGACATGCAGGAAATATGGACGGCAAATTACGGTAGGGTCATGGACTGGATAGAAGACAGAATACATAAATGGAAAAATGTACCTCTTTCCGTGGCTGGCCGCATCGCAATCACTAAAATGATAATTCTTCCCAAATTACTATATCTGTTTGTAAACATACCAATGCCTCTAACGGTGCATTTTTCAAGCGCCTGCGGTCCAGCATAATTGAACTCGTATGGGCCGGAAAACAGCCTAGGATATCTTGGAAGGTCCTTACGTTACCGTTCACGCAGGGTGGATTTGGTGCTCCGGACTTCGAGCTGTATGCCTATTGTGCCCAGGCTCAATTCTGGCACTTCTAGCAACACCCAACGCCATTTCAACCACACGTAGCCATCGAACTAGACAAAGTTGCCCCTCTGCCCCTACACACTGCCCTATATCAACCCTTCAAAAGACCCAATCGTGAAATAGACACAAGAGAGGCTCTGAGATGGGCCTGGAAGGGACTTGCTAAGAGAGCAAACCAAGCGGTGCTGTTCGCGCCATCTATGCCCATAGCAGGGAACCCATTAATCCCGCCATTGCTGGATAACGCTGCAAAACTCAGAGCGCAAACACATAAAATCACAACAGGAGGTGATCTGTTCCCTGAAGGCACGTTTCTCACATTACAGCAAATGTGCAGCTCATCACAATGCTCGGCGTTAGATATGCTCTTATACTACCAGATTAGAGCGGCGTGCAGGGCTAGGTACACTATGTTTCCTGAGGCCCCCCCGGCATTGCCACCATTGGAACACATCATCACATCACCTCTGCTCGTAAACTGGTCACATGATTATACACCACCACAGTCCCGTGCAGCTTGGGAGGCGGACACGGGTACTGACATCACTGACCAGCAGTGGTCATTTTGCTGTAATAAACTGGAACAACAATCTCCAAACTACCGCCTAAGGCTCATCCACTTCAAATACTTGCACCGCATATAAATCGCACACCACCACAGCTGCACCGCATGGGACTACATCCCGACACACGATGCTGGAGATGCGGATTCCCCCAGCCACTTTTATACACCTCGCTTGGGAGTGCCGGCCAATTGCCGCATTCTGGCTCGCAGCACTATCTCATATTGAGAATATAACCGAACAAATATTATCGAAACCCCCATTGGTTGCCCTGTTGGGTTATGTACATAGTACCCCGAAGGCAGTGAGAAACCTAACGGTTCTACTGCTGCTCCTGGCCAAAAGACAGGTAGCAATACATTGGAAAAAGTCAACACCTCCAACTGTGAGAGTGTGGGTGCGGGACATCACATATTGTAAGGACCAACTGTCGCACTATTGGGAGCTGATGCCGACCCGCTCCCGCCCCAAGGATATATGGGAACTGTTTACCAATTGGCTCTGAACTGTAGTAGAAGCAGATTGTTAGACCCGATGGTCAAGGTGAGGCCTCCTTCAATGTGATACAAGAGTGTATTATATAAATCCAGTAAATGGGTACGAACCATAGAGTCGCAACAGAAATGTCTAAGAACTGCGCCACATGTATGGCTACCCTAGACTGTCCGTAACAACATACAGTGTACTATGATTGTGACAATGTAAAAAATGTAACTTACGCTTTGTTAACGATGCAAAAACAAAAGGCGGTATTTCACTTAATTGTATCCCTTTGTTTTGGTCCCCTTTCCCCTTTTCTGTATTGCTGATTTCTTGTCATTGCAAAAATTCAATAAAAAGAACCTAAAAAAAACGATCTCAGCTCAGGTTCATGGTACAGGCCACCAGGAGGGAAATATATTGTTTTTGGAGACAGCATTTGACCACTCTCAATCTCTTCTGGAGAGGAAGTCAACATTGTGAACACATCAAATATGGGTGAGGTTAACAGGAGCAATCCCTCAGGTGATGTGACTAGTCTGGCATGCCAGGTGACTAGTCAAGCACTGTTAAGTCCATGCATCGATTAAATGATTGGAATAACACTACGAGCAACTTTGTGTGTCACATGGTCCCCTCTACCACTTTAAGCCCTATCAAGCTAAACCTGTTGTCCTCAAAAGTTTCGGACCCTAAACCAGCCATGGGAGCATTCAGTCACAGCCCTATAGAAGAGGCATTTGGAATCCATGACTTTGACTCTTCCTGCCATTCTGACTGAACGTTGTTTGTGTAGAATGCAATCTACAATACAAATCGCTCAGCATCCAGACCGACTGGGCACACCAGCATAACTCTAGCATCAACCTCTGGAACGCTTTGCTTAACAATTTGGAGGAAGTCTCAGCCTCTTTGTATTATCACTCTGATAAGCTTGATATGCAAATTAACATTCTAAGTGCCCTAGCAGACCACATCGTGGGAATAGATGCAAAACTGTCAGCCCTGAATAATATGATCACAAGGGTCCAGTCGGACCAGGCCACCGTGTATCACTCTTGCCCTTGCACCAGCACTATCAGCGCCTTTGCTAAGACTTCAAAAGTTGGACGTCATCCTCAATTGAATTTCAGCACCTGCTCAACATACAGGTACAATCCCGAAGCAAGAGGACATGGATCCTTTACTCTCTAAGGGCAATTTTGAAAACCCACGCATGCAGGTTCATCTTCCTCTGCCACCAACTCTGATCCTGTTAAGGCACCTACGGGACCTGCATTTGAGCAATCCACTGTGTCAGAATCCGATATGCCGAGCATCATAATCACCAACGAGGGCACCATTGTAGCAGTTTCTCTCAATCCACGAAACGGTAATACCAGGTCACCCAATGGCAAGGCAGTACCTACTCCCCATCTAGCAGCTGGGGCAAAGCCGCACACAAAAGGGAGCAGAAAAGGCTCCGAAAAGCAAGAAACGAGTGGATTGTTAGCTGTTCTCTACTTCTTTGCACAGCCTCTGCCCCGCAAGCTACCCATGGCAATGATACTCCAGCCGGGTATTCAGTTACTGATCCACCTCCAGTCAAACAGCCTTCTAGTGATCCTAAAATCAGAACCTACTCATTGTTTAATCCCAATACAGTACAAAAGTTAGACCACAAAGAGGACAGTGAAGTGGGTATAAAGACTCAAACTTTGCTTTACCAGCATGCAGCTGCAGTACAAGCACTTCCACCACAACCACCTAAATTATCATCTGAGAAGCCTCACACGGCAACATATATCCTGTGAATTCCGCCGCTGCTACTGCAGGATCCATCATGCCTGCCACATGAAGTGACGATTCCATACCTCCTTGTCCTTGTTCAACTGCGTAATTGGTAACTGATCCAGTGGCACCATTTGAGGGCGCTCAACAGCCTGTCATCTCGAACTCTGCCTCTGAGCGTCACCATCTTCGCAAAGAATGTCCTCACGAAGACCATCAAAGGTCTAGTTCTACAGTTGACACCAGCCGCGGCAGCTGCAGGTAAGAGCGGTGGGGCTGGCTGGTGGGGGATTTCGAGAGACGACCACGAGGGAAAATTAATTATTTATTTAATTTTCCCTTGTGGTCGTCTCTCGACATCCCCTCCCAGCCGGCCCCACTGCCTCACCGCTCTTACCTGCAGCGGCCGCAGCTGGTTGACACTGCTCATCCACTCTCTTCCGTAAGTGCCTCAATAGCTCTGAAAGCAATCCGGCAAAGAACACCGAGTCACTAGAAGTGGCAATGCAGAAGGTGGCATATACTCTCAACTTTCCAACGAACAAGCTTGAGTTCATCCCGCACTATGTCTCCAGGGGCAAACACAACTTTCTTAACAGGAGCACAATCTTGAAACTGCTTGGAGCAGCAGCAAGCACCAGATGTACCCACCAGGAGTCTATTGAGTTCAGGGAAAATCCAGCCCAAAGGGGGAAAGACATCACCATCACTACGTGGTCTTCGCCAGACTTGGCTAACCTTGTTTGGCAACTTAAGGGCACATTTTTCATGTGGGAGATCGAGCTGTCACCTGTCCTACCACCTCGCTACCCCAGCCCACTATTACTAAATCGTAGTACCTATAACGCACCGGACTCCAGAAACTTGAGAGGAGCCATCGGCTCTGATTTCTGCTAGTACTTACCAACACCCTTGACAGGTGTCAGTGTGAACACAGTGGGTACATTTTGGGAAGTCACTTCTCAGTTCCAGCAGGGTAAGTAACTCCACAAGAATGTGCAGCCCACTTCCAACTTCTAGCACGAGAACACAAGACTGCAAAAGGTCCCCTCCAGTGTATATTCACAGCCTCTTTATTACCCTCGAAGGAATGCAATCCCCCTTGCTCGAGCCTTACCCACTCTCGCACCGAACTCTAACACCAGTACCCAAAACCACATGTGGTCTCCCCATACCACCTCCCCCAAGCAAGACTCCGGCCTCGGCAATACCCAGGTGAAACAGGAAACGTACACCAGATCTGTTCAACGGATGGCTTATGTCACCCCAACTATAACGCCAGATGGAGGTGAGCAACTATCTGGCCATAACATTGAAACTATAAAGATTAATTGTGTGACCCAGTATCTCACAGAACCTGGCGTACTATAACAGTATAAAATAGTGGTTGGTTAAGTCGAGCAAGACTGAATTTCTTTAGTACTTGTATTTGTCCTGATCAGTAGAAAAGACCAATTAATGGTATATAGTTCCTATACCATACATACAAAAGGACAAACTGAGAGTGACAAGATAAACTCCAGAAAGTGACCAATATATTATTTGTCATATATTGTATCTCACATTACATATACAAATGTATAAACGCAGAAAACCGTACAAAAACATTTACATAAATAAATGAGCCATGTAGTGCACAAAAAACAACATTAAACATTTACAGTACACACTGGGGAGAAAAAAATAATCTTACTTAAGCAACTGTAGTAACTTGGCCCATTATTTAGCACATATACCCTTATCGTTAGGCATCACTATGTGAAATGATAGTACGGGATGTCTTGTTCAGTACATTGACGTTTCGACCTAGATAGCTAATTCTTCTAAAGAACAGGCATGCATGGTCGAGGGTAGGTGCAGCGAGACGCACATCTGACTCAACCCCCATAACGGTGCGGGTCACGGTGCAATAACCTATGAAGCCTGTTCTTTAGAAGAATTAGCTATCTAGGGGGAACCAACGGTGATCATTATCACGAGCAGGTGCCACCTTATAAAAAGAAAGGGGGACCGCTCAATCTGATTCTACGATTGGGGTTGACTTACCAACCACTTATATTCATTTTCAGTCCTGATGAAGCACCAGGGATCAATCTGACCAATTTAAGACGCAAAACATGTCGACCTTTCCTTTTTTTAGCTACTAGTCACCATTATTACCCCACAAGTAACACTAACCTACGGGTTTTTTACGCTGACAGGGGAATCCGCATATTAAAACTTTTGGAATATCCCCTAGCCAGTTTTAGGTATTTAGTCTCACACTCACCTCTCACGACCCCACTAGGACACAGTCTCACACTCATCAAATGGCGAAATAAAAAGATCTCCACTAAAGTGACCCTTCGGGGGACCCGTTGGGCATTGCAGCGCTGGCCCAATGACTAGCACCGCCCAATAATGAAGCAAGGCATCCCTAGGGATGTGTGAGGGCAACAAGAGACAAACTTGTTGACTGTCTTCTCCTTATTGGCAAAGTACCTAGCTACCAACTTCAGTCTTTCCTCTCTTTAGACACAATTAGTGTCATTTTAGGAACAGAAACCCCATTATTTGGATTGACATTAGAACACTACCTGGACTCCCTATACTCCAGAGGTGGCAGGGAGGCGACTAAAATGATCATTGTTGCCCTCCTGCTTATGAAGATGCTTGCACCATAAGCGACTGTGAAGAGAACTTCTTGCTTCACTATTCCCGCAATGCATTTGGCAATAACATTAACTATTTGAGGATGACATTTAATATGTGTTTCACAAATTAACATAGTTCCATGAATGGTTTCTTCCCTTTAATCTTCGTAGGCATGGAACAGGGTTCTTGAAGTGATTGTATCCTACTGTCTTTTAATTTAGCTGCCAGGGCAAGTGAGCAGCTGGTACATAATCTTGCCTTGAGCGACGATCTTCCCCAAAGTCTTACTCTCTTGCTTGGAGGCCTGGGCAGAAGAGAGTAGCTCTCTCTCGGACATCCAATATGATCAGGAGAGGGATGGGGATGGAAGATCAATTAATTAATCGGTGTCTTTTTTGGGGGGGAATACACAATTGCCAACCACAGTGCGCTCCAGCTGGGTTTAATGGATCTGTCCAGTGCCTTTGACCATGTGTCCCACTCCAAATTGTGGGGCATTATGAAAGGCTTGGGCATTGACAAACAAGTTATCAACACAATCAGGGAAATTTACTGTGATTCTAGTGCTGCAGTAAGATTGGGGCTGGGAGGGTGTTCTGAAATGTTTGGGGTATACAGGGGCGTCAAGCAAGGGTGTGTCCTTGCTCCTTTTCTATTCTCCCTCTATATCAACCACTTACAGGGGAAGCTAGTTTCAAGGCATGGGGACATACCCCAGATTGGAAAGTGCTCAATACCAGTCCTATTGTACACTGATGATACTATCCTTATGGGGCGCACATCTGTAGCATTGCAGCATCTTTGAAAGCTTTTGCATCCTTTAGGAAGCGGCTTGACATGAAGATGAACACCATCAAATCCTTTGTAATGTCCTATGGTTACAGGATAGGCAAGAGACCTTTCTTCAAACTTCAGGCCACCCCAGTTAAACATGTGACTAACTTTAACCCCTTGACCGCGGCGCGAATTCCGCCGCGGTGCGGGTGATTTATGAGTGGGCGTGGTTCGGACGGCCCCCGGCCGTCCTCCGCACACGCCCACCGTGACGTCGGACGGCCGGCGGCCGTCCGACGCACGCAAAGGGTTAATGACCTTGGGGTCACCTTTAATTGTAGGGGGTCCTGGCAACCACAGATCGAAATTAGAAATAATCAGTTAGCAAGGAGTATCAATGCAGTGTTTTCATTTGCCACTAATTGGGCAAAATGTCACTTGCCCACATGTTGACCATCTATTGTGCAAAATGTGTTGGTTTGGCTTCTTATGGAGCAGGGGTTTGGGGATCACAGGTGGTATCGCTCTTAGAGATCACAGAAAACAAATTCACACGTTGCCTACTGGAGCTACCATCGTCCACCACTTCTTTCATCAGTCATAGGGAGTTAAGGCTTGCTCATCTTGAGGACCTTTTAAGGACACGCCCATTTCTGTTATGCAGAACCGGACTGGGAAGCGAAAACAGCCCTGGCAGTTTTGTCAGACCAGCCCCCCTGGGGGGCTGGAGGGTGTGCAAGTGTGAAGCACTACTCCTTTGCAGATATTGCAGCACTGCTGCAAATCCGGCCCCCAGTAACAAAACCAGCCCCTACAGCTGCAAAACCGGCCCCTACCCTTCCAGCCTCCCGGGGAAACGCCTGATGCCCGCTACAGCCAGTCCGGCACTGCTATTATGGAAAAGGATTTGGGTCAATGAGGCCCCCCTCATTAAATTGAATGCTAATCGAGGACTGCCTGTCCCTCACGCAGTTCCTAGAAATCCCCTGACTGAGGGGCATCAGGGACATGGCAATGGCCCTTGACAGGCGGGACTTATTCGAAGACCCTTTACGCTCCATGTCTACGGTGCCCAAAAAAACATTCGGGTATAAATGTTAGACATTCTGGAAGGAAGAGATGGGCAAAGGTGTCTGCATTTTCATCTGTTGCCTATTATATGCAGTTTAAGCTCCTTAGGAGCATTCAGCCATTTTTGTTGCACGATGCACAACACTATCAGCACTTTATTTTGCTCAGGTTCTTCCTTAACCTATTTTATTAATTGATTACTTTTCCCCAGTGCAATCACTGGTCGTGCATTCTTGTGCTTTATCCATGCGAACAGAAGTCAGCACAGAACACTTTACATGCAATATTTGTATGTGCTTTTTACTGCAATTATAGGTTTATGAGTTTAAAACTATATTAATTAAGCATTCCCTGTGTCGTAGCACAGAAGCTTTGCACTTTTTACAATCTTTGGGATCAGAGGAGACTGTTTTTACTGTTTATGCCTTTTTGAAGCAGCTAGTGTTCAAGGCAAGGGAATCGCTCGGATAGTCTTCTATATAATTAGATCCACTCCAGTTTCACAATTTTTGTAGATCAGACATTTTTTATGTTGTGTCATATCATAATTCTTTTATTTTCAGTTTCAGTTATCACTAAAGATTTAGGTCAATGAGGCCCTCTCCTTAAATTGAATGGTAATTGAGGACTGCCTGTCCCTCTTGCAGTTCCTAGCTATCCCCTCGCTGAGGGTTGTCAGGGACATCGCAGTGGCCCTAGACAGGCGGGACTTATTTGAAGACTATTAGAAATGGGGGTCTCTAGTTGGCAATGGTTTGCACTTTTGTCCAAGTAGGGACCCTTGCTTCTAGTCTGGGTAAGGGAGTTACGCCCTTAGAAAACCCATGCTCACCCCCTTGCTAGCTTGAAACGAGCAGACCGGCTTATCTCAAAGGCAGTGTGTAAAGCATTTGTGCACACATATAGTAATAAAGTGAAAACACTTCAAATGGATACAACACCAGTTTAGAAAAATAACTAATATTTATCTAAACCAAACAAGACCAAAACGGCAAAAATCCAACATACAATAATCAAAATATGCAATTTGCAAGAATAACCTTAAAAATGCAGAGCCACAAAGTCTGTAGCTCCGTCTGGTGCTACTGTGGTGGTGAAAGTAACCAAATCCAACAGTTTCAGTTAACCGCGTCGTTGCGGACTGGCGTCGGTGTCAGAAGCTTTGTAAACAGTACCTTTGATACTGGCGGACCGCGTCTGTGCTGGATGGCTGCGGCAACCGTCCCGTGTGCGGTATGAAGTGGAGCGGTGCGGCGTGCAGTGCACTCAGGTCGCGGTGCAGGCAGCGGCTTGGTGACGGTCGGCCAGCAGCATCGGTGCAAAATGGGGCGGTTCTTGTTCTGGTGCTGACAGGTCAGGGTGCAGGCGAAGGTCGATAGGAGCTGGCGTCAGTGGGTCCAGACTACGGTGTGGGATGGGGCGGTGTGGGACTTGTCCCTTTTGGCTAAAGTTCCCTAAACTTTTTGCTTTTCCCCTAGACCTTTTTTTCTGACATTGTGTTGCCAACTTAGATGCTTTGGACACTTTGCCACTGCTAAACAGTGTTAAAGTGCAAGTGTTCCCTGTATAAAGTGTAATGGTAATTGGTTGGCCATGATTGGTATGTTTGCCTTACTAGTAAAGTTCACTATGTGTGCCAGGGCTGGTAATGCAAATGCTACTAGTGGGCCTGCTGCACTATTTGTGCCACCCACACAAGTAGCTTGGAAAAGAGAACTCAGGCCTGTCACTGCAGTGCCTGCGCGCAGTTTGCTAACTGCCATGTTGTTGTTCTGGCAAGTGCACCCACTTGCCAGACCTTACCCTTCCCTTTCTATGCACATTAGACACCCCTATAGTAGGCCCAAGGTACCCCCTGGGCAGGGTGCAGTGCATGTGAAAGGTAGGACATGTACTAAGGTGTGTACCATGTCCTGACAGTGAAATAATCTCCATTTCGTTTTTCACTGTTGAAAGGCCATCTTGCCCATAGGACAGAATGGGGAGCCTGTGTAATATGTTTTCCAGCCTATCTTCCCAAAGGCTTAAGATGGAGAGGTGACGTTTAGTATGCCTGAACTCGCAGTGTAATAACACATCTTTTTATGAAGGTGGTTTTTGCATTGTGTGTTTAGAAGCCACTCTTTTAGAAGTGGCTGAGTTTTTGTGCTCTAACATTTCTGTGTGTCTCTGCCTTGTTGTGGATTGACTGTCTGGATTTCACAGTGATAGGATCTGGGGAATGTCTTGACCCAGGGGAGGAGGTGAGACAGCAACAGGCTGACCTGCATCTGGAGTGTAGGGGGAGGAGTAGCCCCTAGAGGTGAAGAGGCCTGGGCTGCAGCCATAAACCAATTACTCCAGCCCCTGATGAGTGATTGAGGATCCAGACCCCAACTATCAAAGGAATAGAGGTGTCACTGGAATGGGAGGCACCCAGAACTGGTTTGAACAGGGGTCAGTGCCTCCTGAACACAAAGACTTCAAAGCCATTGAGGGGTATAACTATGAGAGCTGAAGCCCCTGAACTTTGGAGCATGGCTTGATCAAGATTGAAAAAGACTGGTGGCTACTTCGTGGTCAAGAGGAACCTTTGCCAAGGAAGAAACAACTGAAGAGACTGAAGGATAGGACTGACCCTTGCTGTGTGTTCTGGGGCTGGCCTGCAGTTTGCTGTTTTTACCAAGGAAAGGCTGAAGGGACTTTGCTGTGTGCTGTGTCCCCTTCTTGAAAGGACTTTGCTGTGTCCTGAAGTAACTTATCCCCAAGGGCCCGAGGTGAGCTGGCTCCCTGTTGCGGAAACTCAGGAAAACAAATGTTTCCATGAGAGTCTCAGCGACGCTTTGTGCTTGTTGCAGCCTGAGACCCTCGTAAGAAGTGCCCTGTGATCGTGGGCATGTGGAGTCCAAGCGAGGATCAGTGATGCTGTGTGCATGTGCTTCGTGCAGCCTGAACCTTTTGTGAGGATTGTCCAGTTATCGTGTGCACCGGAATCCAAGTGAGTCTCCCCGACGCTGTTTGCGTGTGCTTTGTGCAGCGGGAGACCTTCGTGAGGATTGCCTTGTTAACGTGCACCCGGAGTTGAAGTGAATCTCAGCGACGCTGCGCGTGTGTTCTTCGTGCAGCCTGAGACCGTCGTGTGGAGTGCCTGGTGATCGTGCACCCGAAGCTCAAGGGAGTCTCAGCGACGCTGTGTGCGTGTGCCCTGTGGCAGCCTGAGATCTTCGTAGCAGTAGCGGCCCCGACCGGCAGCCTCGGAGGAGCTGAGCCGCCGGCCCGAGCCCACCGTTGCCCATTCACAAAGATTGCATCTGAGGCCCAAGTCGTTGGAAGAGGAGAGGAGAGTGGGTTTGCGCCCCCCAGGTAAAGTGTGTCGACTCCTGGGGCGGGGTGCGAGCTCGGAGGGAGACGCTCTCGGCCTCTCTCTCATTCAGCAGCGCGAGCCTCTGCTTCGGCTCGTGTCGCGGCCCGTGTTGCCAAAGGAGTGGCAGTACCAGGGCCGGAGTGCGGAGCTGCACTTTTTGTTACACCATACCCGTGTTGGGGACAACTGTTGACAGAGTCTTACTGCGAGTCAGACGGAGAGGCGGAGAGACCGCCTAAGGCACCGTGATATGTGCCTGAGCATTAGCTGATTTCTGAATAACGAACTACCTGATTGTCGTATTACACATTGCATCATTTCTGCATAACAAACTACCTGATTGTCGTATGACGCATTGCATTGTTTCTGCATAACAAACTACCTGATTAGCGTATTACGCATTGCATTATTCTTGCATAACGAACTACCTGATTAGTGTATTACGCATTGCCTTATTTCTGCATAACGACGTACCTGGTGGTTGTATTACACATTGCATTATTTTTACATTGCAAAGTACCCGATTGTCGCGTTACGCATTGCATTATTTTTACATTGCAAAGTACCTGATTGTCGCATTACGCATTGCATTATTTCTACATTGCACAAGTGCCTGATTCTAGCATTACGAACTGCATAACATGGTATTAGGATTACCGTGAAATGTTTAGAAGTGCTCATTGATATCGTTAGAACTTACAAGAGCTGGCTGGCCTAACAACCGGCCAGGAAGAATATTACAAATACGCATATGTTGGATTTATATTGTGTGGTCTTATCGTATATCTTTTTATATAAAATTTATACTCGTTTTTATAAAACTCGAGTGGTCTATTTGTGGTGTCAACATTGTGTTACTGTGAGCGTGGTTGCAAATACTTTACACATTTGCCTTGAAGATAAGCCTGGCTGCTCGTGCCAAGCTACCGAGGGGGTGAGCGGGGGCTATCTCAGAAGGCGACCTTCCTTTCCCTGACGTGGAACCGCGGGTCCCTATTTGGCCTAAGGTACCTACCTCAGCCAACCAGGGATCCCGGGTCTAACATTTGGTGGCAGCGGTGGGAGTGAAACATGTATTTGCAAATCCATTCACAGTAATTGGTGTACATCACAAGTTTAGCACAGACCACGACGCAACCACATATTGTGTTCTTGATTTGTTGGTTCTAGTTGGTTTTATTTTTGAGCAACCTTTAAGCCACACATCATGTCTCAGAGGAGTCAAGTAGCCAGTGAGGCTGCAGAATTAGAGTTCGACATAGAGGCATTGCTTACCTACAAAGTTGATAAATTGAGGCAATTCTGCAGAGCTTTGGGATGTCGCATGAAAAGTAGCGCCAAGAAGGAGGAGCTGCAGGTTGCCTTGAGGGCCTGGTGGGAAGCCAAAGGGGCTCAGGAGACGGGTGATGTTGAGGTGGATGAGGATGACCCAGGGAATGGATTTAGTCCACAGGATTTGCCAGGGGAGGGACCAGTCTTAGGGGCTGGTAGCAGCCGTTCAGGGAGGATTTTTTCACCAGAGGAGCTGGAGGAAAACCAAAGGGTCAGAGAGCATGAGTTGGAGGTGTTGAAACTTAAAGCTCAAGCAGAGGAGAAGAAGCTGCTCATTGAAAGTGAAAAGCGAGCAGAGGAGAGCAGAAGCGCTCTCGCCTTGGAAGAGAAAAAGATTCTCTTGGCTCATGAGTTTAGCATGAGGGAACTGGAAATGAAGGTTAAACAGGCCGAGTCCAGTTCAAATGGTGGCAGTGTACAGCCAGTGCCAAGTGTGGATGAGTACAAGCGTGCACTGGATGACTGGTTGTTGGTGAGCATGGCAAATGATTTGAAGGGGTTGCTCAACTCTACGCCTAGGGAGCCTAGGCTCAGTAATTGTTTTCCAGGATTGCACCAACCCATGTTAGGGTGCGAGCTCTTTGATTCCCGGGAGCTGGCACCAGAGCCAGACTCCTGGTCATGGGTCCAAGTGTCTGAAAAGGCCCTAGAGAGGGAAGAGAGGCGAAGTAGAACCGGTAGGTCCCAGAGTAGTGGGGGGGGGGCATGCGGGCTAGCGCCCTGTCTCAAAGGAGAGGGAGGGAGTGTGAGCAGCGTCCCCAGGGGTTCACCACCCCACCCCAGAGACTGGAGGGTTCCTTACAGGAGCACCAGGTGGGAGGCCTAGCACCTACTTGCCAGCTGTGCGAGGAAGAACACCTAGCATCAGGAGGGCGTGGGGAGTCTGTCCCCAGAGCTCCCGCAGTCCTGAAGTTTGTGGGTGCCATTCCTAAATGGCAGGCACAGAAATCTAAATGGAAGGTTAAGGGAGGAAGGTGTCCCCCATGGGAAAACCTGTGGGACCCTGTCCAGCTAGTAGAGCTGGGTCCCCTAGGAGTGACCAGGGTACCCCCACATCTAACCTGGAGGACAGGATAACTGGGAACAGTGTCCTGACTGATGGGTCTTCCAGGGATACCGCTCTAGGTGGGGGTTGGCAAGGAGCCAGCACCCCTAGAGAGGACCCAACTGTCTGGAAGTACCCATGGAGCGGCATAGTTGGCCCAGGGAGGAGTGACCAAGAGAATCCCCTGGGGTCAGGAAGGCATAGAACCGGAGGGTGTCAATGTGGTAGCGGGCCTGCGTCTGTGTTCTATCGCCCTAAGCAGGGAAGTCCATCAAGGTAGTTGATTGGTCTACCCTGGCTTTTGGCTGGGAGGGGGTTGTGTGGGACTTGGCCCTTTTGGCTAAAGTTCCCTAAACTTTTTGCTTTTCCCCTAGACCTTTTTTTCTGACATTGTGTTGCCAACTTAGATGCTTTAGACACTTTGCCACTGCTAAACAGTGTCAGAGTGCAAGTGTTCCCTGTATAAAGTGTAATGGTAATTGGTTGTCCATGATTGGTATGTTTGCCTTACTAGTAAAGTGCACTATGTGTGCGAGGGCTGGTAATGCAAATGCTACTAGTGGGCCTGCAGCACTATTTGTGCCACCCACAGAAGTAGCTTGGAAAAGGGAACTCAGGCCTGTCACTGCAGTGCCTGCACGCAGTTTGCTAACTGCCATGTTGTTGTTCTGGCAAGTGCACCCACTTGCCAGACCTTACCCTTCCCTTTCTATGCACATTAGACACCCCTTTGGTAGGCCCAAGATACCCCCTGGGCAGGGTGCAGTGCATGTGAAAGGTAGGACATCTACTAAGGTGTGTACCATGTCCTGACAGTGAAATAATCTCGATTTCGTTTTTCACTGTTCAAAGGCCATCTTGCCCATAGGACAGAATGGGGAGGCTGTGTAATATGTTTTCCAGCCTATCTTCCCAAAGGCTTAAGATGGAGAGGTGACGTTTAGTATGCCTGAACTCACAGTGTAATAACACATTTTTTTATGAAGGTGGTTTTTGCATTGTGTGTTTAGAAGCCACACTTTTAGAAGTGGCTGAGTTTTTGTGCTCTAACATTTCTGTGTGTCTCTGCCTGGTTGTGGATTGACTGTCTGGATTTCACAGTGATAGGATCTGGGGAATGTCTTGACCCAGGGGAGGAGGTGAGACAGCAACAGGCTGACCTGCATCTGGAGTGTAGGGGGAGGAGTAGCCCCTAGATGTGAAGAGGCCTGGGCTGCAGCCATAAACCAATGGCTCCAGCCCCTGCTGAGTGATTGAGGATCCAGACCCCCACTATCAAAGGAATATAGGTGTCACTGGCAGGGAGGCACCCAGAACTGGTTTGAACAGGGGTCCGTGCCCCCTGAACACAAAGACTTCAAAGCCATTGAGGGGTATAACTATGAGAGCTGAAGCCCCTGAACTTTGGAGAATGGCTTGATCAAGATTGAACAAGACTGGTGGCTACTTCGGATATTATTACAGCGGCTGCAAACTTGGGCAGAGGAAACCGAAATACTGTCAGATGTCCAATATGGTTTTCGCCCCGGACGTTCCACAATTGCCCAGTGTTTAAATATTCTTATGATTTTCAGTAAATATACTATTGCACGCTCGGGGTCCATATTTTGTGCCTTTATGGATCTGTCATCAGCTTTTGATCGTGTTAATAGAACTAAACTGTGGCAGATCCTGAGGCAAACAGGTGTGGATCCTAGTCTAGTGAACTTCCTGGTGGATCTTCATAATTCTACCCAGGCAAATGTTAGGTTCGCTCAGGATTTGCATATTACTGAGAATTTTGATATCAAAAGGGGCGTCCGTCAAGGTTGCATTTTAGCCCCTTTTTTGTTTAATTACTATCTTAACGACTTGGAACAGGAATTATTGGAAACTGGGGTTGATTACCCGTATTTTGGCCGTCGCGGCATCCCGATACTGCTTTATGCAGATGATGCCGTTCTTCTATCTAGAACAGAGGTTGGTCTACAATCTCTTTTAAAGGCTTTTGCGGGGTACATGGGTAAACGGGACTTGTCAATTAACAATTCCAAGTCTTATGTATTGAGAATAGGTAAGCAAACTGTGAAGCCCTTTAAATTTGCAATTGACTCAACTGTGGTCCCTCCTACGAATGTTTTCTCATATTTGGGGGTTCTTATCGACAACAAATTAAAATGGGGACCCCAAATTGAGAAGAAGAAGGGGGAAGTGGTTCGGGCCAATGCGGCCATTTTTAAATTTTCATCAAGAATAGGGAAGAAACCTACTGGGGCCATGTTACAAGTTTATAAGGCTAAAAGTCTTTCCATTGCCACGTATGGAAGTGAGATATGGGGATATACAGCCGCAGATTCTCTGCAAGTGGTGGAAAATAATTTTTTTAAACGCCTTCTGTGTGTCCCTCAGGGGACCCCTAATTTAGCAGTGCATGAGGAACTGGGGGTCTCCTATATTAGTGACATCCTTGCATTACGTCCACTGATTTTTGGTTGAAATGTTGGTTAAATACAGATCTGTCTTTTAACCATTTATTATTAAGAGAGTGTATGCTGCTAGAACAAGCCTCATGTATCCCTTGGCTAAATTATATTCAAAAGAGTTTTAAAGGGATAGGGCGTGGCGAGCTGTACAGCAAGCCAGAATGCATAGTTAAGCAGGATGTCGTATCAAGCAGAATAGCTTTTATGAGTTTGTGGAGGATGGAAAGAGAAGCGAAGGAGTTGCTGAAACCCAGTGTACGCAATTTTATATTAACGAAAACCACCTTGTCAACCGAACCCTACCTCATGGGGTGTTTGTCCTCTCACGAGAAATATCTTTTAACAAGGTTTAGGATGAATCTATACCATCTTTTGTTGGTTAGACCAAAAGACCATAAGAGGGCAAGTGAGACACTATCCTGCGGCTGCGACGGTGAGTCTCCGCAGGATTTGTTGCACTTCATGTTTGCTTGTAGATTTTATGAAGTTCCTCGTAGGATTTTTTTGGTCCCTTATTTAAAACGACTGAATTTTAGACGGGTTCGCCCTGCACTCTTGCATCTACAGATGTTGTCTACGGAGTCATTGTTTTTTACACTTGGCTATTTAAAAGCTTGTGTTAAATCGCGATCCTTTATGGATGTTTAACTTGTTATTGTATTAATGCATTTTTACTGTTCGAATGTTATACACCCATGTTTGCACTCATATAACGTGCATAATTTATACAAATGCTCCTGGGGGTTGCAGTTTTAATATTCTTGTGGACTGTACATATGTATTTATCGCACATTGCACTTTATATTTTGAATTGCACTTGGGGAGTATGATTTTAATTTGACTGTTCACCAGCTTAAGGAGATTTGATTTATATATTAGAATGTCCTTGTGTAACTTTTATGGTTTTGATGTTAAAACCGAATAAAGTTTATTGTCTGACTGACTGAAGGATGGGACTGACCCTTGCTGTGTGTTCTGGGGCTGGCCTGCAGTTTGCTGTTTTTACCAAGGAAAGGCTGAAGGGACTTTGCTGTGTGCTGTGTCCCTCTGCTTGAAAGGACTTTGCTGTGTCCTGAAGTAACTTATCCCCAAGGGCCCGAGGTGAGCTGGCTCCCTGTTGCGGAAACTCAGGAACAGAAAAGTTTCCAGGAGAGTCTCAGCAACGCCGTGTGCGTGTGCTTGTTGCAGCCTGAGACCCTCGTAAGAAGTGCCCTGTGATCGTGGGCACGTGGAGTCCAAGCAAGGATCAGCGACGTTGTGTGCGTGTGCTTCGTGCAGCCTGAACCTTTTGTGAGGATTGTCCAGTTATCGTGTGCACCGGAATCCAAGTGAGTCTCCTCGACGCTGTGTGCGTGTGCTTTTTGCAGCGGGAGACCTTCGTGAGGATTGCCTTGTTATCGTGCACACCCAGAATCCAAGTGAGTCTCCTCGACGCTGTGTGTGTGTGCTTTGTGCAGCGGAGACCTTCGTGAGGATTGCCTTGTTATCGTGCACCCGCAGTCCAAGTGAGTCTCATCGACGCTTTGTGCAGCGTGAGACCTTCGTGAGGATTGCCTTGTTAACATGCACCCAGAGTTAAAGTGAATCTCAGCAACGCTGCGCGTGTTGTCTTCGTGCAGCCTGAGACCGTTGCGTGGAGTGCCCGGTGATCGTGCACCCGAAGCTCAAGAGAGTCTCAGCGACGCTGTGTGCGTGTGCCCTGTGGCAGCCTGAGATCTTCGTAGCAGTAGCGGCCCGGACCGGCAGCCTCGGAGGAGCTGAGCCGCCGGCCCGAGCCCGCCGCTGCCCATTCACAAAGATTGCATCTGAGGCCCAAGTCGTGGGGAGAGGAGAGTGGGTTCGCGCCCCCCAGGTAACGTGTGTCGACTCCTGGGGTGGGGTGCGGGCTCGGAGGGAGACGCTCTCGGCCTCTCTCTCATTCAGTAGCGCGAGCCTCTGCTTCGGCTCGTATCGCGGCCCGTGTTGCCAAAGGAGTGGCAGTACCGGGGCCGGAGTGCGGAGCTGCACTTTTTGTTACACCATACCCTTGTTGGGGGCAACTGTTGACAAAGGCTAACTGCGAGTCAGACGGAGTGGCGGAGAGACAGCCTAAGGCACCGTGATCGGTGCTGGAGTGTATTACGCATTAGCTGATTTCTGCATAACGAACTACCTGATTGTCATATGACGCATTGCATTGTTTCTGTATAACGAACTACCTTATTAGCATATTACGCATTGCATTATTCCTGCATAACAAACTACCTGATTAGTGTATTATGCATTGCCTTATTTCTGCACAACGACGTACCTGGTGGTTGTATTACGCATTGCATTATTCTTACATTGCAAAGTTCTTGATTGTCGCGTTACGCATTGCATTATTTCTACATTGCACAAGTGCCTGATTCTAGCATTACAAACTGCATAACATGGTATTAGGATTACCGTGAAATGTTTAGAAGTGCTCATTGATATCGTTAGAACTTACAAGAGCTGGCTGGCCTAACAACCGGCCAGGAAGAATATTACAAATACGCATATGTTGGATTTATATTGTGTGGTCTTAACGTATATCTTTTTATATAAAATTTATACTCGTTTTTATAAAACTCGTGTGGAGTCTATTTGTGGTGTCATCATTGGGTTGCTGTGAGCGTGGTTGCAAATACTTTACACATTTGCCTTGAAGATAAATCGCCTGGCTGCTCGTGCCAAGCTACTGAGGGGGTGAGCGGGGGCTATCTCAGAAGGTGACCTTCCTTTCCCTGACGTGGAACCGCGGGTCCCTATTTGGCCTGTTACCTACCTCAGCCAACCAGGGATCCCGGGTCTAACAGGCGGTGAGTCGTGTGACTTTACGAGCGGTGCCCCCCAAACCACAGTGCAGGCAGTGGCGGGGATGTCAGCTTGCAGCGGCAGTGAAAACAGGGATGTGGATTGAACCGAGGCGGTGCAGAGAGTGGTGCCCACAGGTTGCGGTGCAGCAGCGGCTCGGTGGCGGCGGTGAGACCAGGGTTGCGGTGCGAATGCAGCGGCGCCCTCTGCAGTGTCTCCAGATTATGGAGGTGGCAGCGGTGTCGGTGACGGCGTTGGGCTGCAGTTTCTCTCTGTGGCAACTGGAACACACGGTTCCAGAGGCGGTTCCCAGAGAAAGGTGACGTCTTTGCTCTTCCTGAGACTTCTTGAACAGGGGGCAAGTTCTACTTCAAGCCCTTGGAGACACTCAGCAGAAAAAGTTACAGAAATTTCTGTCCAGTCCTTTCTCTGCCCAAGACAGACGCAGCTACTGCAGGCCAACACAGCAAAGTGGTAGCCTCTCTTCACAGCTTCCCAGCTCTTCTTCTTGGCAGATTCCTTGATCCAAGCAAGTTCTAAAATTCTGGGGTCTGGGCCTCAATATTTATACCACATTTCCCTTTGTTCTCTTGTGGCAGAGAGTGTCTGTGCTCAGTCCAAACCAGTTCTGTCCTCCCTGGCCCAGCTTCCTGGCAGGAGGTGGAGACAGCATTGTCCAAGGCAGACCAGGCCAGTTCAGGTTCAAGGAAATCTCCTCCCATGACTCTAAATGCAGCCCTAATCTATTCAGCCCAGCCCTGACTCATCCAGGAAAGGCAGGACACACCGCAACTCTCCCCCCCCCAGTGGCTGTCTGAAGAGAATGCACATCCCCAGCCCCTGTCACTCCAAAGCCAGACAGTCAATCTACAACCCAGTAGAGGCACATAGGATGGCTAATCAAGAAAACACCCACTTTCTAAAAGTGGTAGTTTCAAACACACAATATCGAAATCATCTTTACTAAAAGATGTATTTTTATATTCTGAGTTCAGGCATACTAAACTTCATCTTTCTACCTTGTCCCAATGGGAGGTTATACTTATAAGATGTTAGAAATAAACTCCCATTCTATCCTATGGAATAGATCACTTTTCCATAGTGAAAAACAAAATACACTGTATTTCACTATCAGGACATGTCACACACCAGTACATGTCTTACCTTTCAGGGGTACTTTGGGCCTACCTTAGGGGTGACTCACATGTAATAAAAGGAAAGGTTAGGGCTTGGCAAGTGGGTGCACTTGCCAGGTTTACATGGCAGTAGAAACTGCGCAGACACTGCAGTGTTAGGTCTGAGACCCTTTTAAAAATCTGCCTGCATGGGTGGCACAGTCAGTGCTGCAGGCCCAGTAGCAGCATTTGAATTACAGGCCCTGGGCACACACAGTGCACTGTACTAGGGACTTAGTAGTAAGTCAGATAATCCAATCATGGAAACACCAATCCATAAACACAATTCACATAGGGAGCACTTGCACTTTGACACTGATCAGCAGTGGCAAAGTGCCCAAAGCATCCAGACCAGCACCCAGCACAAAATACAGGAGGCAGAGGCAAAAAGACAGGGGAAACCCACACCAAGGATGCCAGGTCTAACAAACACCCTTTACGCTCCTTGTCTACTGTGCTAAAAAAAAACCTCTGGGATAAATGTTAGACCTTTTGGGAGGATGAGAGGAGGTCAAAGGTGTCTGCATTTTCATATGTTTTTATATGCAGCTTAAGCTCCTTATGAGCATTCAACCATTTTTGTTGGACAATGCACAACACTACCAGCACTTTATTTTGCTCAAGTTCTTCCTTAACCTATTTTATAGATTGATTACTTTTCCCCCTGTGCAATGACTGGTCGCGCATTCTTGTGCTTTGTCCATGCGATCAGAAGTCAGCACAGAGCACTGTACATGCAATGTTTTTATGTGCTTTTTACTGTGATTATAGATCCATGCTTTTAAAAACTCTATTAATTAAGCATTCCCTGCGTCGTAGCACAGAAGCTTTGCACTTTTTACAATCTTTGGGATCAGAGGAGACTGTTTGTACTGTTTATGCCTTTCTGTAGCTGGTGCTCAAGGCAAGGAAATCGCTCGGATCGTCTCCTATATAATTAGATCCATTCCAGTTTTGCTCTTCAGACATTTTTAACGTTGTCGTACCATAATTCTTGTATTTTCTGTGTGATTGTGACAGATGTTTTATGCCTGAATCCTCATATTCTGTGAGTTGTAACATACGTTTTCTGGTCTCGGGCACGACCCCTCGGACAGAAGTCATAGGCTGGTTTTAATGTAGTGCTGTTACTTGTACTGAATTCGGAGACCGCACCCTGCCCACACCTTGATTTTATCTCTGAGGGCTGTGTTTGAATTTGTTCTGTACTGAACTTGGAGACTTAGCTTTGTTTGCACTTTGATTTTATCTCTGAGGGTCCTCTTTGAATTTGTTCTATGCTATCATGTTATGTTATTGGTGTTTGCGTCTTATTTTCTCATTTTAGTTTTGTGGGCTATATTCATTTGGCCAACTAAAGTTGATTCTGATTGTGACTTTGACGCAGAGGCTGCAACAATCAATAGGTCACTTCCAGATGGGTTTAAGATCAGGTGTTCACAACACACAGATCCAATCCACAGACATACCAAAGGTTCTTTCACAACAAACCACCCACAAGCTCTGACAGTGTTTTTTTTTTTGTTTGTTTTTTAAATATTAACGAGATGATTTTCCTGTAAACAAGATGAGAAGTGTGGGACACAATCCTTCTATTACTCGTGTCACTTTTAAAACCTTGTAACACGTAGTTGCCCCAGTGGTGGCGATTGGGCCTTTGCAGCCATCCTCAGCTGCTCTCTGGACCTCCTGCAGCCTTCTCTTACTCTGGTCTGCGCTGGCACAGCTGAGAGTGGCTGAGGTGGGAAGCAAAGTGGCCCCAGTCTGGTGAGGGAGGCTCTTCTGGCAGTGTTGCACTTCTAGACAAAATAACATGGGGAGATGATGTAGCCTTACGGCTAGAGCGGTCGACCTCGAAGCTGGGGAACCGGTTCGAGTCTCGGCAACGACGCTCAACATCCTGTGATTCTGGCGGGCATGGCCAACCGCCCAAGATGACGGCCGTACATCGGTGAAGCTCCGGCCCCGGGGGGGATTAATCCTACATTTACACTGTGTCGCGGGGCATAATTGTACGCCGGAGGGCCCTAAACCCCGTCGGAACCTGCCCCACACGTGAGGCTACACCCTGGGCCGCTGCGGCGGAGGAAAAAGGGCTGCAACAGGCGATTGAAGAGTGACTGCGGACGTGGCCTGTCGGCGGCGGCCTGCGCGAGACCGGGGCTGCGCCGCGGCCCTCCGGGGACCGGACCTGCCTGTGCCCTGGGGACTGCAAAGACGAGCGGCGGCTTCCGCCGATCACCAGAGGTGCGGACTGGCGGCCGGAGAAACCCACAGTGGCGCTGTGGTCACGATCGTGCAGCCGGAGAGACACGCCCCTCATTGCCGGTTAGGACGGGGGGTGAGTGAACGAAGGCCTGGAGTGCGTGCCCTCCTACCTCCCCTCCCTCTCCTCCCTCTACCCCGCGGCGGTTGTAGACTGCTGAGGCTGTCCCCACTGGTTGCGGGGGCACGAGAACGCCCTGGCCTCAGGAGATCAGACCTGCCTGTGCCCTGGAGGCTGTACCTGCGAGCGGTGACTCCGCCGAGAACTGCGCGAGACCGGGGCTGCGCCGCGGCCCTCCGGAGACCGGACCTGCCTGTGCCCTGGAGACTGCAGAGGCGTGCGGCGGCTCCCGCCGATAACCGAAGGTGAGGACAGGCGGCCGGAGAGTCCCGCAATGGCGCCGTGCTCAAGTTAGCGAAACTGGAGAGACATGCCCTTCATTGCCGGTGAGGACCGGGGGTGAGAGAACAACGGGCCTGGAGTGTGGGCCCTCCTGCCTCCCCCCGCCCTCTCCCCTGTGGCAGTTGTAGACTGCTGAGACTGTCCCCTCTGGTTGCGTAGGCGAGGAAACGACTGGCTGGGCTGGCGCTGCAGGAAGGCGACATGCGGCCCCAGTGACTGCAGAGCAGCATTGTGCTAGGGAAGAAAGAACGAGCCTCACACTTGACAGGAGACAACAGGGAGAGCGGCGTGCGGATACATAGGCCTGCGTAGGTTGCCGCGGACGGGCGGCTTTCACTGACGAATAACCCCAGGCGCCGCGGGGAAGCCCCAGAGACACACACACTGGGAGGGGTGGCCAGACCCCACACACGCTGAAAGACATGGTGGGGATCTAAAAGCCTCAACGCGAAGCGCTGACCCCATCTACATCAGAGCGGGCAGAGGACTGCTCGGGCGCCCACCCCCTTTGGTCCAGAGGGGGAACCGGACGAGAATTGTGGAGTAGAGGCGCACTGCGCTGAACACTTGGGATCGAGGTGCGTCGCCCAACGGAGTACCTGGAGGGGGTTGTCTCGGCACTTTGCGACCTGTCCTACCGACGGGGCACAGACCCGAGCAAGCCCGACCCAGACGATGGGAAGAATAAAAGGGAAACCGCTTGACACCGGCCCAATGGCGGAAGGCCCCCATGCATCTGGTGCCCAGGATAGCCCGACAGATGCATCCACGGATAGTTCTGCAGTGTCCCAGTCGGATAAGCTAGACCTGATACTCCGGGAAATCCGGGACTCCAAGAAAATAATGGAGCGGCAGATAGGAGCCCTCACGACTGGTCTCACCTTGCTGAGAGCGGACCACGGGAAGCTCGCTGATAAGGTGCAGGAACACGAAGCAGCACTGACTAGCATAGACCCTCAAATTGCGGAACACACTACGCAATTGAAACAACTGCAACAACAAGTCTGCGGCCTCCAGGATCGCATTGAGGATGGGGAGGGCCGTAATCGCCGGAACAATGTTCGCATCATTGGGCTTCCGGAGCGAAGGCACGCGCCCTGCGGACTACATGGAAACATGGCTCCGAGAGTACGTTGCCCCGGAAGGGTTGTCCCCGTACTTCTGTGTGGAACGGGCTCACCGCATACCGACGGCCGCACCAAGGGTAGGGGCACCACCGCGCCCCTTGATAGTAAAAATCTTGAATTATAGGGATAGAGACATACTGCTACAAAAGGCGAGAGACAAAATGAATATTCAGTTTGAAAACCAACGGATCTCCCTGTATCCCGATTACACTGTTACAGTTCAACGCCAGCGTACCTCCTTCCAAGCCGTGAAGAAAAAACTAAGGGCAGCGCAGCTGAAATATGCCCTCTTGTTCCCGGCTAGGCTCAAAGTGAGCCATGACAGAAAAACGTACTTCTTCGATACCCCCAACGACGCGGAAGAATGGCTGGAAGTCATGGACATCGAGCACAGCCAAGAGAAACCATCGGGCCAGACGGGAAAGGGCCCTGTGGTGTCGCACTGGCAGAGGACCCGAGGCCGTGGCGGGGGCTTGAGAAATTGGTCGGAACGGGGCCCCACCCCGGCTCAAAAGCAGGCCGACAGGGAGGCGGCACTAACTGTTGCAGAATCCTTTAGAGACGATAGCCCGAAAATAGTGACGGATACGGAGGACAGTACGGCCCACTCAGACTCTGATCACAGCATCGCTCTCTTCCCCTCGGCGACGCCACAGACGGGAGATGGCCTCCTGGACAACTGAAAACACCGAAGCACCTCTCCCGATGGGGGCCTTCGCTTGATCATGACACTGGACATGTAACTGAGATGGCCCACAATGAACAGTATCCTTTTTTGATAATGCATGAAGTCGCCCGGACTCGGGCCTTGTGCGGATGGTATATATGATGTGCCCTAGTAAGGACTCCACAACATGCTAAATGTACATGCTTGTCTCTTACATTTAAGGGTCGAGGAAGGGACCCGTTAGTATGCTTGAGTTACCACTGGGATCGCGTGGTGTACTGTGTAGAGCTAGTCCCGCTCCCACGTGCACAGTTAATTCCCTCATGCAATGCGTAGAAATTCCCCCCGGGGACCAGTAGAGCCGCCGGAGCTCTGCGCACATCCAAGCAGTAGTATGGTTGGAGACGCTTACCCCCACGTAGCATATGCACTGTTCTCTGGTTTGTTTATGTTTTCTTTTTTGGTTTGGCACAGCACTGTTCACTAGCTGCGCCGAGGATGTTTAGTTTACGAGGGGAGGGGGTTTCCTGGTCCGTACTAGTTTTTCAGCTCCGTCAGCTGCGGAGGGTAGGGCAGGATGTGGGTATATGGCTTCCACTCATACTACCTTAGGGTCCTATAACTTGCTGACGTGGAATATACGAGGGCTGGGGGCCGTACAGAAATGCCATAGAGTGCATGCATACCTTCTCCGCCGCAAGGCACAGATAGTCTTCTTCCAAGAGTCGCATCTGATGGAGGCGGAGGCACTGAAAATCCGACGGAAGTGGAGAGGTCGAGTGTTTACTACTAATTACTCGGCCTTTGCTCGAGGAGCAACTATTTGGATTAGGCATGGGGACCCATTCGTAGAGCTGGATAGGCGAACAGATGCCCAGGGCCGCTATATACTCCTGCGGGGCACCCTAGATCACCAACCTGTAGTGCTTGGCAGCATCTATGCGCCAAATTTTGACCAGGATAAGTTCTTCCAAGACCTAGGCAGAGCCCTGACGGGGTGGGACACCATCCCTTGGATCCTGGGAGGGGACTGTAATGTGATCCTTAACGTAGACTTGGACAGATCTCACCCTCCACTACATGGGGCCCTCTATACATAAACAAACCGAATTCCTAAATGCATGGCTGAAGGGCTGGGGACTCACTGACACGTGGCGCACGATGTATCCCACGCATAGGGAGTACTCCTTTTACTCCCCAGTTCACCAGCTCCACACCCGTCTGGACAGGTTCCTCTGCTCCCATACCATTACACCACAAGTGCACCAGGCCACATATTTAGCTAAAATATTTTCCGATCACAACCCTCTGGAACAAACGCTTACATGGGGTAGAATTCCATCCCCAGTCCCGACCTGGAGGCTACAGCCCCAACTCCTGGAAGACGCTCCCTTCAGGACCTCATTATCAGACACTATAAATAATTTTTTTACGGAAAACTGGAACACGGCCTCCTCCAACCTAATTGTGTGGGACGCACTCAAGGCAGTGGTTCGGGGCGCTGCAATTAGTGCTACGGTAGGGGCACGACAGGAAGTGCACAGGAAATTGGTGGACACGGAAGCCCTGATGACGGAACTAGAGCCAGCGGCGGTTACCGACACGGTTAAGCGGGCAGCCCTACAGGACGCCCGCATTACACATGCAGAGACATTAGAGACCATGAGGATCATAGACTACCGGGCATATATACACTTAAAGCACACTGCCGCTGACAAATCGGGCACGTTACTAGCTAGGCTGCTGAGAGACACTCCAGAACTGCCAATTGTCACCTGCATCCGCTCCCCAGAAATGGGTCTAGTGCATACCCAAACAGAGATCAACGAAGCCTTCTATGCTCACCTGCAGCACCTTTATGAGGCGCCAACTAACATCGACGATAGTCGGATTGCGGCCTTTTTGGATGAATTACAGTTCCCCACGATTACTGAGGGTACACGTAAGGAACTATCTGGGCCTATCACCCAACATGAAATACGAGCCGCTATAAAAGGCCTTAACCGTAACAAGACCCCGGGCCCAGACGGCCTACCCATCGAATTCTACGCTATCTATGCGGAGACCTTGGTCCCTAAATTGGAAGAAATATACAAGAAGGCCTGGGACACTGGTGGCCTACCGAAGTCCACAATGCAGGCTTTGGTGGTGTCGCTCCCCAAGCCGGGGCGGGATTGCATTGAGTTATCC
The DNA here is from genome assembly GCA_963921515.1 of Calotriton arnoldi. Classification (NCBI taxonomy): domain Eukaryota; kingdom Metazoa; phylum Chordata; class Amphibia; order Caudata; family Salamandridae; genus Calotriton; species Calotriton arnoldi. The sequence goes on from CAWUFW010007131.1 coordinate 645,909, forward strand.
AATTATCGCCCGTTATCAATGCTGGCTACGGAATACAAAATCCTTAGCAAAGCCCTTGCTAACAGGCTGCTGCCTGCTCTTATACACCGGGACCAATGTGGGTTCCTACCAGACAGGAGTACATCTCTCAACATTAGGAGGCTACATCACCTAATGACGGCCACTCCGGTGGAATATCACAATGCTGGATGTTTGGCCCTGGACCTCAGACAGGCCTTTGACTCAATAACTTGGGAGTATATGTTTGCGGCTTCATCACGCTTTGGCCTCCCCCCGGAGTTCATCCGATGGGTGCGGCTGTTGTATACCGAACCTACGGCGAGAGCCCGCACAGGCAGATGCATCTCCCGGGAATACGAGGTACACAGGGGCACGAGACAGGGGTGCCCGCTCTCTCCCCTGCTCTTTGTTCTTACGCTGGAGCCATTGGCTATTGCCCTGAGACAGTCATTCGACGACTTGGGGATAACTCTACAAGGTGTGCCACACTTGACGTCTATATACGCAGACGACATCCTCTTATACCTACGAGATCTGGAAGGAGGGGCGGGCCCACTCCCCGGTATTTTTTCTGCCTTTGAGGCTATATCGGGCCTAGCTATTAACGCCGGGAAATTGCACGCCTTTTACTTCCGAGATGGTCCGCGGCCAGACGGAATCCAATTTGGTGCATATCACATACCTGTAGCGCAGGACACCTTTAAATATCTGGGAGTCCAAATTTACAGAGATCCCTCAGACCTACTGGAGGGTAACTTAATGAAAGCAATTGCATCCCTCCGCTCCAGCATTGCCTTTTGGATATCCCTGCCATTGTCAGTGATGCGGAGGATAGCCATCTCCAAGATGGTGATGTTGCCTCGCCTGCTGTATTACTTTGCTAATTTACCTTTGACACTGCCTCTACCCATCTTCCACACGTTGGACAAGCTACTACTAGAACTTATGTGGGGCGCGGGTAGGCGCAGACTGAGTCTTAAGAAACTACAGCTGGCAACGGACAGGGGAGGTCTGGGTATCCCCGATTTCCGGGCTTATTGTTATGCTGCGCAACTGCAATGGCTGTCCTATTGGACTGCGGGCAGGAACCTAGTTGAAATTGGCTATGACATGCGGAAAATAGAGCGCGGTACGTTACATACTCTGCTGCTCCCCAAAGAGAAACTACCGACGGGCGCACCCCCGTTGTTATTAACGGCACTACGGTGCTGGAAAAAAGCAGTGCAGTACACTTCAGCCACGGTTCCCTACGCCAACAACATTCCACTACTGGGGTTACCCGTTGCGGGTGATCGTCTCACCATAGCCAGACTGCATGACTGGATAGACGCTGGAGTGGCAGAAGTGGGCTCCTTCTTTGGGGATGGAGTTCTTCTGGACCATGCCGCATTTATCCAAACCCCAGGCGCCCCAGATCACCTGTATCTCATACACGCAGCAATAGCAAATTACATTCGGAAGACATGGTCACCACAGCGTAGCGAGCCCCCACAACATGAGATGGTACACCTACTAGACCATATGGGGAGCGGGGGACATCTCATCAAATGGTTATATATGGGTATTAGAGCGCAGGCCTCAGTACAACTTATAGGTCTCCGGGAACAATGGGCAGAGTCCATGGGCAAAGAGATTACAGACGATGCTTGGTCGAGTATCCTAGAGCACCCGAAAAGGGTTTCCCGTAATGCCAAGCTCAAATACATACAAACTATGGTTCTGCACAGGGCATACTTAACACCGAAAAGAATACACCGCATGTTCCCAGACGCCCAACACTGTTGCCCGAGATGTGGAGCGGAGGAGGCGGGCTTCGTTCATATGTTGAGGGACTGTCCGCACCTCCGAGACTATTGGAGTCAAACCCGTGCGATACTTGCGGACATCACAAACCTCACACTGACGAACGACATTTCGGAATGCTTATTGGGTCTCCGCAAACGCACTAAGGCCCAGAGGGTACACCTGCGCTTCCTGGACCTGGCCACGATACTGGCAATTAGAGCAATCACCATGAGATGAAAATCCCCGAGAGGCCCCCTGGTATACACGTGGTGGGAGGAGGTAATACGATGGGGAGGCGCAGAGACCGCGGCCCTCAGGAGGGAAGAAGCGCAAGCTTTGCGTAAACATCCCATTTCTATGACCTGGGATATTATGCTGGAGAACCTCAAACAACTGGAGATCCCCCATACCTTCACTAATCAGACTGTGTGAACATACACACCTTGACATACGTTGACAGCAACGGACCGACTGCCCTACAGGCCACAAAATAATACACGCCAATGGGAGGGACAGGAAGGCCTGAAAACACTAGACCGAAATACTGGCCGCTTCAATAAATGAAACCTGGACCAGGAATGGGGAGGGGGGAGGGAGGGGTTGGGAAAGTTTAATGGGTGCACGGTTATGTTGGTAACATGGCGACGCATTGATATCTGTTGGGACGGTAGTCGGACATCCCCTATTTCTTTTTTTGTCCCTCCACATGATAATATGTACATGCTGTTGGCAGTAACAAGCTGATGCGATTGTACCTGGTTTAAAGTAGAATATGCTCAGGATAATACTCTGCATGTAAGAAAAACGAAAATGCTTTGGATGTATTTGTAATACTGTCAATCCTATAGCTGATGCAACAATAAAGTTTGTGTTAAAAAAAAAACAACATCCTGTGATTCTGGGCAAATCACTTAATCTCCCCGTGCCTAAAAAAAATGAATGTGTCCTTCTGTAACGAAACTGGTGCTCATGTAAAGCACTCTGATACCCGATGTCTCGGGTCTAGTTCGCGCTATATAAAACAAAAAACAAAAAAATACATTCATATGCACATGGCAGCCTCCCTTGCTTTTCCTGTAGCGCATCACTGATCTCTCTTGCTCATTCCAAGGCCTCCACCCCCCACCCAAAGAGCAGAACGAGTCCACCATGTTACACAAGAAGTTTTTTAGGGGTTGATAGGTCACACAGTGGCAATCCTTGTAGGCGAGCTAATGATGAGCCTTGGTGCCCCTGTGCGGAGATTCCCAGGCGGCAAAAGAGGTCAAAAGCAAAAGTATCCAGCACTTTGAGGGGATTGCAAAGCCGCACAAATGAAATAGGCTTGTAACTTTTAATCACACAACTGCAGTCAATTTTCAAATCCGCGCTTTCATGGGAGAGGCCATTTCTTTGAATCTGCAAAACTCCACCAGAGTTCCCCATGCTGAGAACACCCACAGAGCAGAGGGGTGCAAAGGCCTCTCACCCAGGTTCCATGAAGCAGGGTTTTACATAGAAGTAGTTCGGCCACCTCTGGAAATATCTGAATGCTGATTGTGGGGTTTAGGAGCCTAGGCCATGCTGGCAGCCCACTAAACACACCGCAGCCAGTGAGGGGGACCAAGCAGGCTTATTAATTTTCAAATCAGGGGCCATGAGCCTAAAGTGGCCATTAAACCCTAGTACAAAAAGTACAGCAACCGATGGAAAAGCTGGGGGGCAGATCATGAGGCTAAAAGCAGGCTTGAGGTAGACTTTACCTCGATAGCCCCATTCACCATCCTCTGTAAGAGGCTTCAGCATTGCTGTGGGCAAAGTGCCACACAATCAGTGGTCGAAGTGGGCGGGATCGGCAGGGCACGGCGTGCCCCTACTTCTTTAATTTCATAGAGTCCGCTCCCCTACTTTCTTATTTTAAACATGCCTCCCGGACGGCAGAAATCGCCAAGGCCGATGGTTAAGGCTCGGCTTTTGGGGACGGGCGAAATGGGCAGAGAAGGAAAAGGACTCTGTAAGGACTCTGTCCTTTCCTTCGTGCCCAGAGAAGACGAAGACAGTGACCAGTTCTCCTGCCGCTGGCAGCTGCCCCCCCCCCCTCTCTTTGTTCCCCCTCTTCCCTCTCTTTCTGTCTCGCTCTTCCTCATTTAGTGAAAACCGGGACTTTAAGAAATGGGTATTACCTTCTCTTTCCTCCTTTCGTTTATTTGCTCCCCTGTGAAATGGATCCAAAAAAGAAAAACACTTGCAGGAAACGTCGTCTTTTTCTGACATTTTTCAATATATAAGGGCAGCCTCGGGATGGAGAGAAATAAAACATTCAAAATATCAAAAAAAAACTAACTAACTAACTAAAGCAAGACAGAGTGGTTGCAAGGTGGCCAGCTTGATTTATTCACACCTAAACACATTAGCGCCACTTTACAGTGTTTGCCAGTGAAGCGCTACTTTTGTTTTCTTGTCTCTCTTTGAACAACATTGTTTTCCCTGGGTGGGAAAGTGTACTATTCCTGGAGGTACTGAAATACCTGCTTGATGGGTGAATTGGAAAACAAAGGGCCAGATGTGCGACCATTTCAAATTGCGACTCGCAAATTGCGCTCGATTGCGAGTCGCAATTTGCGAGTCGCAATTTCAAATGTACAACACAGTTTGAGACACTGATTGCGATTCCCAATGGGGTCGCAAAATGCGAGCCTCATGAATATTATTGAGGCACTCGCAATTTGCGTACCCATTCGGAATGGCTGGCCCTCACAGGGATGGTGGCCTGCTGGGCTCAACAGACCTCCATGTCTGCGACTGCTTTTAAATAAAGCATTTTTTTTTTTAAATGCAGCCCATGCATTAAAAAAAAAAAAAAACGTTTTTGTTTCATTTTTTAAGGGCAGGTAGTGGTCCCTGGGACCTCTACCTGCCCCATAAAAATAGTTTCCCCTGCATTTGCAAAGGGGAAGGGGTCCCCTAGGGACCCTTTCCCTTTTGCGATTGCATTACTACCCTCTTGAAGAGGGCGGTAAATTGCTAATGTTTTGCAACCGCAATTGTGATCGCAAAACATTCGTACATGGCTTGTGAGTCGCTATTAGGAAGGGAACGCCCCTTCCTAATAGCGAGTCGCAAAACACTATTTTGTGAGTCACAAATTTTTTGCGACTCGCAAAACAGTGTTAGTACATGGCCCAGAGGAAAATTGCATACGCAAACGGATCGCAAACCCGTTTGTGCATGGAATCTTCCGTCGTACATCTGGCCCAAATTGTGTTCAGCGGCTGTGTGTTCACGAATGTGGTCTTTTTAAACCATACTGCTTATGTTTTGTAAGGATTAAGCTATGGGCATTGAAACGGGTCCCTTCTGGGCCCTGCAGTCATGGCCTTAACTTTTCAGGCAAAAGCACTCACTAATTTCTGACTGATGAGTGTAAAAAGAAAAAGGTAACCATGTTGTTCCTGCTTACATTTCACATGCTTTACTTAATCTTGCATTCCCTATGAGTGTTTGCTTTTTATAGGGTGTTGTTAATTTTTTTTAGGTAGCATATTGCTCTGGTCTAGTGCATAATTTGAATTGAGTCACATCCAGGTGTTTATAGCGGGTCAGTGCAGTGCGAGTTTCTCTCAGTGGGGCAGTATGGTGTTCAGTGTGGGAGAGGATGTGACACTATGGTCAGAGCTGATGAATTTCGAACTGGGGAACCAGGTTCAGCCTTCATGACCAGTCCACCAGACCACTCCCCCTGAGGGAGCACATTCCCATGCTAGACCTTAGAAGGCCCCACAAGATCTTAAAAGCCCTGGTGTCTTAGCACCAGCAGGTGGACCCTAGCAGTGGCAAGTGTGGGTTAACCTTGAAGGCCTGTCCGCCACAATTCCTTCTGAAGTTCACCTCCAGTCTTGCGGGCAGGCCTATGAAGCAGCACACCATAGAGTGACAGTGACTCTGTTACTGAGGTCAGAGGACCCTTGAGCAGGATGGCTCTATGGCAGTGTGACCGCAACAGGCACTGACCAGCCGCGGTCTGTGCAGCTAACAGCGGTGCGGCAGAAAGGCCGGGTAAGGGGGGATTTCGAGGGACGATGCAGAGGGAAAATTAAATAAATAGTTAATTTTCCCTCTGCATCGTCCCTCACAATCCCCCCTTACCCGGCCCCACCGCTGTTACCTGCACGGACCGCGGCTGGCGCTGACTTCAGGTGGGGGGGTCGTGTTTGCAATATAATATGGTTTTAAAAGCACTTGCTGCCTCCTTCCTGGCCTCCAACAATTTTCGGCAACAATACAAATGTCATGATAACTCCAGCGATTAATGTTCTTAGTAGAGAGAGATGGTGTTTTGTCTAGTGGACGTTTTGACTCATGGAAAGGAAGCGCAGAGGGTTAATGTGCCTCCTGCTAACAACATGTACCATGCAGATCACAAAGTGCACATAATGTAAATAGGTCACTGGTTACTGCTTTTGTCAAGGAGACCCTATTGTTACTTGCAGTTAATAAGTTAAAATCCTAACATAGAACAGTGAGCTATTAACTGTCCTGTAAGAGCTGCATGCAAACTGCAAGGTATAAATTAGAGCGTTATGGTTTTTTCCCCAGTCTTTAATTATCCTAATGTTGCAAAAAAGGGTTCATTTGGGTAGAAATCAATTCTGATTATTAAAGAGAACCCCCAACCATGGTATTACGTTTTAAATTCTGAGTTTGTGTTTCTCCAGACCAATCACTATTAAACTATGCTGCCTACTAGTATGGTTGTCATGTGACTCCTACACCTTGTAGTCCTTTGTCTTATGTAACATTTCCCATACAGTGATTTACACACATATGATTGATTGTCTCTATGTAATATGTGTGATGTAAAGTGCTCTGACACCCTACACTGGTATTAGTGGTGCTGTAAATTTTCTGATACTTTATTATTTTGAAATTTTTACACATGCTAACAGTCTCTGCAGAGATTTTTCCTTATTAGTACCAGTGGAACATACAACTGCAGCAGTGAGTAAGGTGACCAGTCAACCTTTGCAAAGGGCCCTCCACTTCACAGCAGCACAAGTCATATGTTTTAGTAACTTTTGATCTGTTTGAGCAATAAACAATTTAATAGGTAAAATCGTCAGATTATGCAGCAGATGATGTATTATGTGGCAAATATGGCAGAGCGATAATTATGTGGAAAACATTTGCAAAGTAGGATATTTTGCCATTCATGTTTGAACTGCTCTTGTGGAAAAAGGGAGGAGAAGTGCTGATGACAGAAACTCCATGGCTGGGAAACAAATGGCTTGCGATTCCACTTTTAAGGATATTTGGGACATTCTGTGATTGGAAACGTATCCCACTTTGTGAATGTATTTTAATGTCAATAACTCATATTAAACCTTAAATAAACATGTGTATCCATTGGTTAAATTAAATAACGTAATAAGCTGTAACCGGTTAGTGAAATGGGAAACAAATACTAAAAATTGGGATATTTTGCTCTTTCTGCCACACCTCTGACTCCTCCCACTGACCCAACCCATGGGTTATTCCCGCCCTCTGATTCTCCGCCCACAGTTCCCCTACTTATTTTCCCCCACTTCGACCACTGCACACAATGGCTATTTTTTGTCGGCCAATTCTCACTTTCGTCCCAGAAATGCAATGTGGTCCTAGGCAACAGCAATCAATCATGTAGCGCAAACACGGCTCTAGATGCAGTGGCATACGTAGCAAGTGTGCCGTGGGCCTGGTGCAAGCAAGGAGAGTGCGCGCCCTGAGCGCTATTTGCGTAGTACATTACAAAGAAAACGACGGGTCCGTGGACCTGCCTGGCCACTGGGCACCGGTGCCACTGCCCCTGCCCACCACTGATCGCTTCAACCCTGTTCGAACAAATGGTCGCACGTCTGTGCAGAAACGCGGGTAGGAACAGCTTATTTTTGGCAAAACGGGGATCAAACTGACAGAAAAAATACACAGGTTCCTGAACTTTCAGGTCCTTTATCGTCACAAACTGCCTATTTACCAAACAACGTGATGAACAGCTATATAACGGCGCGGGGCGTAAGTGCAGCACTAAAGCTCAATACGAGACCTCCTGGAGGCCTGGCACTTGTCCAGACGCCGTTTCCTCTAAGCCAGCCTCATTAGAAACATATTACAGGCCTGAGCACCCGACTGCAAGGTTTGCGCCCCGTTCTCTGGCGGGGCCTGGAGCTGCCCTGAGAAAGGCCGTCCGCAGGACTGTAGTTCAGCTCGAGTTCAGGGAGGGGACTTCTAACATGGCTGTTTACCAAAGCTTCTTGGGAGGATGAGCTCTGGAAACGATTCATAACCTGCCTGCGGTGTTTTCACTCTGTTTCTTTTTGCATCCTTTCCGCACGGCCCATTGTTGTTGATAAACAATAACAGGAACACCGTTAATAGTAATTACACTTTAGAAGATACACAAGTATTAATTCTTACATATATAGCATTAATACAACTGTTGATTGCACGATAATAACCATCTACAATAATATACGCCACTATACAAAGATTGTCTCGTGACACTTATAACAAGTAGTACTGCCAGCATTCGCAACCATCCTCGTTATATCGACCTCGAAGGATGAAGGGCCGTAGCAGCAGCCATGTGCATTCGTCCTCTGAGCAATCACCATCATAAGTGTTCGGACGCTTACTGGATCGAGCCTGTGGGTTCAACGGAAGCTTCTGGAACCATTGGCGAATAAAGGCTTTGAAACGAATTCTTTATTTAAAAAAAAGCATCCAGCCTGGTATGTGTGCCCACGAGGGTTGTCTTAACCCTGCCCATCAAATGGCGCCTTCGCCCTAATACAGCTAGTCTTTTCTTTAACACTGCACATCGATTATCCCCTGCTGTATACTTCCAGAGGATACAATTTTAGAAAAGGACGCATGTGTAGATGGCTGCACAAGATGTCTGTGTGATTCGCTTGACACCTGTAATTCGACATACTTCTTTGTGCATGAACATTCTTCATCTGCGCGTGTCTGTTTGCATTTTTGGGTGTCGCTGTCTGCTTAAGAGTGCTTTCTTGCGTGTGTGTTTGTGTTGTCGGCACATGTGCATTTTTTCCAAGAGTGTTTACATGCACGCAGGTCCCTGTTAATAATTCTGTCGCCGCCTCGGTGAATAAGAGCGTCTTGATATTCATGTTTCACGTGTCTGTGGTTTGTGTACATCTGCGCCGGGTGTATGTGTGCGCGCGCCTCTGTTTCTATGGACACAATATGGATGAACGAGTGCGTGCATCTGTGGAAGAGGGGCGTGTCGACCACATGTATCAATGGCTTCTTTTGGACATGTGCTCTTGAAGTCTGCGTGTGATGTGTGACACGGACATCTCCTCTTTGGGGAGCAGTGTATAGCACACTGGAAGTGCAGAAGTGACGACGCATGCTCCACAATCGGCCCTTTCTTCGCGATTCATAAAAAATGCACAGCCGTGTTGCTGTTACTACTTGGCTGGTTAAACGCCTGGCTCACGGCAGCCTGTGATTATCTGCGGTCGGTGGCGTGGCCTGTGCCCGACACTCCCGGTCCACCTCCGCCTGGCTGCCCCTGTCCGAGGTGCTGAACATGCAGCAGGCTTGAGCGGCGCCCCTCCCTCCTCCGCAGGATCCTCTCCGCGGCTGCAGAAGGAGCGGGGCTGCAGCGTGAGCTGGGAATAACAGGCCTTATCAAGGAGGAGGCGGAGCGCGCTCAGGAGGCAAGCGAAGACATGGATTTACTAGGGAGACAGCCACCGACCGCGCCCAGGGAGACGCGCCGGTGGCCCGGTCATGGACGGTGACTTGGTGCCGGGAGACCTCGGAGGATGCGCGGGGGTCTGCTCGGGGAGGAGATGGCTTTCCCCCCGAGGCACGGGTGGCTGCTGTTCATCACCACCCTGAGCGTCCTTGCTCTGCGCCTGGCTGCTGAGCAGATTCGCTACTCGGTGCGGGAAGAACTCAACCACGGAGCCTTCGTGGGCAACCTTGTGCGCGACCTGCGGCTGGACCTGGCGCAGCTCTCTGCCCGGGGCTTTCGCCTCACCTCGGGCAGCAGCCGCCAGTACTTCGACGTCAACCAAGGCAACGGGGTGCTCTTCGTCAACGACCGGGTGGACCGGGAGGCGCTATGCGATGGGCGCCCCACCTGCGCCCTGACCCTGGAGGTGGTCATCGGGAACCCGGTGGAGGTGCACAACGTGGAAGTGGAGGTCCTGGACATCAACGACAACGCGCCCACTTTTCCTAGAAAGGACTACTACTTGGAGATCAGCGAGTCGGCCCTACCGGGGGCGCGCTTCCCCATCGAGAGCGCGCAGGACCCCGACGTAGGGTCCAACTCCATCCAAACCTACAAGCTGAGCCAAAGTGACCACTTTGCTCTGGACCTCAAACCTTTCAACGGGAACAGCAAGCTCATCGAGATAGTGCTGAAGAAGGCCCTGGACAGGGAGCAGAGGGGGCTGCACCAGCTGGTACTTACTGCCGAGGATGGCGGCAGCCCCCCCAGGTCTGGGACGGCCCAGATTTCGGTGAGAGTGGTGGACACCAACGACAACCCCCCGGTATTTGATAGGTCCACCTACAAGGTGAGCCTGCTGGAGAACGCAGCGAGGGGCACCCTGGTGGTCAAGCTGAACGCCACTGACCCGGATGATGGGTCCAACGGGGAGGTGGTCTACTCCTTCAGCAGCTTCACCCCCGAGAAAGTCCGGCAGCTGTTCAGCATCGACAGCAAGACGGGGGAAGTGAGGGTTAACGGAAGTGTGGACTATGAGGAGGCCTCCTCCTACGAGATCTATGTCAAGGCAACGGACAAGGGCCCTGTGTCCATGGCCGGGCACTGCAAGGTGCTGGTGGAGATCACGGACTCCAACGACAACGTGCCCGAGGTGGTGGTAACCTCGTTGTACTCCCCTGTGCCCGAGGACGCCCAGGCAGAGACAGTGGTGGCCTTGATGAGTGTGGCCGACCTGGACTCCGGCCTGAACCGGCATGTCAGCCTCACCATCCCGCCCGGCCTCCCCTTCAAACTCAACTCATTCAGAAACTCCTACACTCTAGTGACCGACGGGCCCCTGGACCGGGAGCAGACCCCTGCGTACAACATCACTCTGACAGCCACGGATGGCGGGACGACGCCTCTCTCCTCGCAGAAGACCATCCTGGTGGAGGTTTCAGACGTCAACGACAACCCGCCTCGGTTCGAAGAGACCTCCTACTCGGTGTATGTGAACGAAAACAACGCCCCCGGGGTGTCCCTGTGTATGGTGAGGGCCACAGACCCCGATGACAAGGAGAACGCCTACGTGTCCTACTCCTTGCTCAAGGGCGACATCCAGGGCCTTCCGGTCACTTCCTACGTCTCCATCAAATCGGATAATGGCAACATCTACGCGGTCAGCTCCTTCGACCATGAAAAACTGAGGGAGTTCGAGTTTGTTGTGCAGGCACAGGATGCGGGGAGCCCCCCTCTCAGCAGCACGGTGACCGTCAACCTGTATGTGGTGGATCAAAACGACCACGCCCCCAAAATCCTGTACCCCTCTCCTGCCAACGGCTCCAGCGCCATGGAAATGATCCCCCGGACTGCCAACGCGGGCTACCTGGTGACGAAAGTGATCGCCATAGACGCCGACTCGGGGCAGAACGCCTGGCTCTTTTACTACATCTCCCAGGCCTCCGACCCGCACCTCTTCAAAATGGAACTGCACACGGGGCAGATTCGGACTACCCGAAAAGTGGGGGAGGACAGTATTAGCTCCTACAACTTGACTTTCCTGGTGAGGGACAACGGGCAGCCTGCCCTCACCTCCTCGGCGGCCATCACGGTGGCCGTGGTGGACCGGGTGTCCAAGATCCTGCCGGACACGAGGAGGCACGTGAAAAGCACAAAGAACTCCTCGGAGATCACTCTGTACCTCATCATCGCCCTGAGTGCCATCTCCTTCATCTTCCTCCTGACCGTCCTCGTGCTGGCGGCCTTCAAGTGCTACAGGTACAGTGTGTACGGCCAGTCCTGCTGTGCAGGGCTCTGCGGGGTCAAGCCCCGGGGGCCGGCCGAGATGTACAAGCAGGCCAACAACAACGTCGAGACCCGGATCCCTCACGGCCTGAAGGTGCAGCCGCACTTCATCGAGGTGAGGGGGAACGGCTCCCTCACCAAGACCTACTGCTACAAGGCCTGCCTGACGGCCGGCTCGGGCAGTGACACCTTCATGTTTTACAACACGGGGGGCCCGGGAGGGACGGGCCCCCACGCCGTCATCGCGGAGAGGCACCTGACGGGCCAGAGCGAGCAGAGTGCACAGAACCTGATCATTTTTAAAAGTGAGACCACCACTCCCAACGAGGTGAGCTTCCACGAGAAAGAGTTCTTGTGTTTACTAATAGCACCTTGCCTGTTTCAGGGGCGAACATACCACTAGTGGAACGGGGGCAGTGGCACCAGGGCCCTGGGGTGTGAGGTTTCTGTTCCCCTCCCCATCCCCAAGTTGTGGCTGCCCTCTACTTCATATCCAGTTGCAGTGGCTATTGTCCTTATATTTCACAGGGCCTATGATACCTCAGCTACGTCACAGCCTTCTTTACTGCGCTGTTCCACGATTCGCTGTTTTGAATGTATTTAGTTATTTGTTCTAACTTTGAGCCGATGTATAGCTGACAGGGTCTGCTTCATAGTGCTGCGTGGCCAGGAGAGCACTCCCGGGAGAGGGGATAGTATGCTTTTGCGCTGTATTGTATGTTTTAGTATGTAGCGGTATGCTGTATTTGTGTGGCACAGGGCTGCCATACGTGTGGCCTTGTAGCGCTGCGGAGGCCTGCGCCCTGCCAGGTGCTTAAAGTTCAGGGTCTGACTCATCACGTGATGACGTGTGCCTCCGATGGGAGCTGACCCTTCCCTAACGTCGTGTTGTGTCCATTCTGTGTCAGAACAGATGAATTTTGCTTAGGTATACACAGGATTTGCTGTATTAGATATGATATGGCATGGCATGGTATGGTACGAATATACAATATGATATTGTGTATAGAGGGGAATTATTTTCATTGATACGATTATGGTACAGTGGGTTAATGCACAGTGTGTGGTGTTAGGAGCATTGCTTTAGTATGTTCTGCCGCTCTATGCTACATTGATGGGTTGATATAGTCTATTATTGTATGTTCTGCCATTGCATGCTATGTTATGTTGTTACTGGAGGGTAGGCATGTATGGTTGCACAAGGGGCTTCTGAGACAGTAACACAGATTGAGTTTTTTATGGACTCCTTAATTTAAAGCCCCCCTGAGGTGGGCCGCACATGTGCATTTCAAATGTTGTGATGTACGAATAGGTTGTCACAGCTGCCAGGGCACTTCTGTAACAGAGCCGTCCCCAGGTCACTGCCCGATCGTTAGGGGTAGAGTGGGACTGTGAGGAGACCCACCCACACCTTAGCACAAAGTGAAGCTCCTAGAAGGTATTGCCACCCTAAAAGCTGCGAACAAGAAACTGTGATCAGCCCCCACAGCTCACTGCAGCTGTGTGGTTTCATAGTGCTTGCACACAACACCCTCCATCTCTAAACGGAAGACAATTATAAATGTACCTGTGTGTAAGCACCGCCTGGTTGAAGAGGGGCGCTGAGTATTCCTCACTGGCAATGGGCACTTTAACATATTTTCTGTAGCTACAGGAGTGATTAGTAAGCCACATGTTGTCCCTCATCATCCTATCCATGGAAGTCTTTTGTGTAATTGAGCTTGGAGGCATAAAATGGCAGCGCTGTCCTACCTAAAAGGCATTCCCAGACGCCAGCGCCTGGGGATGATGCAACAGAAGGCAACTCGTTACACTCGAGCTCCTCATAGGAGTAGGAAGTGGGCAGGTGGGATGTAACGTGGCTCGCCGTGGCGTGGTTACCATGTCTTTTCTCCCATGTGTCTATGAACATGAATAACGAGGTCAACCACCCCGCACTCCGCCCCCACACATCTGTGGCGAGATCATCAGCTTGTTCAGAATGGGGTTCACTGCGAGTGAAATCACCACTGACCTCCCTTTCTGATGACGTGATGTCCTCGTGCAGAGGCACTGGGCTTCGTTTGTACTGGTTAGTTAATGTTTTCAAGTTTAAACACCAGCTTTCTCTAGAACATATTAATGCGACATCTTTGTCAGTTTTTCCCCCTGTTCTTTGCACGTGTTGGGACTGCCACGCAACGTTAACCTTAAAGTGCAGCAGTTCACCACTAGCCAGAATACTCTTGCTCTTTAAAATGTGAATATCTCATGATCCAGGGGTCCTAGAATCTCCACGACGGTGGCAGCACGAGCTAGAGGAGACTGCCTTAATAATGAGGAGTAGTAAACAACAGTCGGAGCCACAGGGACCATAGTCCTTAGGAGCAGCGGGACTAGAAGCAAACCCACTAGGGCTCCTCAAGCACTTTATGGCTCAGTTATCATGCGGGCCTCCTGGGTCATCAAAGCAGGGTCCAACAATCAGGAAAAATACAGGATGGTGCAGGTAGGGCGATGTGCTCTCCAGACAGGGTCACCACGCAGTTCACCTGCATTTCTAGTATTTGGTTCAAGATTCACCCACCCTTCAGTCTCATTTAATCACCAGGAAGGGCTTCTCATCATGGTGCCCATGCCTTTGGACTCCTTGGGTTGGCTTATGGCTTCCATACAGACAAGGTCAACAGTAGCAGTCGGAAAGAAAAGTAAACTGAAGATGGGGACTTCAAGCTTGTCCCCTTCCAAAGTGAAATTGGAAGCACTAATTTCCGTGATCTGGAAGCACCACAGCAGGTTTCATGGCGGTCAGTGTCGAAGAACGTATTTATTAATGTGGAGTAAGATCTAGGTCACATGCCAAAGTCCTACGTGTTTGGTCGGACAAGAGCCACCTCCTGCTAATTAGACTAAATAGAATAATAAGTTTGACAATCCAACCAAGAAGGTTGGATAGATATTTCCACTTCTGAAGGTCTTCTAGGAGGCGACTCTAGTCTCACTTACCAGAATACAGTATGGTGACCCCTGCATGTGTATTGGTGGCCGTGAACAACTTGCTGGGCTTGTGATGGTGAAATTCCTTGTTTATTTCCCTCATAACGTCATAGCGACAGTAGAGCAAGGATTGGTTGTCCTTGTCTCTGGTCAGCATCCATGCCCACGCTTATAACCACGATTTGCAGAAACATAAAATGTACATAAACAGGTAAGAGTAACCCTAGTACCAAGTACACCGCTAGTGAGTTGGCATTATCTTCAGTAATTAGACATTTCAATATTTGTCTTCTTTATTACAAAAATGTAAAAACATAATGTTTAGGACATTCCACTCATAAAGTATTTGAAGTGACCATTATCTGCCCAGGTAACTGGGTTTAATTTAGAAGGAGAGGCCACAAGGCACCTATGGTTCCAGGAGTCCACGTTTTTTCAACACACCTCTAGGACACTTGGCACTATCTTGAAAGGCTCGGTATATAGTTCCATGTTCATAAAACTGAAGGTGGAAACTTTCCTTTACAAGTCGCCTGTGATTGCCAGCTCTGGAGATCCAGGCCTGCCTACTCTTAGCGAAGCGCGAATCGGGCCTTCATTTACCAGTCGGAAGAGATTATCAGTCCTCTGCTCCCTTTTTTTGTTTGTTTTTTTGTTTTTACAGTTGCCAGTAATTGGCTTCTGTGCTGACAGTGTCTGTGGGAAGAGACTGCCCTAGGAACATTACAGGGGCAAATTCCTCAAAGGCCAAGGGCTTTGTGTACATCAAGTTTGAACCTCCCTTTCATCTGCTTGAGCATTAGTGATGCACAGTGGAGCCCTGCATGAACATCTGGCACCACTGTTGAGTGTCTCAGGCTCGGACGATTTGAGTCTGGTGCGGTTTGGACCCATAAATCCAGAACGTAATTTCACTCAAACACCGGATATCATATCATTCCTAACTATAATAATGGAGCATCATTCGTAAGGGTGCATCTCTACTCGATGTGGCATTTGACTTTTTTTCTGTGTTTGGGCTTTCTGTTTTTCAGATGTGTGGTTACTGGCGTTGGCCATTAAAGAGGATTATTCATATTGCTAGCCTTCAATCTTGCCATAAAATGTCACTGTATAATGTTCATAGCTCTATCTCTTTTAAAGGCACCCAATTCCTATCTGCATATAATACATCTCTATAGACACAAAAAGGAGAATACAGACCCTTGTCACAACACTTAGTTTGAGGCATCAGTCAAATGCAAATTCTCCTAAACGAAGCTCCTAAAAAACCGTACCCTTCATACCAGAAGAACAGTGACCAGTGGAAGTCGGTGGATCGAGATTTAGTTGCCTTGAAAGAGATGCACTGTGGGAAAATTTGTGTCAAGTGTTGCATCCTTAAGCACATTTCACCAGCAGCAACATATTAAACTGGGTAGGGCTATTACTGTAATGGGGGCATCTGATAACGGAACTGTTGCACAAACAAAAGGTAAACGGTGCATTTTAAGGCTTATCAAAAAGTTGCCTTGCACATACATTACAGAAGTAATGTACTAACCTTCCGTGGCCACAGAACTAGCAAGAATCGGACAAAAATAAAACACCTTCACCTTTTGGGCTATCTCTTCCAGCTTTGACTTATTGCCAGATAGGCCAGTACAAGACTGCATCTGTGCCGCCCATAAACTCCTGAACTTAAAGGCAAAACTTTAACCTAACAGCTCAATCCACATCTCTGATGCGGAATAGATATGGGACCTGCCAACACCCCCCGTCATTTCAATATAGTGTATATGACTATATGAATGCCTTATGTAAACATAGTGAATTGTAAAGTAATCTGCATATGACGATGTCAAAGAGCTACTTGCCACCAGGAACAGACACAGTGTATTAAATAAAGCTATGCAATACACTGCCTCACTGAGATTACAATGAAAGGTCCAAAATGTAGGGAGTAGCGGGGTACAAGCCCACAATAGTGCTTTGGTGCCCCCTCGGGTGCATGAAGCACTATATAAATACTATGTTATTCAATGAAAAAACAATACAAAAATATAGCACACACAATAGTTCTTTGCTCTATTACGCCTATCACTGTAAACATGTTTAATACCTTTACTGCTCAAAATATGCCGAGAAACAATTAAGTTTTGCAGTGGACACTAAAGAAACAAAATAAACATAAACAATCAAATAGATCACTCTACACACTATGTTTTACGTATGGAGTGACAATGGGAATTGAAAGTAAGGACATAGTTGTGCTTATAGAATAAATATAGCACATTTGTATATAGCCATACTTGTGTTCGAGGCAATACTGTAGAGGTGGGATCTCCTGTATTTCATGACTTGCAAGATGAAGATGAGTTCGCTCTTCAGATGTTGGGAACATGTTCAATAAAAAGAATTTATATATATATATATATATATATAAATATATATATAACACATTTGTTGCACAGTTTGCGTTGAAGTCCACAAGGGTCCCTGGAATAATGTCCAAGGAGCAGCACACAGTGTGACCTTGTGAAGAGCTCTGTAGAGAAACACACATAGCTGGCTTCTGCGTATGACAACACTAGAAAGGGCCTTCGCTCCGGGCACTTTAGAGCTCCTTCTTTAAGGATTACTGTCCTTAAAGCAGGTTAATTGTTCTTACTCATGTGGACACGTGAATGGTTCTTAATCCTGAGCCTGGAGGATTGGAATGCTAGGATTACGTCTTCTCTGCAAGGAGCAGATCTGCACTTCACAGCCCCGCAGGCCTTCCGCGGGTTATGATTGTGCTTTTTGGGCTGCTGTGCTGTGCCCAAGGACACTGTTTGCAGCTCTGTGGGTGCGACCATTTCAAGGCAGGTGTGCTGGAGGGGTCATGCATACTGCAGAATGTCAAACAGCAACCACGGCCCTCAAAAGTCCTCCAGGTAGGGGTGCTGAAGCACCCCACAATTCATGTGTTTGATGTTAACCTATTACACAGCAAATTCACTAGGAACCCTAAAAATCAACCCATGCTCAGGGAGGAGCTAAACTGCCTCTGTTTCTGGAAAGACCAGAAAGGTGACCTGTTTCAGGGGTCCTTCAACTAAACCCACACCTCAGGAGCAGCATTTCAAAACAATATCACAGAATCCTCTCCTCTAACTCCAGTCGTAGATTACCCTTTAACTACCCATTTCTTGCATTTCATAATCTGTGCTCCACCTAGTGTTCCGGTGTAAACAAAATATTCCTGTATAAAAACTAATATAAATTCTACGTTTTAGGCTTAGTATGGCTGCCAACCCCTTATTCCAGCGTGAGCATGGTTTTGGGCCCACTTCCATACTACATGTGCTGTGTGCCAGGCTAAACATCTTTAACGAGTCCCTCGCCAGGAGCATTCCATCTCAGACAGCAATTAAGGTTGGCTTCCTGCTTCCCAACTGCGTCACTGCATAGTTGCATGAAAACAGAACATGTGTGCATTCTTTTCTAAACAGTCCTTCCCCGTGTGCATCGACCCATTCACACGGTGTGAGGACATTCGGCCTACTTTACTAATTGTATTACAGCCCAGTACACCGCCCCTGCTGACTTTGTCAATAGGCAGCCTCGCGCTCTTCTGATCACAAGCAGCAGTGTACTATGTCCGACTCCCTCCACCCCCCTCAATTTGGACCAGGCCGCGCACGTTTTTTCCACCAGGTTAATAGCAGACGTCTTAAAATCAGCGGCAGGGCTGTAACTGCACGCGCGACTAGTACATTATGTCACGGAGCACGCGCAGCCATAATATATTAAGTTTCTCACAGAGGGGAAGAGTTAATAATTGCCTGGCGGAGGGCGTTCGATTCTTGATGGAGAGGGTTGATTTTCTGTGCACTTTATACTCCGCTGCCAGTGGACGGGGAAGTAGCAGGCACGAGGCCAGCTTGTGCATTAGCACAAATAATTCGCATGGCTCCGAGGAGCACTTGTTGCAGCCAGGCAATACTCAATACTACAGCTCTGGCGATGCATAGATGGGCTTTTAGGCATTCCCAGCGCATTAATACGAGTCTGTCTCTTATGCTGACTGACATCCGTTGAAAGCTAATCAAAATGGCAGCATTGGCAATCTGTAATAACATGACGTGAACCATACGCTTGCTCGTTATCGACCTCACCCCACCCCACGGGTTCTAAAAGCATTCATGGTCCAATCTGTTTTAATCTCAGAATAAAAGGTACCGCAAGGTACAGAAGAGCTGGTCCAGGTGAAATTCAATGTTCTGCAATCGGAGAAGGCAAAACGTGACCCTAGCACGACTAAAATGCGAATTTGACCCGCCATTTTACAAACTACCAGGTGTGCGTAGCATTCACCCATGAGACAAACTCCTGGGTAGTATGGGCAGTTTTTTTTAATAACCGCAGACTGTGTAAATATTCTCATTTTTATTCATTGTGAAGGCGTTTATCTCACTTAGGAGCAAATTTATCAAAATAGCATTTTGCTATCACCAAATAGCAATTTTTACCGAATTGCTATTTGGTAATCGCAAAATGCCTTGTAGGTAAGGAATCGCCAAAGATTTGACGATTCCTTAATATTACCCAATAGTGATTCGGTAAATAGCAAATCGCTATTAGGTAGTATTACTCCATTCGTTCCTATGGGCCTACGGCCCATAGGTGCCAATGGTTTTGCATTAGCTAATTTGTGATTACCTAATTGATAATCGCAAATTAGCAAATGCAAAGCCAAGGGCCTTGAAGCACCCTTAAAAAAAATTATTGTGCACATGTAAAGACTACATGGCACTTTGAAAAATTCAGTTTTGTGCATTTTTCAATGTTTGCACATGGTTACCATTGACTTGAAGTTGATGGTAATTGCATTTTCCTAAATGCACAGTTTGCATTTATGGATTCCAGAGTAGCGTGCTACTCGCCGAAAAAGTGCTTCAACACCTCCTCGGGGGTAGCAAGCACTATATAAATGCAAACCTTTTTCCCTCTTCTATCCCTCCGTACCCTTCTCCACCCAAATAACTGAATAACATATCCACCACTCAAATGACTTTCATATTTTACTATACTAATTCAACACTAATCCTTTATGGGTTCCGGAGCAGCGTGCTACTCGCCAAATGAGTGCTTCAACACCCCATCAGGAGTAACAAGCGCTATATAAATGCAAACCTTTTTCCCTCTTCTATCCCTCCCCTACCCTTCTCAATCCAAATAACTGACTAAAATATCCACCACTCAAATTACTTTCATATTTCACTATACTATTTCAACACTAATCCTTTATGGGTTCCAGAGTAGCATGTTACTCACCAAAAAAGCGCTTCAACACCCAATCCGGGGTAACAAGCGCTATATAAATGCAAACGTTTTTCCCTCTTCTATCCCTCCGCTATCCTTCTCAATCCAAATAACTGATTAATATCCACCACTCAAATTACTTTAATATTTCACTATACTAATTCACCACTAATCCTTTGTGGTTTCCGGAGTAGCGTGCTACTCGCTGAAAAAGCGCTTCAACACCCAATCAGGGGTAACAAGCGATATATAAATGCAAACCTTTTTCCCTCTTCCATCCCTCCCCTACCCTTCTCAATCCAAATAACTGACTAACATATCCACCACTCAAATTACTTTCATATTTCACTATACTAATTCAACACTAATCCTTTGTGGGTTCCGGAGTAGCGTGCTACTCGCCAAAAAAGCGTTTCAACACCAAATCAGGGGTAACAAGCGCTATATAAATTCAACAATTTTTCCCTCTTCTATCCCTTCGCTATCCTTCTCAATCCAAATAACTGATTAATATCCACCACTCAAATTACTTTCATATTTCACTATACTAATTCACCACTAATCCTTTATGGGTTTCGGAGTAGCGTGCTACTCGCCAAAAAAGCGCTTCAACACCCATCAGGGGTAACAAGCGCTATATAAATGCAAACCTTTTTCCCTCTTCTATCTCTCCCCTATCCTTCTCAATCCAAATAACTGACTAACATATCCACCACTCAAATTGCTTTAATATTTCACTATGCTAATTCAACACTAACCCTTTATGGGTTCCGGAGTAGCGTGCTACTTGCCAAAAAAGCGCTTCAACACCCAATAAGGGGTAACGAGCGCTATATAAATGCAAACCTTTTGTCCCTCTTCTAACCCGCCGCTATCCTTCTGAATCCAAATATCTGACTAACCTATCCACCACTCAAATTACTTTAATATTTCACTGTACTAATTCAACACTAATCCTTTATGGGTTCCGGAGTAGCGTGCTACTCGCTGAAAAAGCGCATTGACGCCTCGTCAGGGGTATTAAGCGCTATATAAATGCAATTACAATGACAATACAATATGTGTGCTTACAGAATCGCAAATTGCAATTCCCTATTTGCATTCGCAATTTTGGTAATCGCAAAAAATTGTGATCACCTAAATTTGCAACTGCAAAGCCTTTCATACATCATGAAAGGCTATTTTGTATTCGAAACGGCCGAATTTTGCGATTCACACTGTTTGCGAAGGCAAACTTGTTTCATACATGTGGCCTTAGTTCTCAATAAAATATGACATGGATTCGGTCTTTTTAGGCCAACGCCAGAGACCTCTGAAAATCGTCAACGTCTTTGACTCCGATAACAGTGCTTGGCGTGTTTTCTATCTTAGACTGTGGTAGCAATGAAACATGCTGATAAAAAAACACACATCGTTCCGTTATTACAGAGTATTTATGGCTCCCCAACTATCATGTAGTCTGCAATGGACATTATAGCAACTGAAATGTGATACAATTATAAACTCTCCCATCGTACCGTAATATGAGCTCGGTGACGAGAATCAAGCGATTCTACTGCAGTAGGATTGTCTTCATAATTATGGTTTTAATGTGCTTGCAAATAATAATCCACCATTTACCACAAAATGTTCAAATTTTAAGAAAAAATGTTCTTAGCCCCAGTGAATCAAAAGTTACAAAATAAAATGCCACATGTGTTATGTGCAGTGGGAGACCCTTTCAAAGTTTAACTGGTCACCTTTTGGCTTTAATCACTATATTCAGGTGTTCTACTGGACCTCATATGGTGGAAGCTTTCTCCAGACAGTATTAATACATGTTAAGATCAAAAACATTGCAAAACAACACTGCCATGAAAAGTCCCGCCTTATGCCGCATAATTCGCCTTTTGTTGTTCCATAATTAAGTCATCCCAGATGCATAATTTGGTTGCTATTTTTGCATAATGCCAGTGGCTCTGAACTTGAGATGGCAGTGTTTAAGATAACACTGAAGGCGATATTCTTAATAAGCCTCAAGCTCGTAGAGAAGACCGCCTTTTTATTACGAAGAACAGCATCCTCATGTTATACTACATAAACAGGTTATCACTAGTCGTTCAGAGTTTCATGATTCTGTAGACTCCTCAATGGTTTAAGATTATCCGATTATAGAGATGAGGCAGAAAGACGCTGCTTAGTGGCGCTTTATTCCATTTTGGTGTTTTTAGTGTTTTACTGTAATTTTATGGCTGGCAATACATGTGCTGGTCGTTTTACTGGGGGTGGGGGTTTAAACGTATGCTGTTGTGTGCATGTACTTTTGCTCCTCTCCAGTATGGGTTCCCTTTCATAACAAGTGGTGGGATGGGGGGAGGTGTGGAAGCTAGTGGGTATATACATTTTAAAAAAGCACTTACCTGCTGCTGTGCTGCCAGTCGCCTCGGGGGTTCTTCTGCTGCAGTCCGTGCACACTGCATAGGCTCCTAGATGCCAATCAAAACGCTGCTTTCATGAGAGCAGCTCTGTGATTGGCCTGAGCGGGCTTGTTTAACGCTCACTCAGGTCCTGGAAGCCTTTGCCTCTACTTCACCTGGCTGTACAAAACAGCTCTGGTGGAGAGAAATCAAAGTGCGCATGACGGTTTGGATGGCCTTAAACAGACGGCCAAACCGTCATTCGCACTTAGAGTGCACTTCTCCAACCCCTGCTCTCGTCATGGCCTCGCCCAGACTTGGCTGCCTTTAGCAGAAAGAACAATAAAATGATAATAAAATGGTTTTATTATCATTTTATTTTTCCTGTTTCTGTCAGCTGCCTGGCACTCAGCAGGGGGGGGCGACGCTCCTCCGCCATAGCAGAGGAGCCGGTGCCTCTCCTCTCCCCGGTCAGTTGCGGAGGGAGTGCAAGCAAGAGCAGACAATTTGGCTGTTCCTTTTTCGAGGGCCTTTGTAGTTCATGTGCAGTCTAGTGGGCTAGCACATGACCTCCTTTGTAAGCCCCACTTCCCTTCTAAAAGGGGCTGATGTCCAGATGTGCAGTGGACGCACTCAGTGGGTGTACCTGTGTCGCATCAGAGATGCACTAAAGGCAAGCCTGTCTCCACCCATCCATTCCTGGATGGCTCGAGGGGTAAGTTCCTGAGGCAAAATTTACATTATTTGTCTGCTCAGCTGCACGCATTGCACCCTAGTCTGTGACCTGGCTACAGGCATTCGATCTATCCTGGTAAGGGGAAAATCAGTGTAATACATGTGATTTTGTGCTAAAATCTTACACTAATTCTGGCTGTGGCCAAGGGGGCGATAACAGCGAAACTGCCTATGCTAAGCCTGAATAGTTGATGTTTAGTTATTCATAGAGCCGATATATTTGATCTCATCATGAACTATGGTCCTGATGCCTTATTTCTTACAGAAACTTGGCTTAATTCCTTGGCCAATCCTGGCACGGCTCTTGTTCTGCCGGAAGAGATTAGACAGAATGAATTGAAGTGGTGATGGTATAGCCATCATTTGTCAAGAGATGCATGCGTGCACGCTAGAATAGATCACTATCCCTGACTGGGAAAGTGCCCTTCACTCTGTTGGCTTCTCTGGAGGTCTTGTGTGTCGGCACCCTGGTCCACATACAAATCTTCTCGAAATGTTGGTAGAGGTGATTTCTCCATATGCAATGAGATTAACTAAGTTTTATGTATTTGGAGAACTAAACTTACATTTTGATTCAAGTCACTGTCCTCACATTTCTAAATTGGTCAATGATTTGGAAGCCATTCAGCGAACTCAATTAGTGAAAGTTGCTACGCATTCAGCTGGACATATTTTGAAACCAGTGTTTTCTAATTTAGCCTCTTTATATATTTCAACCCCTTTTCCTCTAACTTGCACTGCCCATTATGTAGTCCCTATAATGCTGGTGAGTAAGAATCATCCATCTTGGAAGACATTGGGATCCCAAGTCGGCAGACATTCATTAAGCTGAATGAAGTGAAATTTCGTAATTTGTTAATGCTAATTTAGAAGCTTCAGTATCAAACACGAATTTATGGATTATTACCACACTCGAAACTATAATCCCTGAAACAGTGGTTACACTGAAAAAGAAACCACCTGTTCCCTGGTTGGACAATCTATAACAGAGCAAAGAAAATGGCGTAAAGTCTTTGAGCATGCATGGTGTAGACAATACAGTTCCACGGCAAAAAAGGTCTACTCAGCAGCCATTAAAAATTATCACAAGGCAATTAAAAAGGCTTGTGTAAACTACTATGCAAATAAAATCGAAGGTAGTATTAACTCCGTGAAGGACATTTTTGACATTGTTCACTCTCTCCTCAATATCTTGGAAAAGTCTTCTCTAATAGATGCATCAAATGACAAATGCAATCTATTAGCAGAGTATTTTTACAAAAGGTGAGGGATATTTATAGCAACTTGAAAGCGAAGGGCATCAATCGTAACACAGGGCAGGACCTTCAATCTAAGTTTGAGTCACATCAGAGTTCTGGCTTTGAGTCATTTGAGCTCATAAGTGTAGACTGCTTCCAAACTCTTTTCTTTAGCATCAAATCTTGCTAGCTTAGTGACCCCGCATGATCTGACATATTGGGAAAGGTGGGAGGTGTTCTTTTTCCCATTTTTCTTAGGTTGTTAAATCTTACTGTCTCAATGGCAGTGGTTACGCCCAGTTGGAAACGTGTGATGGTCATTCCTTTATTGAAAAAGCCTTCATTAGATCATAAGCTATCTGAAAAATATCAGCCTATATCTATTTTTTCCATTTTGATTAAAGTATTAGAGAAATTCATCAACAGGCATTTGGTAAACTGCTCGAAGGAACACTGCCTACTGCACCCCTCTCAAACAGGCTTTCTGCCAGTTCTTAGCATGGAGACGGCCTTGCTCAAAGTTTTCGAAGAGGTTTGCAATATTGTGGACAAAGGTGGGTCAACTGCTTTGATCCTGTTGGATCTAAGCACCGCCTTTGATGCTGTATCCCACAAGGCTCTGATAAACAGATTGAACAACTGTGGTGTTGGGGGAAAGTCACTCGCTTGGTTTTCATCATTCCTGAAGGGAATAAATATTGCCTCTGTTTTCCTCCAGGAAATTGCAACTTGAATGTGGAGTCCCTCAGGGTTCTGCTCTGAGTTCCATTCTCTTTAATATTTATGTCTGACTGTTGGCAGACATTGTTGAATTGTTTGGTTTGTCGCTGGTGTCACATGCTGATGACACTCAGCTTATTCTATCACTGTCTGCTAATGAATATAATGGCGCACCATTGCTTTTTAAATTGCTTGGTCTCTATGGCAGATTGGATGAGTACTAACTGTTTAAAATTTAATTCCAGAAAAAACCGAGGTGTTAATCATTGATAAATAGTGTTCTAACTGGGGCCCTCACTGCTGGCCAGAAACTCTCCCCACCCCCCACCCCTCCCCCACCCCCCAAGCCATAAGCCTGAAGTAAAGAGCTTTGGATTCTGGATCGATAACTCATTGTTTGAACACCAAATCCAGGCTGTTACTTCCTGCTGCTTTGTCCTACTGAGGTGTTTGAAGACATTTCTTTGTGGGTTTCCCCTATTTATACAAACGACCATTGTGCAGGCCTATGATCACCCCTCACCTGGATTACTGCAATATCCTTTATTTGGGTATTGCCAAGTATATCAGGAACAGATTGCAAATCTTCCAAAATGCAGCAGTGAACTGCTTTGCCATGTGCCTAAATCCATCTTGGTCTAAAAGCAGCTTCGCTCTGTACAACTGGCTTCCTGTGGAGAAACGCATTCTGTTCAAGGCCATGTGTGTTAGTCATTGTGCCATGCTTAAATCCGGTCCACCCATCCTTAATTCCTTCATTGTGCCTTATGGTCCCTCTTGATGTTTGAGATCAACGAAGCTCAATTTGGCAATGATTCCACATGTTAGACAGGCAGGGAGATAGATCTTTTTGCTTCTTAGGGCCCAGTTTATGGAACAATTCAGGATCCGGAATACACAAACCACTATACTTTCAGGAAACAGCTCAATACATGGCTCTTCGAGTGATGTTCCTCTAAAGTGCCTGCTGTCTCATTTCTAGATCACTGGGAAGTGCTAGTTGAGGGTAGCCATGCACAATATAAATTCTCTCAACATAGCATAACATATAGCTTGATAACCTTTCTCCTGTATCGCAATGTTGTATCTGTTGTGTCAGAGCAGAGAAAGGTATTTCAACCCGACTAAAGGTTACTCACCATATAGCTATCTAGGAATCCTTGCAGTCAAACCCCATAACATTGCAATGTTTTGAGAAGTACACTATGCTTGCTCACTAATCTAGCTGAAAAATAGTGCTTGACACTGTGACAACACTGTGATAAAGCTAGCACATGATCACCTAAGGGAAGGGAGCGGGTCGCTAGAGTTATAATGCTTAATTCATACATTGTCAGGACTATGGGATTTTAGTAAGTTGAGTAATGATACTCACAGCAAGACTAATTCAACACCATGGAATATTTTTTACTGTGATAAAAATAATAATCTATAACTTATGAAAAGTTATTTTATGTATATAACATTTAAGATACAATTCTTATTATCTGATAATTATGGACTTTAGGAGTGAGAAAGAGGAGATGACTGCAGTTATTCAACTTGAAGGTCACACACATATTTAACTAGTTTGCCCACTACTCAGTAAGCTATTTTCATGAAATACAATCTCTTGAATTTAGTGAATATAGAAATACCACACAATTTATTGTACAAGATAATATAGAAAAAGTATTTGTATTAGAGGTAATTACTTTTCAAATGCAGCGGTGGCTGTGCTGCAATTTATGTTCTCTAGGAGGAACCAGGACTTTGGCTTCCTTCTTTTTCCTAATTCGATATTTTTATGTATTTATTTTTGGTTTTAGAGTGCAGTCCTATCCACATGGGCAATGGAGTGCTTTACACACATAGTAACAGTGATGTGAGTAACAGCATATCATACAACTAAGGTGGAGATGCAGCAAACATATAACTGAGCAGATTAGTCACTATGGGGGATAGTAGAATTATGGTAATGAGGGTAATTCCGGATGTGACCTCATAGAAAACTAAACAAATGGGTCGAGATGGGGTAACTTGAAGGTAACGTGTTACTTTGGTGGATGTAGCTTGAATAGCTGGATATTCAGGTGTTTTCGGAAATTTGGTACATCTGGGTAGAGCCTGATGGGTTCTAGAAGTTGGTTCCTTCTGTAATCTGGGGTTGGGAATGAGAACGCTTGGTTTGGGTTTTCCTTCTTCCTGTGATTTCATGTAGTATGCCTGAGCTACACCCTGTCATTCTATCACCTCCTTTGGTCTGCAGATTATTCTTTAGGAGGATGGAAGTCCATAGTGGATAGCCTCACAATCAAGGATGTTATTTGAAAGCTTATCCATGCCTGTAGTTGTAACCAGTGTATGTATTTCAGACAAGGATTAGGTGGACAAACATTTTCACATTGGAGACCAGGCATGCGGCTCCATGGAGGATGGCTTTGAGAGGTGTGGCTTTCACTTTTGGGAGGCCTGCTGAGAGAGCATTAGTTCAGCTGAGATTTGAAAGCACTAGGGCTTGGGCTACTGTCTGCAAGAAGCTATGGATGACTGAGTAGTTCAAAGAGGTGGGATTGGTAGGAAGCTGCTTTTAAGAGTTTGGTGATGTGATCTTTCCAGTTGTCATTTTGGTCAGTGAAGAAGCTGATGCATTGGCGGATGGTACAAGTGAATATTTAGGACTTATCTACTGTGTTCACTGTTGCCAACAAATACACTTTTCAATAAGATACTATTTCTAGAGCACACGCTACAATCCTGCTGTCTCTTTAATATCATATATTTTATTGCCACCTCAATTTTGATCACTAAGCCCGCCTCTTAAGGATGATATTCGGAATCATCCCTGCTGGGATTGACACCTGTGATGCACAAAGTTGTGAGCAGTTAGCCAGCCCTCTAAATGTCCTTGCTGTCTTTACTGAGCGTTTCTTTCAAGTGACCAGCTTAGGGGCATCATTGAATCAACATAGAAGCCCTCCACATGTGAGATACTGCTGGGATGACAAACTGCTCGCCTTGCCTAAATCTCTGTGTGCTGTGAAACAGTATACTGTAGTTTTGCAAGTTAGGAGTGCTGGAAACACATAAGCTGACTTAGTCAGTCTTCTGACAGCACATCTGTTCCCTGGATGTTAGTGCAGCTGTGGATTAAGAGGAATCCAGGACTTGGGTTTTACTATGGTCACTGCATGCTAGACTGCCCAGTTGAAAAATCATTCTGCTTCAAGGGAAGCCTTCTCCTTTAAATCCTGAGCAGGGTATCAGACTCCCACTTTATTATAATTTGAAGCAGAGTGCAGTAAAAGAGTTAAGGGTTAAGGTCAGAGTTATTAGGACTCGTGTTTATGTTATGGCACATATTGGAGTATTCCTGGTATTATACTTAGCAAAGGAATTTTTCAACTATGGGTATGGCTTGCTAGTGCTGGAGATGATGATCTGATTCATTACATGATTTTAACTGTTCTGAACAATCAATTGCTCATTTTAACTTTTAGCATCAAATAAATAGTGTTCCTTATCAGGGTGCATTAACATTTATCACTCTTCTGCACCCTGAGTTATAGGGATTTTTTGATTTGGTTTTATGAATCCCGCCTCCAGAAATTATATGCCAAAGACTAACAGAGGTAAACTATGGACATGAATATTATATATATTACACAATGGCAGTCATCACGGTGTAGTTTTAGTTAGGTCAGAGTTTCTATAAGAAGAATGTTTTTTGTTTCACCAATAACTCTGGAGCCGTTTGCCGAATCTTCACAAAACATTGTAAAAACAAAAAAATAATCCGCCTTTGCTTCTTTATGGAAAGTTTCACGCTGATCCGTTAAGCAGGGGCCACGTAAAAGGGGAGGGGGAGTCCTAAAATGTTGGTTTCCCATGTTAATTTGCATAGGAAGTTTTCTAGTCCAGTACAGAAAAATCGACTGAGCAGAATTACATTTTTCAGAAAGTCAGACCTTTACTCAGAAAGCGTGCTTTTTGTAATTTGGTGTAAATTCTTTGATTCTTTTTCAAGAAATTTGCATTTTTAAGAGGGGCTTGGGTTGGGCCTATGGGGTTAAAATGTTAAGTACCGCAGTACGAAAATAGAAAAAAAATAGGGCCTTCTGATAGGCCGCGGGAACTTTTTCTCCAGTCAGCCATTTCGGCACCGTAGGACCAGCCCAGTCTCTCGATACCTGATTGGCAGGACGCAACTGAGAAAACAATGTTTCAGTTGCCATTACAGGATTCAGGGACCCAGTCACAGTGTCCTGAAAGTTTTAGAAAAAGTGTATAAGGGGGAAGGGCAAGGACACCATGACTCCTTAGGCACTCTCCGCCCCTCCCATGAAGGGTAAAGATAAAAATACAAAAATCAGACAGCTGGTGCTGCAGTACTCCAGCGGGACACAGTGCAACATTCCAGTGAATAACTGCATAACTCCAGTGGGAGCTGCCACACAGGCTTCCACCCATGGTACCACAGTAGTGTGCAAGCTTCTCCAAGGATGTTTTACTGTACCATTTAACCATGGAGTGGAAGATTGCTTAGCATGTACTGTTTTAAAAAAAGAGAAGAGAATGCGGGTTGGGCACCTGTAGGTGGTTGAGGAAGTACCTGGTCACAAATCAGGCCATACAGCCATCACCTGACTGTATACGGCCTTCAGCCACATGACCACATACTGGACATATAGTACAGGGCCGGCTCTAGGGCGGTGAGACCGGTGCCACCACACCGGGGGCTGGCTTCCAGGGGGCGCCGTGTTTGCAAGTTTATTGTTATTTTAAAGCACCTGCTGCCGCGCTCGTTTCCTCCAGCAATTTACGGGCAACAAAAATATGTCAGGATAAATCCTGTGATTAATGTTGTCCCTGAAGAGAGATCAGAGTTTTGTTTAATTGGGGTTTTGACCCACTATAAAGTAGTGCAGAGGGTTAATATATCTGTTGCAGAAAACAAGTACCGAGCAGATCACAAAGTGCATAAAATGTAAATAGGTCAGTGGGTTACTCTGTTTTAAAAGAGTCATCATTTTGTTACTTGCAATTTATAGGTTAAAATCCTAAAATAGGATTTGAATTTATAAATTGCAAGAAACAAAAGCAGTAACCCATTGACCTATTTACATT
This sequence comes from Calotriton arnoldi, assembly GCA_963921515.1. Taxonomy (NCBI): domain Eukaryota; kingdom Metazoa; phylum Chordata; class Amphibia; order Caudata; family Salamandridae; genus Calotriton; species Calotriton arnoldi. The sequence continues at coordinate 676,157 of CAWUFW010007131.1, forward strand.
CTATGCACTTTGTAATTGTACTGAACTATTAACTTTTATCAAAGAACTGCATGCACCCTGCAAAGTATAGATTTGAGCTAAGATTAATGTTGCAAAAAGGATTAATTTAGGCAGAAATCTATTCTCATTATTAAAGAGAACCCCCAACTATGGTGTTCCTTTTTAAATTCTGAGTTTGTGCTTCTCCAGACCAAGCACTATTAAACTATTCTGCCTACCAGTATGGATGACATGTGGCTCCTACACCTTGTAGTCCTCTGTCTTATGTAACATTTCCTATACGCTGAGTTACACACATATGATTGTGTAATGTGTGTGTGATGCAAAGTGCTCTGACACCCTACTGGTATGAGTGGCGCTATGTATGTATCTGAGAGAGAGTGGTTATGGAGACTTGGGCTCTGTTAAAGGGTGGTGCTGAGGGAATCCGTGGTGGAGGTGGTCATTGGGGGGCGCCACAAACATTGTCGCACCGGGCGCCACCAGCTCTAAAGCCGGCCCTGATATAGTATATCCGTCAAGTTAGTCACATTTGTTGGATGTTACCCTCTTTATACTGGTTTTCACCCGCCTGACAAACAAAATCCATTGATAGACATAAATAGGGTTACCCCCTTTTTAAACTTTGAGCACCCTGAAAAAAAGAATTCATACCCTATTCACCTTAACATGATTATCCTCTTAAAGACTTGATATGACCTATATTTTTAAGCCAAGAGATTGACAGGTATGCATTTGCTACTGAAAAGAAAGACTCTATGGCCAACCCTCAGTAGTTTGGTAAATTACACTACACACATTCCTGAGATGGGCACAGTGACATACAGTCTCAGAGCCATGCTTACAACTCTAGTGTGAGATTAACCACCTCTAAGTGGGACCCTCCCTTCATTCTACAGTATTAAAAAATGTGCAATGGCTCAAAATATTCAGTAAAGTTCTGGAAATAAACATCCACGTTATAAATGTCCTCTTTACATAGAAGTTTTCTATAGCATTGTATTACAACCATTTAACATGGTCACATGCGCAGATATTCACTAGTGAATAATCTATTATCAACAGAAGCTTTGGGCTTTCTCACGTATTTTTTGCAACAGGACTTGGCTTTAAGCTAACAAACTACTTTGAAACATATCTTTGCAACCCACAACAGGTGCACTCAGTCTTTACCTTGTTTAAAACATGGAGTACTACTTGCACCCCAAACATCAGTGATTTCTAAACAGTGCACCATAAAACTTCAGCATGCACAGTCATACCTGTCTCCAGGCCTTATGCTGTTTCCATTTTATGCACTCACACATGTACTCAGAGTAACTCCATGGCGCATATACGTTTCTTGTTATCAGTGATATTTTCAATTATGTCTTTAAGATGTCAACAGTGATGTCATCAATCATGTCATTTAATATGTCAAGAGCGATGTAACCTCTGAGTTATATTTAGCTCAGTTAACTATAATTGGTAAAAAAAAAATTCTTCACTTTTACACATTAGTTTTTATCTTATTTCAAAGCCTAACGTCATGTTAACCATTGTTTGTTTGTGAATATACATGTGTGTAAGAAAGATACCTATAGCCAGCTATTGACATTGTATCCACAAAATGAGGCTTTTAGAGACATTGGGCCTGATTCACAACGATAAACTTACACTTTTGTGTAAGTTTACTACTTTTAGGTATTCACAAAGTACCAAAAGTCAAAATTTATGATTTTTGGTATTCACAAAAGGCACTTATCAGTAGTATAATTACATCCACAGTCGGCGAGCATGGACATTCCACTCCGGGTGCGGAGTGTACTCTCCGTACCCTGAGTGAAATCTCTGCACTCGGGGTTGAGATTCCGCCCAATTCGGGGCATAAAATACTACTCGTAAATGCCTTTTCTGAATACTGAAAGTCGTAAACTTAGAGTTTTGGCCTAAGTTTACCTTTGTTAATACCTAAAAGTAGTAAACTTACACAAAAGTGTAAGTTTACCTTTGTTAATCGGGCCCATTTTGTTTTACCCTCACGATTATAAGTAAAGGCGTAAAAACCCAAGATTTCAAATGTTTCTGGCTAACACTTAGGATTGGATTAAGTTGCTGCATATGACGCTGTGTCTCTCACAGCTATGAAGAGGTGCTTGTATGCGAGTCTGGACAGTCTGTGTGTGCCTTGGTGTCTTTGCTTACATTGGTGCCTGTAAGATTCAAAACATTTTACATAGGTTCTCGCTCGGTCTCTCTCAGCTGCACTAGAAACAAAAGCTTAAACTACCATTTGTTTCTTCCAAAATGTTTAGTGTGATTAGTTTTTGAGTTTATTCGGTCCCAATATTTTTGATTTTGCATTTTCGTATTGGTAATCTGGCATTTTTAATACAAAAAGTGTCAAAATGGAGATAAAAAAGCAAGGCTGGGAAAGAATGAGTTGCTCACATCCGGCATACGACAGTGAAAGACCTTTCTGACATTATGCTGTATCCTCCTACCACTCTCCACCCACGCCTGCTATTGTATTTATCGGGGTCATATGTCACACTCTGTTACACACGGTCTCCTCCTGCACATTACCACAGGCCTAGGAATTTTACATCATCCTATGCTTCCCTGATACAGAATTTCCAATATACACCTCATGCATAACACCCTGTGCTTCTCTGACGAACAGCACTCGGTGCTCCCTTGAAGCACAGCACTCGGCACCCCTACAAAACGCTTCACTTAATGCTATTTTGAGGCACGTTGCTCGGTGCTCCCAGTAGGGGTGCAATATACTGTGCTCCCCTCAAGGCAAAAATAGTCCAATGCACATCTTTGTACTTTCCATTCCGATGATGATGTATATTTTGAGATGTTTGTATTTTACTGTGTAAAGCACATGCTTCCCTTTATATGTGTTAGAAACCTCTTAAATGCTGCGGCCTTCTCCGTTCAGCTGTACCCGAGCTAGAGTATTACTGCTCACCCTAAATATGCAGTCCGAGAAAGGAACAGTATGTTAAAAAAAATAGCAGCACTTTGTCAAAGGAACTTGCATGGCATGAGGCAGTCTGTACTTGAACACAGTAAATGTTTCAGGACTAATAAACAAAAGCCTTTTCGCTGTGAATTCGATATGTGAACTCCATAAACGATATATGGGGGTGCTGCAGGACCCCCACACCAGTAGGGCACGCTTTACTCGTTCCTCCTCTGCTGCATATCAACTGGTTCCCACTGATTATCCACACCAGGCGCTTCCTGCTGCTCATCATCACGTGCTTCACTGATCCACCTGACCCTATGCTTTCTTCTGCACAGCATGTCTGTTAATCTGTGCACATTGATGATGGTATATTTCTTGGTCTGTGTGCATTGGTGTCTGTATGGCTATTGCACTTTAGAACACATGTTCCATAGATGTGTTGGACTGTGTGCACAAGGGGCATATTTTGCACGCAAGCACCCTTATGCTGTGCGCACGAGCACCAATCTGTTGTGGGCCTTTTAGTGCACGCTGTAAACAAAAGAGAAACGTATTGCCTTATGTTTGCACTTTGGTTTTCTGTTTTGGACAAATGTGGATTGTGAGCTAGATTTGTAGGTAGCCACTGTATACCTAGTGCACTGTGGACTAGTTTTTGCAGGTAGCCACTGTATACCTGGTGCACTGTGGACTTGTTTTTGCAGGTAGCCACTGTATACCTGGTGCACTGTGGACTTTTTTGCAGGTAGCCACTGTATACCTGGTGCATTGTGGACTCGTTTTTGCAGGTAGCTACTGTATACCTGGTGCATTGTGGACTAGTTTTTGCAGGTAGCCACTGTATACCTGGTGCATTGTGGACTAGTTTTTGCAGGTAGCCACTGTATACCTGGTGCATTGTGGACTAGTTTTTGCAGGTAGCCACGGTATGCCTGGTGCACTATGGACTAGTTATTGCAGGTAGCCACTATATACCTGGTGCACTGTGGACTAGTTTTTGCAGGTAGCCACTGTATACCTGGTGCACTGTGGACTAGTTTTTGCAGGTAGCCACTGTATACCTGGTGCACTGTGGACTAGTTTTTGCAGGTAGCCACTGTATACCTGGTGCACTGTGGACTAGTTTTTGCAGGTAGCCACTGTATACCTGGTGCATTGTGGACTAGTTTTTGCAGGTAGCCACTGTATACCTGGTGCATTGTGGACTAGTTTTTACAGGTAGCCACTGTATACCTGGTGCATTGTGGACTAGTTTTTACAGGTAGCCACTGTATACCTGGTGCATTGTGGACTAGTTTTTGCAGGTAGCCACTGTATACCTGGTGCATTGTGGACTAGTTTTTGCAGGTAGCCACTGTATACCTGGTGCATTGTGGACTAGTTTTTGCAGGTAGCCACTGTATACCTGGTGCATTGTGGACTAGTTTTTGCAGGTAGCCACTGTATAACTGGTGCATTGTGGACTAGTTTTTGCAGGTAGCCACTGTATACCTGGTGCATTGTGGAATCGTTTTTGCAGGTAGCCACTGTATACCTGGTGCATTGTGGACTAGTTTTTGCAGGTAGCCACTGTATACCTGGTGCATTGTGGACTAGTTTTTGCAGGTAGCCACTGTATACCTGGTGCATTGTGGACTAGTTTTTGCAGGTAGCCACTGTATACCTGGTGCACTGTGCACTAGTTTGCAGGTAGCCACTGTATACCTGGTGCATTGTGGACTAGTTTGCAGGTAGCCACGGTATGCCTGGTGAACTGTGGACTAGTTTGCAGGAAGCCACGGTATGCCTGGTGCACTATGGACTAGTTTGCAGGTAGCCACTGTATACCTGGTGCACTGTGCACTAGTTTGCAGTTAGCCACTGTATACCTGGTGCATTGTGGACTAGTTTGCAGGTAGCCACGGTATGCCTGGTGCACTGTGGACTAGTTTTTGCAGGTAGTCACTGTATACCTGGTGCACTGTGGACTCGTTTTTGCAGGAAGCCACTGTATACCTGGTGCACTGTGCACTAGTTTGCAAGTAGCCACTGTATACCTGGTGCATTGTGGACTAGTTTGCAGGTAGCCACGGTATGCCTGGTGCACTGTGGACTAGTTTTTGCAGGTAGTCACTGTATACCTGGTGCACAGTGGACTAGTTTTTGCAGGTAGCCACTGTATACCTGGTGCACTGTGGACTAGTTTTTGCAGGTAGCCACTGTATACCTGGTGCATTGTGGACTAGTTTTTGCAGGTAGCCACTGTATACCTGGTGCATTGTGGACTAGTTTTTGCAGGTAGCCACTGTATACCTGGTGCATTGTGGACTAGTTTTGCAGGTAGCCACTGTAAACCTGGTGCATTGTGGACTAGTTTTTGCAGGTAGCCACTGTATACCTGGTGCATTGTGGACTAGTTTTTGCAGGTAGCCACTGTATACCTGGTGCATTGTGGACTAGTTTTTACAGGTAACCACTGTAGACCTGGTGCATTGTGGACTAGTTTTTGCAGGTAGCCACTGTATACCTGTTGTATTGTGGACTAGTTTTTGCAGGTAGCCACTGTATACCTGGTGCATTGTGGACTAGTTTTTGCAGGTAGCCACTGTATACCTGGTGCATTGTGGACTAGTTTTTGCAGGTAGCCACTGTATAACTGGTGCATTGTGGACTAGTTTTTGCAGGTAGCCACTGTAAACCTGGTGCATTGTGGACTAGTTTTTGCAGGTAGCCACTGAATACCTGGTGCATTGTGGACTAGTTTTTGCAGGTAGCCACTGTATACCTGGTGCATTGTGGACTAGTTTTTACAGGTAACCACTGTAGACCTGGTGCATTGTGGACTAGTTTTTGCAGGTAGCCACTGTATACCTGGTGCATTGTGGACTAGTTTTTGCAGGTAGCCACTGTATACCTGGTGCATTGTGGACTAGTTTTTGCAGGTAGCCACTGTATACCTGGTGCACTGTGCACTAGTTTGCAGGTAGCCACTGTATACCTGGTGCATTGTGGACTAGTTTGCAGGTAGCCACGGTATGCCTGGTGCACTGTGGACTAGTTTGCAGGAAGCCACGGTATGCCTGGTGCACTATGGACTAGTTTGCAGGTAGCCACTGTATACCTGGTGCACTGTGCACTAGTTTGCAGTTAGCCACTGTATACCTGGTGCATTGTGGACTAGTTTGCAGGTAGCCACGGTATGCCTGGTGCACTGTGGACTAGTTTTTGCAGGTAGTCACTGTATACCTGGTGCACTGTGGACTAGTTCTTGCAGGAAGCCACTGTATACCTGGTGCACTGTGCACTAGTTTGCAAGTAGCCACTGTATACCTGGTGCATTGTGGACTAGTTTGCAGGTAGCCACGGTATGCCTGGTGCACTGTGGACTAGTTTTTGCAGGTAGTCACTGTATACCTGGTGCACAGTGGACTAGTTTTTGCAGGTAGCCACTGTATACCTGGTGCACTGTGGACTAGTTTTTGCAGGTAGCCACTGTATACCTGGTGCATTGTGGACTAGTTTTTGCAGGTAGCCACTGTATACCTGGTGCATTGTGGACTAGTTTTTGCAGGTAGCCACTGTATACCTGGTGCATTGTGGACTAGTTTTTGCAGGTAGCCACTGTAAACCTGGTGCATTGTGGACTAGTTTTTGCAGGTAGCCACTGTATACCTGGTGCATTGTGGACTAGTTTTTGCAGGTAGCCACTGTATACCTGGTGCATTGTGGACTAGTTTTTACAGGTAACCACTGTAGACCTGGTGCATTGTGGACTAGTTTTTGCAGGTAGCCACTGTATACCTGTTGTATTGTGGACTAGTTTTTGCAGGTAGCCACTGTATACCTGGTGCATTGTGGACTAGTTTTTGCAGGTAGCCACTGTATACCTGGTGCATTGTGGACTAGTTTTTGCAGGTAGCCACTGTATAACTGGTGCATTATGGACTAGTTTTTGCAGGTAGCCACTGTATACCTGGTGCATTGTGGACTAGTTTTTGCAGGTAGCCACTGTATACCTGGTGCATTGTGGACTAGTTTTTGCAGGTAGCCACTGTATACCTGGTGCATTGTGGACTAGTTTTTGCAGGTAGCCACTGTATAACTGGTGCATTGTGGACTAGTTTTTGCAGGTAGCCACTGTATACCTGGTGCATTGTGGACTAGTTTTTGCAGGTAGCCACTGTATACCCGGTGCACTGGACTAGTTTTTGCAGGTAGCCACTGTATACCCGGTGCATTGTGGACTAGTTTTTGCAGGTAGCCACTGTATACCCGGTGCACTGTGGACTAGTTTTTGCAGGTAGCCACTGTATACCTGGTGCACTGTGGACTAGTTTTTGCAGGTAGCCACTGTATACTGGTGCACTGTGGACTAGTTTTTGCAGGTAGCCACTCTATACCTGGTGCATTGTGGACTAGTTTTTGCAGGTAGCCACTGTATACCTGGTGCATTGTGGACTAGTTTTTGCAGGTAGTCACTGTATACCTGGTGTATTGTGGACTAGTTTTTGCAGGTAGCCACTGTATACCTGGTGCACTGGACTAGTTTTTGCAGGTAGCCACTGTATACCTGGTGCATTGTGGACTAGTTTTTGCAGGTAGCCACTGTATACCTGGTGCATTGTGGACTAGTTTTTGCAGGTAGCCACTGTATACCTGGTGCACTGTGCACTAGTTTGCAGGTAGCCACTGTATACCTGGTGCATTGTGGACTAGTTTGCAGGTAGCCACGGTATGCCTGGTGCACTGTGGACTAGTTTGCAGGAAGCCACGGTATGCCTGGTGCACTATGGACTAGTTTGCAGGTAGCCACTGTATACCTGGTGCACTGTGCACTAGTTTGCAGTTAGCCACTGTATACCTGGTGCATTGTGGACTAGTTTGCAGGTAGCCACGGTATGCCTGGTGCACTGTGGACTAGTTTTTGCAGGTAGTCACTGTATACCTGGTGCACTGTGGACTAGTTTTTGCAGGAAGCCACTGTATACCTGGTGCACTGTGCACTAGTTTGCAGGCAGCCACTGTATACCTGGTGCATTGTGGACTAGTTTGCAGGTAGCCACGGTATGCCTGGTGCACTGTGGACTAGTTTTTGCAGGTAGTCACTGTATACCTGGTGCACAGTGGACTAGTTTTTGCAGGAAGCCACTGTATACCTGGTGCACTGTGCACTAGCTTGCAGGTAGCCACTGTATACCTGGTGCATTGTGGACTAGTTTGCAGGTAGCCACGGTATGCCTGGTGCACTGTGGACTAGTTTGCAGGAAGCCACTGTATGCCTGGTGCACTGTGCACTAGTTTGCAGGTAGCCACTGTATACCTGGTGCACTGTGCACTAGTTTGCAGGTAGCCACTGTATACCTGGTGCATTGTGGACTAGTTTGCAGGAAGCCACGGTATGCCTGGTGCACTATGGACTAGTTTGCAGGAAGCCACGGTATGCCTGGTGCACTATGGACTAGTTTGCAGGTAGCCACTGTATACCTGGTGCATTGTGGACTAGTTTGCAGGAAGCCACGGTATGCCTGGTGCACTATGGACTAGTTTGCAGGAAGCCACGGTATGCCTGGTGCACTATGGACTAGTTTGCAGGTAGCCACTGTATACCTGGTGCACTGTGCACTAGTTTGCAGGTAGCCACTTTGTACCACCAGAGAGTAATTGAGACAGATATTAAAGAGCTAAATTTGATCATGATTTGGATTTCGTCACACACAAATAGCTGTTTTTTTGATTTTCAGTCAAGACGGGTCACCCTTTGAGTGTGCCTGCTGACTCACCAACTCCAAGGTCTGTGTGCAGTGCAGCTGCTGCCAAATCCTCCACTCCCTTTCCACCTCGCTGCAGAATCTATTTCCTTATCCCAGAAGCTTCTGTTGTGAATGGTACTAAAAATGCCATGTCACTGCTGCATCTTTGGGAAAATACAGATGGGGTGGATGGTTGCGTATGCTAAAGATGTAACCATTTTGCAAGGGATGCTAATATCAAGATGCAGTACAGTGAATTGTGTGAATTTAATGGTCATTTTCAAAGCACGTACAATCATGTTATGACAAACAATGACAGGGAATATTGGACAAAGGCTGGCCTCCCACATGTCCCTTCATACAACAAGGCCGACTGAATCCAGAAAAAATATTTCGAAACATTTTCTTGGTTTGCAGATTGAGATTCATTTTCACTGATAATGTTTCTTTTTTTTAAACACGGGAGTGGGCCTGGTGTACAAGCTGATCTTTACCCGCTCTGTAAGCCAGATCCAACATGCGCACCATCAGCTCTGTATTTGATGGCGTACTTTCTGAAGCATGAGTCTAATTACACCGATTGCAGCTTTGAGAGAACAATTTTGGAGTGATTATTCCTAAATATATAGCTTGCACTGGTGCAGGTGCAATTTTGCACCTGCGTTTGCACCATCAGACAAGTGTAAAAATTACTTTGTACATAGCTGCCAAGGTTTCAGATTGCTTATGTGTGACATTTTCATAATTTCAGTGTAATTATGAGTGACATTTAACAACTATGAGTGACACTTTCTCGTGAGCAAAATCAAGCAATGAAGACAAAGGAAATATATAAATATCAGAAATTACACCCATTTGAGCAACAAGAAACACTGAGAAAATCTGAAAAATGCTACAAAGCACCAGAAATGGAAGGGCACTAGGATGTGAGAAAGGCCCCAGCGTGGAGCCTGAGCCAGCCTCACTGCTGAACTCAACTTTGTGCAGACTGCAGACAGTGACTGCAATGCAGAGCTTAGCTCAGTCGCTGTAACACCTGACGCGTGGTACTTGGCAGGGCTGGTTTACTCAGACCATGAAATTCTGAAATTAAATTGCAAAACGGTGGTAGTCTGTGGAATCAAAGTTACCAGGAGTCTCCCTAGAGATATTTCTGCTCTTTGAGGATTAGGAATCACCGTCCTCCATCACTCTGCAGTGAGTGTGGCTGCAAGAGACTGAGACGCTGCATGAAGCCACCAATGATTTTTATTCAAATCATCTAGCAGTGACCAGATGTTACTGGTTAAAGTGTCAGAATAGCTGACTGCAAGTAGGAGAGCAGGGGTGAACGCTAGTGCCAGAGCAGAGGTCAGCGCTGCTGTGAGAGAGATTAATGATGCCAGTCCAAGTGTGAGTGCATATGAGAGTTAGAGTGCCAGTACAGGTGCTGGTACAAGTGACAGTAAAGGTGTGAGCTTACTGGTGGAAGTTCCAGTTGCGTGAGTGAGGTGCAAAAGAGAATACTTTGTAACTTCCATTGTAGGTGCGAGGAAGGTTACTGGTGCATGTGGCAGTGAGGTGTGAATGAGGTTGCTGGCCTAAGTATACTAGTGGTTTTAGGAGTGCAGGTGCGAGTGAGTTAAATGCACTTGTTTATCTTCCTATGCACTCACTAACTTTTTTATAGGCATCCATTCTCTCATCTACTTGCTCATTCATTTGTCCATCCATGCACTCTTGTTATCTTATTCACCCATTCATGCATAGTTATCACTCCATGCATTCTTCTATACATCCACTAATCTATCCAAGTAGCACTTATTTATATTCACTCACATATCCATGCACTCAGCCGCACCCTTTCATTCATTTATGCACCCACACACCAATACTTCATCTACTCTTGCATTCAACTATCCATTCAACCATCCATGAATGGCGTGCTCATATATAGATACATCTATGCAGATGCACAAACATTCACACATACCCCCAGAGACACTCACATGGACAAACTCGCCAATCAATGAAAACTGTGTTGATTAAAAAAGCAGACCTATGGTCATTGCTAGTGCTGGCATTATTTTAATTGTCATTTTGTAAATCAGCTTTATCCTCCTTCTCGAAGGCTTGTTTTGACGTGCTTATTGTTCAGTAAAAGATGTGTTGCTCCATCTAGCACGTCCTGTTTTGGAAGGGGCGAGCAAGCAAAATATGCCCCACTCCTCTCGGTAATTATGTACCAAACTGTTTACTGGCTTCGAGTGCACGGAAAGGAGTGCAGTGTGACACTTGAAGAAAGCTACGAGGACTCCTGCTTACGATATGAAGCTGGGGAATAGGAGTGGCTTCTTTGTTATCAGTCCAGCAAAGCAGCTCAAACATTTAAATGAGCGGCAATGGAATTGTCAGTGAGCGCACATTACAGGAGCCTTACCTCATCACAAAGTAGCGCTGCAAAAACACCTCCCGGTCGAGGTCGCGCTATCTATAAAACTGCTCACGACATAATGGGCCAACACTGGCAGCAGGATATTAACCCGAGGCCGGACAAATAAAGGCACAGGCCCCCAGGCCCTGGCCAAACTGCCTCCCGGTCCAGAATGTTAAAAGACCTTAAAGGTATACTCTCTGATTTAGGCGGTCGGCTTGATATGTGTAATAATTAAGCATAGAGGGCTGGGCCTGCCGCGATGCCTACAGAGTTCATTCACGGAGATGCTGTTGGAAGCCAGGGAGAAGAAACAATGCGCGACACATCATTTACTCTGTTACGGCTGAGAACTCCATTGACGGTTTGGGCCAGCTGATGACTTCACTGGCACAGTTCCGGGTAGAGCCGTGACCGGAATCCAGGTAATCGGCTCTCCGACGGCCGAATCGCCTTGCATTGGCTGCACTTGATTGCAGGGTGGCTGCTGAGGCAGTCATGCACCTCCACCACTCTCCAACAACGGCCGAATCATTACGCCGACTGGGCCGCATGTTGCGAGCTGCAGCAGCGGCTACAAGTGCGCAGCTGCTGTTAAGAACTGAAACTATGCCGCGCAGCCGTGCCCGCCCACGGCGCCTATAGTGATTGGGCAAAGTAAATCATGGGACAGACTCGCGACCTGACGTTAGTGATTGCCGGTGGCGGGTAAAACATTGTAGCCTGCCATGAGTTGAGCCAGCAGCCCCCAAGCTAAGAGCTTTGGCAGTCAGACGAGCTGCTAAATAGCAGCGCTCCTGCGGACAGCTGGGGCTCTATAAATGCATGACAATGCATTTCAGTGCAGTGATGCGGATCACCACACTGAAATGCGTTAGTCTAACGCCTGATGTGTGATACTTGGCAGGGCTGTTTGTACAGTTTCGCCAATACAAAACCACATTTTGTTAGGGCAAGTGTCGATACAGATGCTGTCGCAAAATTGTCACTAGTGTTAGCGCAGTTGTCCAAAAATGTTTTTGTAAACTAGCAGGGGCACAGTCGAATCTACGTAACCCAAGCCCATATTTTTAGGCTTGATGTGTATGGTACTTGCTTTATTCACGGCAAACACGTTGTAATCTAATCTTACTTTAGGTGACTGCTTTAGATCAGCATCCTTTTGGCCATTGGCTCCTTTTACTCAGGAACCTTCAGCATTTGGCTTGAAATATTGTCACGTCTTGGATCAGCCCATATGAGTATTCTCAGTGTCACCATTTTCTGTTGGCTGTTTGGTGTATCCATCCTTTGGAATGCACAAGGGACTATTTTAGTGTCAATGAGCGGCCTGATCGACCTTTCCCTGCACTTTTAGCTCCACTTGTTCACCAGCACTCAAACAAGCATCAGCAAAGCCAATTCCACACCATATAAATGTCAAACATATTGATTTTCCCAGTGCTTGCTTAATTTGCAATATCTCTCGTGTAAGGAAGTGTGTTTGGCAGTTCAGTATTTGTGCATGTGATATTGGTTGTTGAGTCAGCATATTTAAGGAGTATCTATGCTGCATTTAGATCTACTCATCTGCTACGTTTTCAAAAGTTTCAGAACAATAGTGATTTCCTTGCAAAATGTGTCTTTTTACTCAATTTATAAGCAGAATGAACATAAGTTTGGATAGGCCATCAATATATATTTTTACATTTTAAATATTTACCCTTTTGTCATCAGAAATCAGTAATAAAAATCATATTACAAACGAACATAACTGTAATAGTGAAGCAGGAGGAGGAGAAAATTAACCACATTGCATTCTAATTTGAAAACTCCACATAAATTGCTTGGCCACGTCACTGGTCAGAAGACTGCCACAAAAAGTTAATATTTAGTTGTGCACTTCTAGTACATTATTGTTATTGAATTCTGTCTTTGAGACAAAAACATCAGAACGATGTGGCTCCTGAATGTGAATTTGGAGACCCAGCCGCGCCCCGTGAAGGTAAGAGCGGCAGGGCCCCGGAGGGGGGGAGGTTTCCACAGATGACGACGAGCGAAAAAGTATTATTTATTTAATTTTCCCTTGTTGTCTGTTGAAATCCCCTCCCACCCGGCGCCACCGCTCTTACCTGCACAGGCTGCGGCTGTGGAGACCTGGATATTGTGGGACATTAATATCGTGGACAAAATGTCAAGGGACAAAAATGTTGCAAAGTAAGTATGTATAGATGTTCCTAAACCTAACTGATCATATGTGTATCTTTGTAGTATATATATATAGATTTAGTATTTTGTTTATGTCTATCTAAAATTATATCACGTGAGGGGGATATAAATTGATGGTCATAAAATGGCGCTTGTGAGTTGATAAAGGCTGATTGAGCAGCCGAAACGCGTTCTCAGAAACTGGGGCCATTGAATAAATTGCAGTATTATTTCACGGTTTCGAGTGCAGGCCTTTCTCTTGATTGGGAGGAAGATTTATTCATATATATATATATATATATATATATATATATATATATATATATATATATATATATCTTCGAGATACATAGATGTGGAGTTAAGAATATTAAATCTGTACGTCCCGATGTGCACTTACCTTTTGATATTTTATCCCTTGATATGAGTGTGCCTCAATATTCTTGGACTCCGTATTCAGCAGTACCTTCCATCAGAACTATACTATGGAGACAAATATAATTCAAAGCTGATTAACGTTGTTTACAGTACGGCACTGCAAAGAAGGTTCACTAACATGGTCTTATTGACATATCAGTTTAGTGTGCAGCTTTCAATAATCTCTGGATAGATTGTCACATGTATTCAAAGTAAGCATTGAAACATTGCAGCACACAAGGAATCAAAAACAGGAAGACATTTTCAAACAATTGAGCCACTAGGTCACGGTTCTGTGTACATTTCCTGTGAAATCAGAAAGTGAATGTTTACAAGTAATCCCCAAGCTTTTTTTATTGTCCAACATTGCCATGTCCAGGCAGCTGCACCGAAGACCAGATAAACTTGCATGCCCATATGACAGCTGAAGACATCAACCTTCTCTAAACCTATTCGAGATTCATTGACACATCATTAGAAAGGTGGTAATGGCTCCCCTCATGAAGAAGCCAAAATGGTTATGGTAATGGCATGTACCGTTATGACCTCGCCCTCGACAGACCTCGGTATTTAGGCATAAGGTCTTGGAAGGGGAGTTTACAAGCCACCTTCAATGCCATAATGAGGAATGGGGCTATTTAGTTGCTCATCAATCTGGATTCAGCCTGGCAGATGGAACTGAGACTACTTTGCTGGATATGTAGAAAGAGTGGTTGAGATCACTAGATGAAGACCAACTAGCATCCTTACTTTGACTCTTTGCTGCATTCAATACTGTAGAGCACTCTGTCCTACTACCAAGCAGCCATGATTGCATGGGTAAAGATAGAACATCTCAGACATGGATTACTTCTTAGTTGAAAGAAACATCAAGTAAAAATAAAGACCTTTCACCACCTATGCTAATCAAATATCCAGAAGGGTTGTGTAGGTTTGTCCTTTTTACCATGGTTGTTCAGTACCTACATGCTTCACTTGGCCAGTGCTATTAACACGTGCAAGATGCCCTTCCAGATACGTGAAATATCTGAATGATATGCAGATTATGTAGATGCAAATTCACAGTAATAGTAGAAATATATGTGCAGTTGTGCAGTAATATTACAAGTTTAGGGTATGTGCTATATAAAAATCCCATAACATGACGTAATGTAAAACTTATGTTTGAGTGGGTGGGGGCCTTCAGGCTTACCTAGTGATCTCCACCTCTCTCATCTTTATCCATAGATATATGGTCATGTAACCTGAGCCTCATTGGATCAAGGATAGAAATACTAGTGTTTGGTAAATGGAGCTCAAGCCAACTACCATTAGAATTGCCCATCACTGGAGAATCGCCCAACTCTGTTAATCAGTTAGAAATTAGAAGGATATCTTTAGCCATATTTTCACCTTCACTATTCAGGGATGCTTGGTAACCATGTGTGTGTACGTTAAACTGCACAGGTTCACCAAAATCATCCTATGTTCAACTTTCAACCGGAAGCAGTGGCGGCTGCCTCGCAACGGGGGTGGTGGGCGGGGGGATGGATTAAAAAAAAAAGTAACTTACCTTGTCCTTAGCTGCCGCGCCGTCGCTCTGCCTCTCCTCCGTCCTCTTCAGGTCTGCTACAGCACTGGAAGCACTCAGGCTTCCGGGCTCTCCCAGCCAGTCACGACGCAACGTGATCGTCCTATTTGGACGCTCAGGCAGTGCCTGGGGAGGCTGGTCATGTTCTCCAGGGGGCTGTGCAACACAGCCCAATGGAGAACATGCCAAGTGCACATGACGGTTTGGCCGGCCCGAGCGGGCCAGCCAAATTGTCATGTGCACTTAGAGGAGTGCAAACCACTCCTCACTCTACTTGGCGTCATGGAGCCCAGCCCCGCCCCCACCAGGCTCCGAGTGCCGCATAGAAAAATAAAATGATAATAACGTCCTGTTATTATATTTAATTTTTCCTTTGTGCACTGCTTAAATAACAGTGGGGCGACGTTCCTCCGCCTTAGCGGAGGAGCCGCCAATGACCGGAAGTGCATGCTGTAGCAGTCTTGGTTCAGTCTCACTGGGAGGTATATTCAGCAGTCTCTCAAAATTCTGCTGGGTATTAATTCTGCAAATCCTACCTTTATGGAATTTTTCTTTCCACGTAAGCGTTGCAATATTACTGAATTTCGCAAATCTTGGAAAGCTTTGGAAATGTTTCCACAAAATTTGCAGCAAAACAAATGCTGCAACTGTGCACACCTAGTTGAGATAGCGATTAGCGATATTTAATTTTTCTCTTTTTCTGTTTCTGTAGCAGCCTCCAGCACATACGAGAATACAGGTAAAAAAATAATAAATAAATGTAAGTGATTGTTAGATTTGGGGGTCTCTAGTTGGCAATGGTTTGCACCTTTGTCCAAATAGGGACCCTTGCGTCTAGTCAGGGTAAGGGGCTACACTCCTAAATATCCCCTGCTCACCCACTTGGTAGCTTGGCACGAGCAGGCAGGCTTATCTCAGAGGCAGTGTGTAAAGCATTTGTGAACACATACAGTAATGCAGTGAAAACACTACAAATGGACACTACACCAGTTTAGAAAAATAAGAGATCTTTACTAGACTTAACACAAGGTCAAACGACAAAAATCCACAATACCGTAATCAAAAATGAGTCTTTAAAATGGTAGGAATAGCTTAGTTCAATGTAGATGATAATTGCGACACTTTACTCTCAAAGTACCTTGGATGCGTCACGCAATACAAACAAAAGGGTCACAGGGAAGTTGATGCGCCGTTCCTTACACTCAGGGGAGTGGATGCGTTGGTTCCGTTCTGCTGCGCAGGGGAGTTGAGGCTCGCTTCCTTACTGTGTGGGGAGTTGATGCGTCGGTTTCTTACTGTGATCCGGTGCGATGCGACAAGATGGCGCCTCGATGCGATGACGATCCGGTGCAATGCGACAAAATGCCGTCTTGGTTACGGTGCAACAACGTAGATGCGATGCGTGCACGCCCGACGGCCGTGCGGCGACTCAGTAAACTTCTGAGCCGCGACAGGCCCTGCGACACGCTTCTCCGGTGATGCGACGGCGACCTCTGCGGCGGCGACACGCTTCTCCGGTGATGCGACACGCTTCGTCGGTGATGCGACGGCGAACAGCTGCGGCGGCGGCACGCTTCTTCAGCAATGCGACGGCAACTGCTGCGGCGGCGACACGCTTCTCCTTGTTGCGTCGCGCTTCCAGCTCCCAGCGACACGCAGTCTTCAAAAGGGCCCAACACAACAGCAGGCACCTCTTTGCAGGTAGAATTCCCAGCAAGGGAATTCAGGGAAGCTGGTGGGTGAAGTCTTGTATCCCTGAGACTTCAGGCAGGAGGCAAGCTCAATCTTCAAGCCCTTGGATATCTTCTTCAAGATGATGAAAGTACACACAACGTTCCTTTCTCCTTTCTTTGGCAATAAAGTAACCACTGTGGGCCAACAGCACACAGCACAGGGGCAGTCTCCTCCTTCAGTTTCCTGGTTCTTCTCCTCAGCAAAGGTTTGTCTTGATTCCCAGAAGTGATCTAAAGTCTTGGGGTCTGGGCCCCAATATTTATACTCAAAATGTCTTTGTTCTCTGGAGGCAGAGTGTCTGTGCCTGACCAAAACCAGTTCTGTGCAGCTTCCTGGCATGAGGTGGAGACAGCATTGTTTGAGAGCAGACCTGGCCCAGGTAGCTGAAAGGAAATCTCCTCCCCTCTACTCTCTATTCTATGAGGTCTCAGGGGAGTGAAAGGAAATCCCCGCCCCCTACTCTCTATTCTATGTGGGTCCTATTCAGCCCAGCCCTGACCCATCAGACTGCTGGAGCCAAGACTCTCTCCAGTCCCCTGTCACTCACAAACCAGACAGTGAATACACAACCTTAGCAGAGGCACACTGGAAGGTTAGGCAAGAAAATACCTACTTTCTAAAAGTAGTATTTTCAAACCCAGAATGTAAAAATCACCCACACTAAAAGATGTATTTTAACATTCTGAGTTCAGGCATACCAAACTCGAATTTCTACCTTGTTCCCTGGGTCAGTTAGGATTATAAGGTGTTATAATCAAACTGCCCATTCTGGCCTATGGGAGCAGGTAGCCTTGCAATAGTGAAAAACGAAATTGGCTGTAATTCACTATCGGGACATGCCACACACATCAGGGCATGTCCTACCTTTCACATACAATGCACCCTGCCCTAGGGCCTACCTTAGGGGTGACTAACATGTAGAAAAGGGAAGGTTTGGGGACTGGCAAGTGGGTGCACTTGCCAAGTCGACATGGCAGTCCCAGACTGCACACAGGCTCTGCAATGGCAGGCCTGAGCCATAGTTTACAAGCTGCTTCTGTGGGTGGCACAACCAGTGCTGCAAGCCCACCAGCAGCATTTGATTTACAGGCCCTGGGCACACACGGCGCACTGTACTAGGGTCTGACAAGTAAATCAAATAATCCAATCCTGGAATCACTAATCCATACAACAATTTATAAAGAGAGTATATGCACTTTAGCACTGATCAGCAGTGGTAAAGTGCCCAGAGTCATAAAACCAACAAAAACAGGTCAGAAACAATCCAGGAGGAAGGCAAAAAGTTCAGCGATGACCCTGCAAAAAGGGCCAAGTCCAACAGTGATAATTTATCAAAATAGAAATACAAAGGTATGATAAAGGTAGGGCATTGATTTTGACTTCCCTGATTCTGTGGAGTAGTCATGCCTCATACATGATTTGGTTTTTTTAGAAACTGAATATCATAGTTTAACTCTGAACACTAAGCTATCTCTGTCTAAAACCTGCAGGTTAGGGTCTCTCGTTAAAAGTATGTCAGTAGTTCTGCTAGGTTATCTGGTCAACTCTGCTACCCTTAGTGGGAAACATGCACTGATTTAGCCTGCTCTCTAAGCCTACTGTGGAGCGGCTACAACAGTGGTGGCACTGTAGGCGCAGCTTAATGATGAGCAGTCTCTATTTTAGTTTTGGCCATGTCAGCATTAAGCCTGGGCGGAGTTTCACTACGTGGAACTCCACGAAGTGCAAAATGAACTCCGCCGCGCTACACGGAGCTCCGCAAGCGGCGGAGTGCATTAGATAAATGCTGTTTGCGGTGATTTTCAGTGCCGGGTGTTTGTCCGCACTGTGCAATCATCCCGAACAGCAACATGCACGGCGCAAGCGGGCGCTGCTTTCTTTCTGCCGCTCGAGTAGACTTTTAACCTGAGCATCAGCTTTCTCAATGCAAACGGATGGTTTTTCAACGTGAGTGGTCACAAGCATACGCGACCACTCGCAATGAGAAATCCAACCACTCGCGTTGAGAAATCTCACCTGGAGGTTGACTTTCCACGCTTGCACTCGCCAACTTGACGTTGATGATCGCGAACAAGGAAAAATCTCGCCGGGAGGTGGATATTCCTCGCTCGTGCTCGCCAACTTGACGGTGACAACCGCGAGCGAGGAAAAAAACTCCGCTGAGCGGAGTGGAGTTTTTTGGGAACTCCGCGAGCTCCGCGTAACGCGGAGTGCGGAAACTCCGCAAACTCCGCAAGTGGAGTGGAGTTCACCGCCCGGGGTTAGTCAGCATTTCTATTTATTAAAAAAAAACTCCTGATGAGGTACATATTTTTTTGAAAAATAAACAATTATGACCCTGACTCAGTGGGAGTTTTTTCTCTCTGCGCGGAAGAGCCAGTGATTGATTTTCCACTGAGGGACTACAATGACGTGGCTATGCTGGGCAGGAATATCTAGTGACACTCAGTATGTCCTAAAGAGGTCCAGTGGCAGCTAGGCTTCCTCGTCAAGCACAGACGTCAGCAGAGACAGCTGTGGCTCCGAAGGTGGACATCTTGCCGTTTACCCACCTCTAAATGGGGTGGGGTAAATGTGAGTTTGGCAGGGCGGGTGAACTGCCAAGTTATGGTGGTTCAACCCCTCTGATAAATTCAAAATTAGCCATTCTTTTGAGATACCTGTCCCACATATACATTATCGTTGAAACATCTGATCTGTTTTTGTCGTGATTGTGCACATTTTGACTGCAGTGGCATTATCTTACTGGGAAAATTGAAATCCGTAAATTTTTTAATTCATATTAATGCGAACATTTCTTGACTTATTGGTCTATTTGTATATATGTGGTTCCTGTGATCTAAAGTCTATATAGTGCTCATTTTATATGGAATACGTATTTTATTTTTGGGAAGATAAAATGTACATGATTGTGGTCTTTAAGTAATTATTCTGAAACCCTTACAAAAGCAATTCACAAATATTCAAAAAGTATGTGTCTGAGTGACACCGCGACCCCCCCACGCACATTCTGTGCCCTTGTGACTTTAATCGTACATCACATTGGAATACGAGTGTTTCAGTAATTTCCTGTGGCAGATCGTATTGATATTTGCCATATTGAATCAAGAAATTAATTTCCTTTTTGTATTTGAGCCATTGTTACACAGTCGCCATATACAGTAAACCAGGCATGGAGAAGATTTTAACTTGTAACTTACCGT
This sequence comes from Calotriton arnoldi, assembly GCA_963921515.1. Classification (NCBI taxonomy): domain Eukaryota; kingdom Metazoa; phylum Chordata; class Amphibia; order Caudata; family Salamandridae; genus Calotriton; species Calotriton arnoldi. The sequence goes on from CAWUFW010007131.1 coordinate 696,369, forward strand.
TGTGTTGTGTATGTTCCTTGATCCCTCAAACATTCTAGAGCATTTGGGGGGCTTCTAAATAATGAAAGTAAAATGTCATCATGGTCACACAGTGCTCAGGGATGATAGTTAAAAGGGAAACCTCTTAGAAACCAAGGAAAACGTTTTTTGGATTAGGAGGCCACTGACTCATTGTCAGTGAAATTGAGACCCTTACGGGTGAGTAGTCGCGCTTTAACAAACCCCTGATTGATTGATTGATTGATTGAGACGTTCCACTTGTTTCATGTTGAGGTCGAAGGCAACTATAATGAACTTTTGGTCAATGATCAAATTATATAACAATTACATTATGCATTCATATGCTAAATGTTTAGTGTAAATAGTGCTTGCTTGATTAGAAGACAAAGATTATGACTAATTGAAATATAGGCTTTAGTTTAGGCATAATTGACTATTTGCCTATTAATTTATCAAATACGATTATCAAAGTTGCTAAGGGGCATACCTGTCATTCTTACAATTTAGTTTGTTATGCTGGTAACAAGATTCAGAATTTAGGTGGACTATGCAGTAGTTATGAATGGCCTGATTGGAAATTATGTTAATGAGTTGCAGTCACAGGTCAAGGTCATCAGGTTGACACTCTAGGAATTTAAAGCGAAACATACAACTCTTAATATAATCTCTGGGCAATGTGGATGGCAAGAAATGGGAAAAACACCCTGCATTTACTGTAGAACGCGGTAAATGGTGCCGCAAACAGGCTTTGAAGACTTTCAGACTAGGCTTGTCTAATAGCTCAAAGCACACGTTGTGAGGTGAACAAATGCTGAACAAGATACATTGTATTTTAAATATTTATACCACACTAAAAGCAGTCTTGGAGATGCTGCATCTCAGCTTAAGGCGGAAAATAAGGCAAATGTAATCTATGCATTGCTGTAATCGATTAGTAGTGAAATGCAAGTGGAAGAAATAATTGAGCAGCCCAGAAGCATTGTAAAATATTGTTTTGTGCCTTCAAAGTCTGCAGTAGAGATGGCCTACATCCACCTTAGATGTGTGATGACTTAATCAAACCCTGAAGCAGCAAACTTCATGTCTATGAAGGGATTGCAGCTGCTGAAGATGTTCAGAATGTTTTAGAACTTGTACAAAGACCTTACACTGCAGTCCATTGCACTTGGAAGTCAGGTTGTAGGCCGCTCCTCTTTATATAGTTGGTAAAATTGAAGAAAGTTATCATCAATACTAACTTTGTTTTAAAATAGAAACTACAAACTATTGTTGCTGTACATCGTCTATTACTATACAAGCAGCACTTTGCATCTAGTCTTATTTTATCACAAGACACCACTTAAATGATTGACCATGTCTATAGCATCCAAAAGATAGAGAAATCCAAAAAGGCCTTCATCGTCTTAGTGGTACAGCTACACGTATTCACAATGATCTAGGGCGACCAATTAGAGCTCTAGTGCTGACTCCAGGAGTGTTCATTTAATGTGCAAAATCCTTTAGTAGGTATACTGATAGAACTTTGAATATATAGGTTTAACCCCTTGTTCTAACCCTTAGTGCATCTGGCCTGCCTTTGTGGATGGTTTGTGAATGACATCTTAGGCTTGAATGTTCATGGTTTGTATTACTCCAGAGGGAGTAAGAGAGCTCACCAATGGGACATTTTGTACGTATATGGATCTCTTCTCTTTATGTTTGTCTCACATAGCTTACACTTAAACGTCTACACTGCAATATGCTTTTCTGAATGAAAATCATGGATATCTCTCCTCATGATGACTAGATATGAGCAGATTTTCTGTTTAATGGAGAGTACATTAAAAAAAAATCTGACCCACCAAATAAAAAAATATGTTTTATCCATTGAAGGCTGTGTTATTTTAAGGATCCACAGAAAAGTCTACGGGCCTTAATGCTGATCATGCGCAGAAACGTGGCAGGAGCAGCTGATTTGTTTTTATCGAAACACATTTATGTGCTACATTGAATAATAAAATATAAGCTTCATTGCTATATTTGCAGCTGGCATTTAAAGCTCCCAGTGTACCATGAGAGCGGTGACCGGAAACAACCCTTACGACGCAGTCATTACAACGCACTACATTTACAACGCAGTCATTACAACGCAACTGCCTTTACATCGCATGCCATTACAACGCAGCCATTACAACACATGTCACTACAACGCATGCCATTACAACGCATGTCACTACAACGCATGCCATTACAACGCATTATAAGGTAAGTAATGGGGAAAAGTAATTTTAACCCTACACTATCCAACACTTACCCTACTGTTGCACTCACTGGAGTGGGAATAGTAATGTTTACCCCTGTACTCTCCAACACTTACCCTACTGTTGCACTCACTGGAGTGGGAATAGTAATTTTTACCCCTACACTATCCAACACTTACCCTACTGTTGCATTCACTGGAGTGGGAATAGTAATTTTTACCCCTACGCTATCCAACACTTACCCTACTGTTACCCTAAAAGTATTATGCGTTGTAATGGTCTGCGTTGTAATGGAATGCGTTGTAAATGTAGTTTCTAAAAATGCGTTGTGATGGCATGCATTGTAAAATCATGCGCTGTAATGGATGTTGCGATGTAAAAACCGCGTTGTAAAGGCATGCGTTGTAAATGTTTGCGTTGTAACGTGTCCTATTCGCGGTGACATCACCCATTGTTTTTTCATTGTGTGAATAGACTCCCTGTCCTTTGATGGGAGTTGCCTGGGCATAGCCACAATGTAAGTGCAGTCCCTGACTTCATTCATCCTGCTGGGTGCCCAATGTTTCCCATCAAAAGGGCAGTGCAGGGTTACTTAGTACAACACTAGGCTGGCTGGTCCTAGTCAAACTGTCTGGTTATGGATCATTTTTCTAACCTTGAGAGTGGACCATTGTCACAGCGATGTGCAATCTTGAATTACCACCAGGAAGGTGCTCTTTAGGGTCATTTGGGAGGATAATTTCACCCCGCTGAATTTCCTCACCTGTGTTGCATGCACATTTTACATCACTCCATGATGATCTACATTTTGTAGAGGTGGATGAGCCAGCAAATTAACAGGGAGAGCCGAGCCAGAGTCAAGCCAAGGTTCTGGCTTGACTCTAAGAGTCCATGCATGAGCCGAGCCCTGAAAATAGCTAGCATGTAAAACGTGCCACAAAAATCCTGTTAGAATTTGATAAGATGACGTCAAGATTAAATAAAATGGGTGACTTCAAGATTAAATAAATTGTTCTTTAACACACAGAAGCTTTTTTCTTTAGTACATCAGATTATTTGAAAATTATTTATTAAAAATGAGAATTTTTAGACATCCTCTGAGAAACATTCCTGCTCCCTCCATGATGACAATGCTATTAGTGAATAAAGACGCCGGGATTTACAGGATGCAAAGCTGATGCTGGATTCGAACCCAGTTCTCCAAGACACATGGTTGGCAGCTATAGCTGTGAGGGCACATCGCCTCCTGTTAAATCTTGGCTCGTTTTTGGCTCGAGGTTCCAAGTGGACCTCGAGCTGAGCCAGAGCCAAGCATCTGGCTTGAGTCTTGCTCAAACTTTCAGCTGTTCGCTTATCTATCACATTATGTACTTTCTTCATATGGGGTCTCGCTCTGTGCATAACACATAATGGTAAAATGCACCAGGTTGTCTTGGAATTACCTCTATGCATGGGTCATGTCCTTGTGGAATTCTGGTAATTATCTATTTTGGATGAGTGCCCAAGCAGTCTGCGTTTTAGCAGAGACCACGCCTCCCTTTCTTTAGTACTAAAATGTTCCTAACTGATATTACGAGCAGCATTAAGTACTGTTTGCCCTGGGAATACACCTTTTTCTAGGACAGCAACAGAAAGTTCGATTGATTTAATGGTGTCCATACATTAAGCATAATGCCTGTGGTATATCTAAGAATAATTTTAGGATTTTAGTTGCAGACTTACCTTCCAATGCAATTCTATGACATGCTATGCTATAGTATGTTATTTTATTCTCATTGCTGTCGAGACCCAAAGGCAGGCAGAAAGATATTGCCATCGTCATTTATTTTTGAGAAGAGCTGAGGCTTAATCATCTTTGATGATGCAGATCTTTTGATCCTCAGCTGTCAAAGGGTATGACATTCCAGATTTGGGGAAGAGAAAAAAACGAAACTTTTAATGGTTATGTTTATATTTTACTACTAAAAAGGCAAGAGGTTTGCAACATTGTGCAAAGTATGCTTAATAATTGTAATTAATCCACAATGAACCTGGTATGCGCTGAATGACTGTCGTCTGACTTGCTTAGCAGCTACTTGTCAGTATATAGCCAATAGTGATGGCCATCATCTCCTTCTTAGATACTTTTAATCACTGTATCTGAACAAAAGTGTCCCATGTAGCTCTTCAAAGTGACCACAAGATCACATGTTTGGTGCTACACAACATGCCTTAAACAAAAACATACTTTACAAAAGGAGATAGGACTTTTCTGTTCAAGTCCTTAAATTCTGTAATTGTGTAAAATTTGCTCTTGTTAATTATTCCGATGATATCTAAGCCAAACATGCCATTATTCGATTATTATTTTATGTTTCTTTGAAAGGATCTCTTGTCGCCCATCTGTAAATTCAGCAGATTTTAGGAGCACTTATAAGTAATTGAGATGATAGTGTTCACCACAACACTTCATGCTCTTGTTTGTAGTAAGTAAATTAACCCTGAGCCAGGGTCTAAAAGACACTTCGATAACACCAATATTAAGTATTTGAAAATTTTCCTTAATGCTTTCTTTGTAATAGTTTTTGCCATTTATATTTATTTATGTCTTATTCATTTCTTTTTTGTGACTTTGCATTTTACCAATTTTACTACAAACTGGTAGTTTCAAGTATTTTATTTGTTTAGTATGATGCCGATCAACAAAGTATAATGCTGGAGAATTCATGATTGCCTCTAAGCAGGCATGGCTAACATACATCCTGGGTATTAGCAACCAATAGAGTTAGCAGATATTCCACGGTATGCCATGTGCTGTTATATCAGTAGGCACTCTGTGGGATGTCGAGGACATGTGTCCTCCAATCTACTTAGTATGTTCTGAAGAAGAGCTTTGTGATCATGTGTGGAAGGCACATGCATCTTTAGTGAATTAAAACATATTCATACTACCAAGAATGCTTTTTGACTGAAGTCCCTTTGTGGTGCTATATATCTCTTAGAAGGTTATCATAGATTTAGGGATTTTGCATGTTTTCAAGATAAGTGTCTATCCAGTGGCCAGGTGCATACCGAACAACATGGGTGAACGTGGGGAATCACATAAGACCGCTTATCATGTAGTAGATTATATGTAAACTCAGCTAGGTTAACCTGAATTCCTTGTGACCAAGAAAATAAAGATTAATAAATGTTTCCATTTTTTGGCTGAAAAATCAACTATCTAAAACAGGAATCTCAAACAATGTAATGTTCAAGACAGACATTAGTTGCCAAGTGATACATCATGCAAATTTATACCACAGGTTTATTGTTGTTTATATTTGTATTTGTCTCTTATACAAAAATAAGCCATTAGTGAGGCATCTCAGTACATTTGAATGGTCCAGAGGTGACTTTCCAAATGCTTTGGAGGTTCAAAATAACTATACTGCTAATCATAATTTATATAGGGAGTACCACAAAAATCCCCTTTCTTGCATATTAATAAATGGCGCTATGACTACCAATCTTACGTCTTCATGCTCTGAAGTATAAAAGACTGCCGTGCCAGGATTATAACTTGTTACTTGTTGTAGGTAATCAATTCACTGAACTTCTGGACTGAAATTTAAGTGATTTGTTTACTCTATGTATGCATGCACAGATTGACTTGTTGATGACTTAGTGACTAGAAGTTCATAATCTACATAGAACAATGGGACACTGAGCTTAGTAGGTGTTATTATGATTGTAGCATATGAACATAAATATTGCTTTCATTGTTTTTATTGCATTTTTTAGAAATGATGTTCTCAAACAGAGCTGAGGTTCCCTTTGCCAGAAGAGGGAATACGGTTCTGTCAACTGTATTCTGATTATACTTGACAAACATAAGGTTAGCCTAAAGCAGACCTAATCTCCCATGATGGGGGTGGGGTGTGTTTTGTGTGTTTATGTATATATATAATGAGGCACACATTATTACCCTCCTACCACCCATAGAGTAATGTCTAGATCGACTAATGCAAAATTGTCAGAATCAGGCAGTGTCATCATTTCGGGCACTAGAGAGGCCTCCTGGGTGCCAAGAGTCCAGGCTGGCAAAAAAAAAAAGCTGAGTTACTAATGGAGTTTGGGGTTCACGATAAATTTACTGGGAGTATGGCTTGTTATTATAGAGAGGTTGAAGCCTTTTAAATCCACCCTTGGATATCCATTGACGTATCCAATGACGTTATAAGTGATGGTAGAAAACAAGCGATAAATAATTTCTTGTGGTGGGTGGGCTAAAATGCACACTTTATTGAACTGTTGATACTAATAGGAGCAGTAGGACCACCCCTTAGGAAAACGAATCTCTAGCAAGGAATATTTCTTGTTAAAGAGCTGTATAAGCCTTCACAGATGGCTGGAATACACTATACAGGTGCTGAGTAAATAGCAAGATATATGGAGCTTACGAACTTTCAATGTAATGGATTAAAGCCTGACATGAATAGAAAGTTGATAACTTAAAGGTGAAATAGGAAGAACTCTTGCTCCATCGAGGGAAGGGCTAGCAGTTGCTTGCATTACTCGTAGATGTGTGTGGAGATAAGCCATGTGGGTACCAGCCATTTGTGAAGGTAATGCGCCTGCCGGAGATTGACATTTAAAAGCTACATAAAAACGCTGCAGCACACTCAGTGCACTTAGTCGTGGAAGTCCACTCTTAAGAAACACTTGAAAAGCTTCTCGAAGGAGGCTTTTTATGTCGTGAGCATGCTACGAGTAGCAAGTATGCTGCAGACATGGCACAGTCCATTAATGTATTGTACCGCAAATGAGGGAGCTCATTGTTTTCATCGCATTAACGCTCACTCGCTGATCAGTAGTTGACTGATGTGCAGTGAAGGAGCTTTTGTTGCATTTATGGATTGAGATTGAGGAGCAAATGACCACACAATGCCTTGGGAGCAAGATTTGTAAGATTTCTGAAGAGCAATGACTATGTAGACAACAGGGTCAGCGGGACAGAAAATAGGCTCAGGCACCAAAACAAAAGTGGACTCCACTGGTGAATTAGATAGCTAAAAAAAAAAGGCACTTTTGCAAATTGGGGCAGTTTTGAACTTGTAGAGACATGCTGTATATGTGTAGTGCAAAGTTTGCAAGACTGCATGGACATCAGCTTGAGGCAGGCAATGTTTGGTTCAATATCGGGAAAATCAAGAGTAAAACCAACACAGCAGACTATACAACAAAGCCCCCAAACTGCCAAATAACTACAAGCCCACACACAGTGTTGTAACAGTAGCATGGTGATGTGTACATTCATTGTGGGTGAAAAACATTTAAAATTCAATTCTGTATTATCTGTTTCTAACAGGGTTTAATATAGGCATTTACTACACTATATCAATGCTGAATTTTAGGATTCCAGATTATCTCTTGTGGTAAATTGCAAATAACCATAAAAGTTGATGTGATGCTTTCCGCTCTTTCCATCTCTTGCTAAATGCACCAATAAATGCAATAATTATAGGTGGACAAGCGAACAAATTAACAGGGATAGCCGAGCCAGACCCGAGCCAAAGGTCGGCTCTGGGTCTAAGAGCTTGTAAACGAGCTGAACCATGAAAATGTTTGCTATGTAAATCATGCAACAAACATCACGAGATTCAGTAAAGTGTATTTCTTTAACATGCTGAAGCGTTTCACGGTACATCAAATTACTGCGTAGAGAGTCATGTACTAACATGTTTTATCCATGTCCCTTCCTCAGGGGGGTTGTTTAACAAAATGTCCAAAGTTCAAGCAAAGTACTAAGCTTACCAAATGAGTAGAAAGTATATATTAGGCCCTCACTATGGCACCGACTCTGTGTGTCGCCAACTGTTTAAATTGAATTACCCCAAGCCCTTCAATATATTTAACGTGATGTAACTGCTGACTTAAAGAAGGAATTTGTACCTAAAATTATGTGTTTTCAAGGCACTGATGGTGTTTTTTAATAATGAATTCACTATGCTTTCGAGCCTGATATACTGGACATTTGTAAATGCAAATTAAAGCATTCCGTTTCTTTTCAGCTGAAACTATATTGTGAGAAGTGCGACATTCATGAGGCAAATGGGAATTCATCTGAGTAGACACAATGTTAGAAAATGAGTCATTAGCTGTGTGGCCTACACAAGTAATGGGTCTAAATTTGTCCTTCACTGAGAACCAAAAACCCCATTGTAGCTCTTGACTCTCACAGGGTAGCGAAGCAGAGCAGTTAAAGGCCTACTCAAGGGAGGTGGTGCGGGCTAGTAATCACCATTTGCAGATATACAATAATAACACTCAATAAATGATAGTCCAGTCTGTGCTTATTCTTTAAAAAAGGAAAAAAGGAAATTTATTACACACACTACTCAATACTATGCAGCAATTTACAAATATACATAAGCTGATGGAAATACCTCTGGATGACATTGCATAATTCTTGTCTCTCCCAGAAGGAGATTTAGATCAACAAAATACATGTCAAAAACATTGCCTTTGGAGAGCCTGTGAGCCCTGGGTTAGCTTCACCCAGGGCTCACCTTTTAGAGCACTCCTTGGTCTCCCAGCAGCATCTCGAGAGACCATCCAGGGACCCTAAAGAACCCTGGTTGGCCTGCACCACCCCACTATGAAGCACAAGATCCCTTCACTTAAGATAAGCCCCACCTGGCTTCTGGGTGGTACTACCTTCAGAAGTCTGCCCGGCACAGTCCTCTGCTGCCTGCCCCTCATCAACAGCTCAGAGCGAATATCTTGGACAGTAGTGGATACCCCAACTCAGCCTGACGCACATGGTCCCTTCACTTAAGATAGGCCCCATCTGACTCAGGGTGACAGCTAGCTATACCACTGCTGGCAGACTCGCCTTCTGCACCTTGCAGGGGGGATGCACCCTCCCAACTGCCACATTGGGGGGCTCCAGGGACGCACCCCAGGGCTGGTACACCTACAGTGCACCATGCTGGGTCCAGTAAGTAAAATACTCTGCAGCCCTTCACTCATCGACAGCTCAGAGTGCCCCTAATAGATGTGGCATTCTGCCCCCCTCCTTGTCCTGGGGTCTGACACCACAGGACCTACCTGATTGGTCACTCGGCCAGGCACTGCCCAGCCACCACCTCAGGTTCAAAACAACACCACTCTAAGATGACATCCTTTCGATTCCTTGGGTAACCTTCTACACTACCCCGACACATCATGGTCCACTACTAACCGTCAGCCTGGTATCTAGGGGGTCCACCACCCCCCACTCAGATCCGGGTCAGTTACTTAGCCCACCTAGGGAGCCTAGGGGCTATCACTACACCTCCTATCTCAAGAACCACCCTCCTTTGGGGCCACCCACCTCATGAGCCACCCCAGGATTGCTCACCCTCCCCAACAGATAACCTAGGGGGACCATGGGAATCACAACTTTCTCGCACCCTCCTTCCAAAGTGGAAAAATTGCTAGGGAGTCCCCCACCACTTGAACCCCTAGGGGTGTCACTACCTCTGGGTAAAAAATCCTCCCGCCTCACCCTTCCTGTGGTTTTGGCCTGCACCAATGGTGGGAAAATGTCTGTGGAGAGAAGGACTAGCATGGGCCCCCCCTCTATGGAAACCTGCCCGGACCTAGACAAGTGCAGAAATATCCCAAAGCCCCCTAATCACCTCACACACCCCACGAAGTAAGGTACACCCCTACACCCCAACGCAAGCCTAGTGTGTGTAGTGTTAGGGTTCAAAGCCTACACTGTAGCCTGGAACAACTTTCTGGAAACATTCTTTGAAAGCCCCTCCCCGGCAATCCACCTTTTGTGAATGCGATCCAGTCATAACAACACAGTTTAAACAGTGATCCTACATTTCTTAACATGATGTTTGTGTGTGTGTGCAGGGGCTTTCCTTTACATACCTTTAGTTTACATGACCAAACCTTTGGACCCTTCTCAGAGCCTTGCGCTCTAATACTTGCTCATTAATGCATAGGTAATATATGGCAAAACCGGACTTATCGAATGGTATCAATGCATACTGGAATGGGATACTATGTATCTCACTGCTGAACACCAATGTTGGAAAATGAGTCATTAATTGTGTGGCCTGCACAAGTAACGGGTCTATATATGTCCTTCACTGGGAACCAAACACCCCATTGTAGTGCTTGACTCTCACAGGGTAGCGAAGCAGTCCATGGCCAAGGAAAAAGTAAACTTATTACACATGCTACTCGGTACTATGCAGCAATTTACAAATATACATGAGCTGATAGAAATACTTCTGGATGACATTGCATAATCATTATTGTCCCTCCCAAAGGGAGATTTGGACCAACAAATCACGTCAAAACATTCACTTGTATGCAGCTGCAATACTTGTGCATAACTTTGGGTGAGACCACTTAATACTGGCAATAAAGCATGCAAACTTTGATCACAAGTGGCTGCCTCATAATTTCACTAAAATGGGTGCAAGTAAAATGTATAGGCATGTCTGAATGATTTGTGCTATAAAAATTATTTCTAGCATGAAATACGCAATTTAAACATAACCCCTAAAGGGTATCACATAGAGAATTACACCAATGTGCAATTATCACTTTTCATCCTTAGAGGGTGTTTGCCAATATGAAAATTCACATTAGACCACTTCAGGCCATAATCTCTGCCCCTAGCGGGCACAACATTCCCAGCTTAAGAGCAAAAGCTCCAGCCTGAGGAGTGCTTCAAAACCCTGGAGAGGTTACTTTTTTGAGTCCCACCAAATGTAGGGTGGGGACCCTGCTGTTTCTTTTTGGGGGGAGGCTGCGCTGCTCCTGCCGATGTCAGCCTGGTGAAGCACAGGTCCTAGGTGGGAGCTTGGGCTCTGGTAGGAAACTTGACGCAGTCGGCGTTGACAGCGGGAAGCTCAGATTGAGCGAAGTCTGGAATACATACCCAGGTAGGTCTTGTCAGCAGTCGGATGTTGTTCAAAACTGGCCTCAGTGAAGTCCCTCTACGTTCAGACTTAGAAACTGTTCTGGAAGCTGTAATCCTTTCAGCAGGGAAACCAACGGGTTGAATCGGACAGTCGATTTGACATCGGCAGCTGCGACTTCGGCATCAGTCCCGTTCTCCACTGGTTTTCTAGAGGAAAAGTTCTGAAAATGTTTCTAAGTGTCGAATTTTGCAGGTTTCAGGGTTGAAGCAGGAGTGGCTCTTCCATTAGGGCAATGGAGCATCACCCCACTAACTAAAATGCCTCCAGAAAAGCTCAAAAGATGGGAAATAAAATGGTAATAAAGTTAATTTGTTACTATTTTCTTTTTCACTAACCCACGTCCCGAACCGAGTGTCAGGACGGGGCGGGGTCATTGCTGCTGAGTGGGAACTGCAGAGAGGAGTGGTGGGCTGGGCACTTAAGTGCGCATGTCACTTTGGCCGACTGTCTTGCAATGGCCAGCCAGACATGCACACTTTAAACCTCTGTAAACCGGCTGTATTAGACAGGAGGAGTGAGAGCCAGCACCGGCCTCAAGTGCCTTTGGAAGCGATGAGAGAGGCCGCTCCCTCTAAACCTGGCGCTTCTCTCATGCTAGTTAACTGCAAGAGAGCAGTGCCAGGATTGGTTAGGGGTGTTGGCTGGGGCTCACACTAGAGCCTGGGGAAGAGAAGAACACCAGGACCAGAGTGAGGAGGACATATCGAGCAGCAAGCAAGGTAAGTGACCATTTATTTTATATTATAGGCGCCTTACATGTAGCGCCCATGCATGTACCCACCCACCACCCATTTGCCCACCTAACCACTCTACATAGTTGCCAGCCGCCACTGGGTCAGAGGATACAGTCATAACAGCAGATATGGGTTCAGGACCTTATTGGCACCCCCTCTCCCAGAAACCTCCAGCGCGGTCCAGAGCAAACCCAGTTGGAACCAATCAGCTAGGCTCTTGGAAAAATTCGGCTTCTTGCAGCTTTTTTGGCTCTGTAGCTTAAAAGATCGTCACCCAACTGACCCTTGGAGTCCACTTCTTTGTTCAGGGTACACATGGGAGCTGGTCCAGCTCATGGGGTCTTCCTCCACAGTTTCAACAGTAGGTGCAGTCCTTCGCCTGTCTTCCATAGGTCCAGATGTGTTCTAAAGAAGGTATCTAGGAGTGTCAAATGTATGCCTGGCACTAGCTTGTTGGTGGCGCAGGCTTCCTGAACAATAAGGAAATATTTCCCAGGGGCAACTCTATCCACTTTGACTTTATTTCCTGGGAGTTTTGCCCTAAACAATCCAACAGTGCACTGTTCTGCCAAAATCCAACATGGCAGAATCTATCTTCCCCTGGCCAGTGCTCTGGACAGCCCCCCTGAGGTGTGTCTAGGGAAATAAGGACGCCCCTTTGCAAACCAGTTCTGAAAGAGATTTTACCCCCACTGGTATTGGTGTCATCCTGACTACCTAAACAATTGAAGGGGCAGGTCTGTGTCTGAGTTAAATCTTCCTTTGACAGGGGATGCCCTAGTAAAGCTTGTACAGTGGCAGCTCTAGAGTCATGCTTGACATGGTCACTCTAGTGAAGGCACTCTAGTTGCAGTCTTATAGCGCCATATAACTTACCAGGCCCCAGGCACATGAGGTACCATACATTGGAGGCATATAGGAAGTTAAATATGCAAATCAAGAAGTTTAACCAGTTCTTCAATTTTTTACAGGCCCTGTGCACATGAGGTACCATATACTAGGGACATATAGGAAGTTAAATGTGCACATCAAGAAGTTTAGCCAATTCAACAATTTTTTAGGGGTCTGAGCATATGCACTGGGGCCTAGTGAGCAGGGTCTAAATGTACAGGGTCGTAAAACCAATAGCATCAGTTAAAAGAAAATGCGGTGAACATGTAAAAAGAGGCAATTTCTTACAATAAATAACAAGATTAGTAACGACCTTGCATTGCTTGCACTGTACCTGATCATTCATTATGGTAAGTGGAGCACAGACTGCAGGTCTATCGATGCTGCCGTTTTTGCCAACTGTAATTCACACATAAATATGATAAAAGTGAAACATGCATATTTTATGCTGTGCTGATACAATATTAATATTGTAAATTATAGATATAGTGCTGTAAAATAGTATTCATGACCAGTAGCATTCAAAATTGATGTTTTAGATCCTTCATATTAATTCCCTTGGCATATATGGTATCTTTCTAATGATGCACAATATTTAAATTGCAGAATAAATGTTGGACGGTTGCCTTTGCAAATGACAATGTTTCTGATCTTTGATGTAATTGTTTCAAGATCATTTTGTGGTACGTAGGTGCAAATGTGAACACATTTAAAAACATGGAAAAGCAGAAAAAGCATCCTACAATATTTTAAGAAGATTTGCTTCAGCTTCAGGCATAATTTCACTTGCTATTTCTTCTCAATAAATGATGACTGTGCAGCCAAATCGCAGATCAAGTTCTACTTTTCTATTACAATTTTTCACACAGTCTCACGGTGGATTGATGTGAGGATCCTGGGCACTGGGCTTGTCTTAATGCAGAACACACATAGGGTTTGTCTCTATAAGGGTACTAGAACAGAACCCTCCTTGAATATATGATAGGGGGATCCCCTAGATGAAGAATTGAGTGTGTTGGTTTTACCAAGGGCTTGGTTGTAATTGATTGGTTTGAGTGGAGGGCGCCCTTTGTGTATTTTCCTCTCTAGCTCCCCCTTTTTTGTGGAATTCTAGAAGCTCTGCACCTGGTCTTCCTATGAGAATCTGGCTCTAAAATCTGCATACTCTCAAAACCACAGAGGAGAGTCCACCACAGTAGGAAGACCCAACTTTAAAGGCTTCTATGCATAGCATATAGATTAGTCCTACAGTTATAAACCAGAAGGTTCATGTGGTTTCCATTGTCCCTTCTTGAAGGTTTTGGGAGGCCTGTCCAGTACTGAAAATGAGTCTTTGGAAAGGAAAGCTCCTGTCTGGCACAGGAAACTTGGTACAAAAAAGTAAGTTTGGCATTGTGGCTCTTAGTTGACATTCTGCTGTGGAAAGCATGACATTTCACTTTGCCTATTGGAGAAGAAGTTCTTGCCCTGGAAGACTAAACTAGTTAAAATAAAATGGCCTCAATCAAACACCTCGGTTACGCTTTCTGAATTTCTAAAATGTATCTCTTTGCATTATGGAAGATGTAGTATTTTCAAGTTCCTTAGTCCTCCCTTAGAGCAACGATTCTTCTTCTTTCTGAGCAAAAGAAATTGCTCAAACCACTCTTAAGCCTTGACCCAAAAGAATGAGTGTTTACACACCTATTGTACCCTTTATTCTACAGTAGGTGTCCACTGCTCTGTGCTCACGAAGAGCAAGCTCTGGATACTCCAAGTTAATCAATTATATTTAATATTCTGCTACAGTTTATTTGCAAGATACTTTAGGTTTTAATTGTAATTAGGAATCTTGCTTGAAAAAAAGTTACAATTAATCCTGGGAAAGGCAAAAAATGATAGAGAAAATGTTTTTAATTAATCATAATCAGTGGCAATTGGTGTGTGTTTATTGAATAACTTCATTTACATGACAATTGCACAAATCCATCAAGGTGCAAACTCTGTACAAAGCAGTCTTGGCATTGCCACAAAGGGGACCAAAACAACCTGGAGAGGTCAATCATTCGACCATATCTGGCAGAATAACACATGTGAAAGACTCCTCGGCTAAAGGTAGTGGACATTCACAAAAAGGCATTGTGAACCTAACATGAAGGGAAATACCCATGTCTGTTAGGAAGTCTAAATAGGTGAGCCCTGACAATGAAATGAGTTGCGTAGGTAGATTTTCCACCTAGAGATGTTTCACGGTATTTCCCAATGGCAAATGTATTCACTTTCACAGAACACCCCTGCCTACTTGCTTGGCAAGTCTGACTATGGAAAGATTTCCTCCATTGTTCTAGTCAGGGGAGTACAGTAAACCCACTAATAAGGCAGAGGAACAATCTGATAAAAACCAGCTCTAAAAACAAACTGTCACTCCTGCTCTGACCAACAACCATGCAACTATTTGAACTCTCTTTATGAAGTGCTGCAGATTAATAAAGACATTCAGTCTAACAGCCCACTCATTTCAGAGCAACTTACTTGAGTCCAGCTAGGGACTGTTCACCACTATTGGCATACGACAAGCACCTTCACTAAAATCACATTTCAGACTGGAATGTAACGCTGGATGTCTGAACTTTACCCAGCTCAGCAACATTTACGTGTTATTTGCAGTTGTTGGGTATTTGCATTGGTTTTTAATCAGACGCGCACTTCATGGGGAAAAATGGTAGGTCAGAGAGCCAGGGAATGGACAAGGTGGGAGATGGGATTGGGAAACGTAAAAGAGAAAAACAGGGAACTCAACTCTAACTTGCTTAGAACTCAAATAGCAAAATTCAGTGTCTGAGATAAAGAGCAATGCTCACACAAGAGATACAGAAAATAAGATCAAGAAGATGGCTGCCAGTTTGTGGCATTAAAGGGTGTGCTTGTTTTTCTTTGGAATACAAGCTAATCCTGATATGGTTAGAGTCCCTTTGTACATACTGCTGTTACTAGTGAAATATTCATGCTTTCTTATTCCTAGTGAATTTATTTTATTAAAATAAACTTTACTATTGTAATTAGTTTTTATGTCCCTTTTATCAGATTTAGAACACAATAAAGCTTACTGTCTTTCTCTAGAAAGGTCCTAAAATGTGCGTAAATGAGGCACACCAGTCTTCCCTCTGCACCCTACTGCAACCAAACTCCAATGTGAGCTCGACAAGGAAATGGTCAGAGTCCTGAGAAAGTATATGCGTCTGCCTGGCAAATTGTTGTCAGTAAAGGCAATCCTTGAGAAGTACCTATGTGCACCAGTGTAAACTGTGAATTTTCTCTCTGCAAAATGGAAGTAACAACAGACACCCCAAAGGCCCACAGAATTAATAAAACTAGAAAGACTGGGTGAGTGGGCCAGTTTTATCTGCAGACTCGTTCTGTATCCCAAATCAAATCTCCCTCTTGCACCAGCACTTCTTGAGGGAGCGGAGCCATAAGAGAGATGATAAATTCCAGGAAAGTGACAGTCAATGGAGGCAGGGCATATATTTTTATCAGTGATACTGGTCATCTGTGGAGCATCCCTTTAATTACAATTAGGGCTCCTGGTTTTATGGTATTTATTTTTCTGACATTTCCATCTGTCTTTGTCCATATTAATATTTTGCTAATTTTAACTGTATTTCCACATATTTATTTTGGGTTTTGTGAAAAAATGAAGCTGAAACTAGTATATTTCCAAATTTTTCTAACAGTTAAATGTACACTTTTACTTGAATTCCTGACAGTTTTCAATTCTATAAACACCAACAGATGATAAATCATAGCACTTGCATGAAAACATGCACATTTTAGTATCAACCTTGTGCATATCTACTGCTTTTTAAGCCTTGTTACTAAAATGTGTTTCTTTTTAACTCCCATACCTGTCAATCCACACAGCTGTTGGCTAGCAGTCATGACTGACAGGATTTAGAATCACTCAAAAAATTTACGTTTTTATCTACATTTAAAAATAAATACAAACAGGAAACCAAATGGTTTTCTGTCTGTATGTATCTGCAAAAGTGGAAAACATGGAGCCTTAATTACAATGTATCATACCTGTGAGACCTTGCATATCGGTAGTAGTTGAAAGGAAATAAAATATTGCAACTCGATGAAACTCTTTTGTGAAACGTGTACGGATCACTATGGAGAACCTGTCGCATGCCACAAAACGACAAAAATCCAACATATACAAGTCAAAATATCACTTTTAAAAGATTAAGCATGGTTAGTCCATAAAAATCAATGGATGAATTTGCTGTACCTTAGATGGATCAAAAAGCAAAGACGGTGCAAGGCGCAGGTGAGGTGAGGCACTGGAAAAGCAAAGCAATGCGTCGGTTCCTTACTACACAGGGGAGTTGATGTGTCGGTTCCTTACTGGCAGGGGCGGTGGTGCGTCGGTTCCTTACTGGCAGGAGAGGTGATGCATCGGTTCCTTACTGGCAGAGGAGGTGATGCGTCGGTTTCCAGACACGCAGTCTTGGTTCCTTACTGCGGTGTGGTGTCAGCAACGAGGGATGATGTGTCAAAAATCCAGAAGTGCTATGCCGATGCGACAGCGATGATGCATGCGCTGCATCGATTTCAGAGCCGCAAGGCAGGCGCTGCGTCGATTCATCAGCAATGAGCAGGTGCTGCGTCAGAGTGGGCTACACGGACGTCGGTGACACGATGCTTGGGACTCATGCTGCAGCGATTCTTCTTACGCGCTGCGTTGGCATGCTGGGACCTGCAGTGAAAGCCTTGGTCGATGCTTCCAGCAGGAACCACGCTTCGGTGCAGGCAGCAGCGATTCGTTGCTCTTTTTGCAGCAATGTGTCACGAAAACAGGCACTGGGAACCGATATGTGGATTTTCTCCTTAAAATCACCAGATTACACTTCCGAGAGCCCAGGAACTGGATTTGACATTACTTGGCAAGTCAGGACTCTCAGCAGAAGAGCCCAGGCACTGGTAGGTGAAGTCTTTGATGGCCCTGAGACTTCTTAACAGGAGGCACGCACACACAAGCCCTTTGAAAACCTTGGGAGCAGGACCCTTGGAAAACCTTGGGAGCAGGATACAGAAAGCAAAGTCCAGTCCTTTCACTCCCAGGACAGAAGCAACAAGCGGCAGGCCAGCACAAAAAAGCAACAGGCAGAGTGGCAGTCCCTTCTATTTCATCCAGCTCTTCTTCCTGGCAGAATGTCCTCAGTCCAGAAGTGTTCTGATTGTGGGGTGTCAGAGGTCCAATACTTATACCCCTTTCTGCCTTTGAAGTAGGCAAACTTCAAAAGAAAGTCTTTGTAGTGCACAAGACCCTGCCTTTCCCTGACCTGGCTCCAGACACTCTACAGGAGGTGGAGACAGCTTTGTGTGACGATAGGCACAGCCCTATTCAGTAGTCATTGACAACTCCTCCCACCACTCTAGCTCAGGAAGGCCCATCAGCCTGGTGATGGGCCATCAGGATATGCAGCGCACACCTCTGCTCCCTTTGTGTGACAGTCTAGAGTGAATGCACAAGATCCCAACTGTCAGCCAGCCCAGACATGTATTCTACAGACAAGCAGAGGCACAGAATGGTTAAGCAAGAAAATGCCCACTTTCTAAAAGTGGCATTTTCAAACACGCAATTTAAAAACCTACTTCACCAAAGGATGTATTTTAAAATTGTGAAGTCACAGACCCCAAACTCCAAACCTCTATCTGCTTCCAATGGGAAATTACTCTTTAAAGATATTTCAAGGTGTTAGATTTGGGGGTCTCTAGTTGGCAGAGGTAGGTACCTTTGACCAAATAGGGACCCTTGCGTCTAGTCAGGGTAAGGGGGTAAACTCCTAAAATAACCCCTGCTCACCCCCTTGGTAGCTTGGCACGAGCAGACAGGCTTATCTCAGAGGCAGTGTGTAAAGCATTTGTGAACACATACAGTAATCCAGTGACAACACTACAGATGGACACCACACCAGTTGTATATTAAAAATAAGTATTCTTTATATAGATTTAACACAAGACCACAAACGACAAAAATCCACAATACTGTACTTCAAAAATGGTAGAATTAGCTCAGTTCTCTTAAGATGTAAAATGCGACACTTTGAGTTCAATGTACCTTAGGATGCGTAACGCTATACAACGAAAGTGTTGCAGGGAAGGTGATGCGTCGTTTCCTTACACGAAGAACGGTGATGCGTCGGGTCCCTACTGATGCGTAGGGGATGCGTCGGTTCTTCTCGGCGTGGGGAAGTGATGCGTCGGTTTCTTACTGCTTCCGTGGCGATGGGACCAGCAGCGCCGTGATGCGATGAAGATCCGGTGCAATGAAACAAAGATGGCGTCTTCTTCTTGATGCGACACAATGTGTGCACGCCTGACGGCCGTGCAACAACTCAACGATTCTTCTGAGCCGCGACAGGCCCTGCGACACGCTTCCCGGTGATGCGACGGCGTCTGATGCGATGGCGACACTCTTCTCTGGCGATGCGAGGCGCTTCGGCGATGATGCGACAGCTGCAGCAGCGGCGACACGCTTCTCCGTTGATGCGGCGGCGTCTGATGCGACGTCGATCCTCTTCTCCAGTGATGCGAGGCGATGATGCGACAGCTGCAGCGGCGGCGACACGCTTCTCCGTTGATGCGGCGGTGTCTGATGCAACGTCGATCCTCTTCTCCGGCGATGCGAGGCGCTTCGGCTGCGACGCTTCTTCTTCGTGAGTTGCTCTTCCAGCTCCTTGCGACACGCAGTCCCTCAGAAAGCCCAGCACAGCAGCAGGCACTTCCAAAAAGACTCTACGGGAGCTGGTTGATGACGTCTGTTGTCCCTGAGACTTCAGCAGGAGGCAAGCTCTATCTCAAGCCCTTGGAAATCCTTCACAAGTTGATGAAAGTACACACAAAGTTCCTCTCTCCTTTCTTTGGCAGTCATTCAACCACTGAAGGCCAATCCCTCACGCTTAGGGATGGTCTCCTCCTCAGTTTCTCTGGTTCCTCTCCTCAGCAAAGGTTCTTCTTGTTTCCCAAAAGTGATCTAAAGTTCTGGGGTTTGGGTCCCCTCTTTTATACTCATTTTCCCTTTGTTCTCTGAAGGCAGAGAGGCCTTTGCCTAGTCCAAACCAGTTCTGGTCAGTCCTGGAGCACTTTGTTGACAAGACTCCTTCTTTCCTTTCACAGTGTAGGCCAGGGACATCAGACGCACCACAGGAGGTGGAGCCAGCATTGTGGAGGGAAGGCACAGCCCTATTCAGGTCCCAGGTGCAACTCCTCCCACCCATCTCCATGCAGATCTCTCTATTCAGCCCTGTGCTGACTCACCCTGTCTCCTGGAATCCCCCAGCCCCTGTCACTCACAAACCAGACATGGAATACTCAACCTAGCAGAGGCAGGCTTGGATGGTTAGACAAGAAAATACCTACTTTCTAAAAGTGGTATTTTCAAACACAGAATGTTAAAACCAACTTCACTAAAAGATGTATTTTATCATTCTGAGTTCAGGCATACTAAACTCGTTTTTCTACCATGTTCCCTGGGTCAGTTAGGATTATAAGATGTAATAATCAAACTGCCCATTCTGGCCTATGGGGAACAGGTAGCCTTGCAATAGTGAAAAACGAAAATGGCTGTAATTCACTATTAGGACATGCCACACACACCAGGGCATGTCCTACCTTATACTTACAATGCACCCTGCCCTTGGGCCTACCATAGGGGTGACTAATTACAGAAAAGGGAAGATTTAGGGACTGGCAAGTGGGTGCACTTGCCCAGTCAACATGGCAGTACCAGACTGCACACATGCTCTGCAATGGCAGGCGTGAGACACACTTTACAGGCTGCTTCTGTGGGTGGCACAACCAGTGCTGCAAGCCCACCAGCAGCATTTGGTTTACAAGCCCTGGGCACACTCAGTGCACTGTACTAGGGTCTGACAAGTAAACCAAACCAACCAATCATGGAATCACTAATCCATACATCAATTTATAAAGAGAGCATATGCACTTTAGCACTGATCAGCAGTGGTAAAGTGCCCAGAGTCATAAAACCAACAAAAACAGGTCAGAAAAAGTACAGGAGGAAGGCAAAAAGTTCAGGAATGACCCTGCAAAAAGGGACAAGTCCAACACAAGGCAATCCCCATGTTACCCTATGGGAGGGATAGACTTGCAATAGTGAAAAACGAAATTAGCTTTATTTCACTATTAGGACATGTAAAACACAGCAGTACTTGTACTACCTTTTAAATACACTGCACCCTGCCCCTGGGCCTGCCTTGGGCCTACCTTAGGGGTGACTTACATGTAGTAAAAGGGAAGGTGTGGGCCTGGCCAGGTTGAAATGGCAGTTTAAAACTGCACTCATGGACACTGCAGTGACAGGTCTGAGACATGTTTCCAGGGCTACTCATGCGGGTAGCACAATCAGTGCTCCTGGCCCACTAGTAGCATTTGAGTTACAGGTCCTGGGCGCACACATTGCACTGTACTAGACACTTACTAATAAATCAAATATGCCAATCATGGATACATCAATACAATTTAGACAGTGAGCATATGCACTTTAGCACTGGTTAGCAGTGGTAAAGTGCCCAGAGTCCTAAAGCCAACAAAACAGGTCAGAAAAAAGTATGAGGAAGAAGACAGAAAGTTTGGGGATAACCTGCAAAATGGGCCACGCCCAACAAACAGGATTTTATGCTTAGTTCCTCTTTCTAAAGTGGGCCTGTATGCACTACTGCATCCCATTGCTCCTAACTATGTACCATGGCATAGGTAAGATGGCGCAGAGAAGTGATGGGCAGTATTCTTTAATTTTATATTAGGGCTCAGCTCCTAACTCTTGAGCCTTTCTCTTGTTTTTAATTTCAACTTACACCTAAATGTCCAGTCCTGTTTTACATTGAAGTTGTTGTGAGTAGTTCTTTATTACTCTGGTTTTAGGAGTGATATACTCATGAATTAGTAGTAATCCAGGTTTACTCAGAAAAAATGTGATTCACAAAATATTTTTCTCTGAATAAGCATGGTACTCCTGAAAATATATGAATAAGTCACCCGTAACCTTTGAGAAAGACATTGCTACTTGCAGAAAGTTATATTTGAATTAATCCTGGATATCCAGTTATAATTGTGGTTCAAAACATGAGTAAGGCACAGTTACTCAGACAAAGTTTTGTGAATTGATCCCGTAGACTCAGAAGAATAGTAAATGATGAGAGAATATCTTTCAGACCAAGGAGTGCTTATAACAACCAGTAAATTTGAATAATTCATGCAACATAATAGCACAGTTTCCACACTAATCCGTAGTAAGAGATCAGACGAAGCACAGATTTTAATGTGATTTGATAAATTATTAAGCTCCAGGGTTTTATTTACTCCAATAGCATAAGTTACATTTTGGGTCTTATGAAGTGTAGCGGAGTGATCTTTGATAAGCATTCATTTGAATTGGAAGTTCACAATAGATTGCTTCAGGTTTCAAATGACTCTTGCAAACACGATGCTAATGAGGATGATATTATTTTAAGCTATGTACAATTGCTTCAGGGGAATCTTTAGTCTTAGGCCTAGACATCCCTGTTAGGCTTTTTTAGTGGCGAACTACCATCATTTCATCCAAATATCTGACAGAATGTCTAGAAAGAGGAGACTGATTGACGCAGGAGATTGTTTTAGATGTCTGTTTTGTCTGTTTGGTTTGATGCTGGTGGGTTATTTTCAGTCCTGCGATTCTCTAATATTTGTGTGAGAGAAAGAAGTGTGGATACTTTGCAAATGAATGTGTCTCAGGTGCTGCTGTAAAACACATTTCCTTGCCACTTTTAATATTTCTGAAAAGAACTTAGAGAGACTAGAAATATTGTGTTTAACAAATCATTTGCTGTAGGCAAGATTATATTTTCTGGTCTGGTTTACACAACGCCATCTGATTTTACTAAAGTTAAATATAGATAGATAGATAGATGTAGGGCTGTTAGCCATCCCTCTTCAGCCATTGGTCTGTTATTGTATCATTCACATTTTGATTCTGCCCACTACAGCATTTGGAATGGGGTAATTGGTCAGCCCACTTCAGCCATTGGCTAATTTCTCTGTGACTGACAGCATGCTGCCATTTTAGAAGGAGCACATCTGCACTCAATGCAGTTTCCTTAAGTCCCAGAGAGTACTATGGCATTGTGCTCTTTATTTTTGCTGTTATTTGTTCTTTTTTGTTGTAAAGGTTGAGAGCTGTGCAGTTCCCCCTACAAAAGGTTTTGCTAAAATAATGACAAAACACTGCAGAGTCAAAAGGCTGGCAGTCAATACCAGACCAATTGGCTTTGCCAATGCTTGTTAGGTCTTGGGTTAGCCAATATCTTTTGTGTTTAATAAAAAATATGTACTGTGCATACTTATTACAAGGGCTGTCAGTTAGCCCTCTTTGTCCATTGGTCTGCCGTAGTGTCATTCACATTTTGCTTCTGCCCACTACAGCAAGGGGCATAGGATCAGCCGTGGTCCATTTCAATGCTGTGGACTATTTGTGCGTGTTTACTGTTACATGAAACAATTACATATTTTGGCTTTTAGGCAATTCTTTCTTCTGACTGTGTATGCCTTCATACAAGAACCAATCACAATCAAAAAAATAAGCATTGGTAAAGCCAAAAGGTCAGCAGCTGATGCCAGACCAATTGGCTTTGCCAATGCTTGTTGTATTCCTATCTGCTTCTTTGAAGAAGAGTTTGGTTTGGAGCTCCTGTGCCCAAATCCCATACATTTCCTGACATTCCATTTGGTGGCAGCGAGCTCCACTGTGTACACATCGTGGTCTTTGCTTGAAAAATAATGATGCTCTTTTCATTGTGCAGGTCAGGATATTGTCAGGACCTTTCTAAATGACATGGGGCCGTTGAGCTATGTCAGGGTTCTCCAAAGTCGGTCCTAGAAGGCAGTGGCATAACGAAACTTGAGGGGGCCCGCCTGCAAGATGCATGGAGGGGCCCCCGCTCTGAACTTCATCAGGAACTCTCTGGCAAAAGTACTGTGCTGAGGGGGCCCCCCCCCCCCCGCACCGCGGGGGCCTGTGTTACGCCCCTGCTGGAAGGCCGGATCCATGCCAGATTTTTAAGATAACTACATGTATCTAAATGTGGATATGTTAAAAATCTGGCTTGAATCTGGCCCTCCAGGACCGACTTTGGAGAAACCTGAGCTATGTAACCATTTCACCGGCGTGATCCATAAGTTTCTGAACTTTATTCACCTGCCTCTGACTAGAGTGAGGTCGATATTCTCCTTTGTGGAAAGAGAAGTGCTAACCTGAGGAGTTTAAAATGAGACCAGTCCTGCGACAGCGGACTCAGATGCAGTTGACTTTTTGAAGATTAATGTGAACACAGGTCAAACACGTGCCCACTCCGCGAGTAAGGAATGCGTTGTGTATGTTAGAACCTGGGACACCCAACGCCTTAAGAATCTGCAGTGGTGGTCGTCTAACCATTTTGTAAATAATCTGCATCCATGTGAGTGTACTCCAACGAGTCCGGGGCAAACATCAACATTATCTATCCCCCTATTCACAAACAGAAACATGAACACACACATGCATGCACACGCGTGCACGCACACACAGATGCACACATTCACGCACACACACGCACACCCTTAAGTGAGCTTGAAAGCACACGAACAAAACACAGGTGGATAGATGCACGTGCATGCATTCAAACGCACGCAAATGGTACACACCATTTCCCTTTAAATAGCTCCACATTTGCATCTGTTTTCCAAACTGTCGCTCATTTTTATCTTCATGATCATATCAATGGCATTCCAAAAACATATTTTGACACACTATATTTAACAAGTCACGTGATATTACATTATCCTTTTGGGAAGACGCTCAACTTTTCTCAGACATCCCACAATTATTTCACTCTCAGTGAAAAGGTCAGCATTGTTGCATTATTAATCACTTGTTAGATCATGGTCTGAGAATAGTACAGAAGAGGTCAGTGATAAGATGTCCGCGTAAAGCATCCAACAGAAAGGTCCTGTTTTTGCTTAGAAAAATATGCTCCCTTTTTTCTGCTCTGTAGAATTCGTTTTTTTGGAAGATAAACACAATATAGTCGGCCTCTTATGAACTGCCTTATTTAATAACTCCAGTGTGAGTCAAAATGATTACCTTGTGATCACAATGAGTGATTTATTTTTTATTAGCAAGGACAGTGGATTTTGAATGCCTCGAAGAGTGTCTGGGAAAGGACTATAATCTCTTACCTCCCTAGATGCACATTCAACCCAGCTTTGCTACCAGAAACTGTGTGTGCCTCGGATGCATGTTATACACCCCATGCATGCTCTAGCTGCCCCTAATACATATTGCAGACAGACAGACATGCGTCCTGCAGTTTGACAGCTGGACTCTGTTCCTCTGATGCACTACCCTCTTCCAATTCTTCTCATGTTCCCTGCTTCACTGTGCATAATCTAGAGGCCTCCTGCTGAAAGTTTCTCATTGGTGGATGGATTTCATTGGATTCTTATTTTGATCACTCTCCAGTCCCATGATCTACAATCCTGCAACTGAGGCACTAAGTTTCCACAGGTGGGGGACCAGCCCAAAACCTACCCAAATCATCCCTCCCCTCAAATGGGAATTCCTTTGGGGGAGACAGAGACACGCAGACACCATCACTGCGTTAGAGAATATACAATTCTCAGGCCATATTTATTACAATCAACATAAACACGACATTTATATCAACAAAAATTGTTTGATTATCCAAACTTTCCCATGACATTTACAATATGTACATCAAGAGACTTTAATTAGGGGAACTAATACATGTCATTTCCTAACAACAGATCCTCAAAAGGAGTCATGGCTGGCCACCCCCCAAGCACCATGGCATTGACTATTCCAAATGATGCGGGACTATGGTCCCCATACCGCAAGTTGCATATCACAAGGCAAACTCACCTGCCCCCTCAAGATAGAAGGAGCGTTGGCCAGCATGAAAACTGGACCCCCACCATAACCATGCCAGAGCCAACCCAAGAAGGGATCCCCAATGGGGATGAGCCTGGCCAACCGGGCCATACCTTGGACACCTGGCGCAGAGCCATCCCCCGACATCCTCCGGGGCCATGTGATGGAGTACCGTGAGAGACTAGGGACAATCGCTGTAGCGGGAGTCTCAACACCTACTCTACACCCCCACGGCAACCCCAGCCCCGGTTTTAAGCCAAAGGCTTCCTAATTCAGAATTCGCCTGCACTTCAATTACTGATGCCAAGGTTGTCCACCTCTTTTGTGACCAAACATGACTCCTTCCCCGCCACAGGCCTGGGTGGTTCCCCAACCAGCCAGGCCTCCCCCCAAGACGGGTGTATTGGTGTTAAGATAAAGTTTGAATTGCCAATGCCACAAGATTTTCCACAAAAGAACGTGGCTGCTGTCTGCGAGATGGACTCCATCCCGTGGAACACTGTGTCTCCCCGGATGCACCCATGGGGGATCGTTTTTAACCGTGGAGTATTAAGAGGCCGCTTCCCAAATTCTGTTGCTTTGTATTTTGAGCAATGCCATAAATAAAACGCCACCAAATTCCCCACACACCATTTTGTTGCCATGGATTGACAAATGAACCCTACCTATGCGAAGAACAACTCACCTGGAGGCAACCACAAGGAATTGCCTTTTGGCAGTACGATGTTCAGCAACTGTTTCTTGTTCAAGATGCCTGACTAATTTACTCATCCAGGCTCTTAGACGACCAGTCCAGTCTTCAGAATGGCCAAGCCCAGACATCTTTTAGCCAATCATGACATTTCCCTCCTAAAGTTCTCAAATAATATTCTTCTTACAACATTGCCAATCTTTGCAACCAATATGACGGTTGAGGCTGTAGCCCCCAGCCTCTAACATTCTTGACGAACTGGCGATGATCACCAAGTAGTGATTGCCGCATGCTGCCCCAGCAGAACTGAAGACTCGCTCTTGTTGTCTGTCTGCTAAGCTGGCTCTGGGCAATTTGACTTTGCACACCACACGAATCAATTGACCGAGGATCTATGCACTGGCTTAAGCCATATGACCTAATGGAAACCTGATAGGAGATAGAATACATGTCATTACTAATGTGCATCCATTGTATTCCACTTCATGTTAAGACACACGTACCGCTGCTTCAAGCCACTGATTTCACCATCTCCTCCTTTTTACTGTCTATATGGGATGTCCCTGTCCCACACTAAAGGAGGTTGCATTGTTATTTGGTGAGTAGCGTCGTAGACCCCTCTGACTAAGCATTACATTCCCCTAGAGTTCGATAGACCCGCTAGTTAAGAGCTGTCACCCTCTGCGTGCATGAGGGACCTGGCCTCAGACAAGGGAAGGTCTGAACAGATTTCTGGAATTTATACTTAAAGGCATCCCAGTGGGGCAGCACATTGAGCAAGGGCTCTGAGGTGACCCAATGAAACTGAACTCTGATGCAACCCGTCGTTAATAAACACCATTCTCCTAATAGTGCTTGTCATAAAACTTATATGTGTATTATGCCTAATAGCCTATCATTATAGAGAGCTATATACTCCCTTCCAGATTGACTATGCCCCAGCTCAACCACAGCCCGGGAGAGTTCCACAAATAAATGCACTTCTGAAGTCTTAAACGATCATGACCCATTGGATATTCCAAAATTATCTGTTATGGAGGTCAACAATTGGCTGGCCACCACAGAAAAGTGTCTTACCCCTTTCCTTTTAGCGCGGTATGATATACGGCTGCAGTTGTGTTGTGTCACAGCTTTAGCAGAATAGAATTTGGGTTGCTACCAGGAGTCAGTGTAGGCTCCCCCCGAGCAGTAGGAATGTGTACGGATTTGGGAAAGAGTTTTCTTGCCGCAGAATTCTACAGAATTTGAAACTTGTTGATATTCCTTATAAAGGCCCCCATTAGCGGGGCATTGCGTAATCCAATCTAGTGAATATAACAGCTCAGGCAACCATAAATTGATTATCTGGCATTAGTGAATGTCAACCTTCCTTAAGGGGTTGAGTCAAGAGTAAAAGGACCGAATGCACAGAGTGACTTACTGACTATAATAAAATGCTAATCAAATAATCTCGGAGATTTTTGACCCCATGTCATGGAAAGGAACTCGGCTTTGGATGAACTCGGGATATGTTGATTCTCCCTCTGATAATTCCAAATTCTGGTTAAATACCTTTGCCCTTTTTTGGCAAACAACCTTGGGTTCAGAGGTCAGCAGGATGACCACTTGCTTGTTTAGTTTTGGGAAAAAATCTACCCCATGGCGTGCGGAGTTGGTGTAAATGCCAAACGCGATTATTATTCCTCATCCGATAGCACTCTCATCAGCACTTACCAATGCTGTTCCAAACTAGAATATGCTCAATGATTTACGATGATTAGTCCTGTAAAGTAAACATAAGCATGTGATAATTGGTAAGTAAATGAACATTCTCATGTTAACATGAAATTGCACACCTGATCTTATACTGATACGCACAAGGCATTTGGTGACAGCAGAACCCCTGTGAGAACCAGGGGGCAGTCTCGAGTTTCGTTACTTGAACCCACTTGGGCACGCCAGAGTTGGCACAGGGTGAGGTGGGATGCGCTAAACCCTGCTTTTCTTAGCTTTAATTCTCTACATATCAAATGTCTTGCCAGGTGTGAAGTACATATACCTTTCTTCGCACTGTGTAATCCATCCCACTGAGAGTATGTTTATTTGAAGGAGCGGCTATTTAAGCACAGTAACGATACAAGGTATGTGCCAAATAATTTGTCTTAACTCTTAATTCAGCTATAAACTATCCGCTATGTCTCGGGCCCTTAGAATTATGTGGTTGGGGACACCATAGTATGCGGCAGAGCTGACCAGACTATGCAGCAAGAAAAAGCACATTACGCTGCATAATGTGGGATACTATTACTTCATTATTTTGTACTTTTACGCATGGACATACTGGGCACAGATTTCCCCTCATTAGTACCTGTTTAACCACTAAATAAATACTGGGAAAGGGAACAAAAAGATGACCAGGAAACCTTTGGAGAGGGCCTTCCACTGCATGTGAACCCATATCATTGCGTATTTAGTAACTTTTGATCTGTTGAGCTAGAAACATCTATATAATTACTTAAATCTCCAAGTTATGCTGGAGATGAAGGATTATGTGGCCAATTCATGGTTATGCAAAAATAGGCACGGCATAGGATAGCTCCCATGGCCTAGCTCTGACAAACGCCTCACAAAATGTTTGTGACTCATGCGGTGCCAGTTTTCATCTCCCCTTAATTAAAATTAACTGACAACAACTAAAGCCAAGACCCTTCATGTGTACCTATGCAATGCTGATCGATTGACAGTGGAGCAGGCTTCTCGTAGTGGTAAGAACAGCCATTGAATAGTTGTTGAGCTGTTACCTAATGCTGTTAACTAAAAAGGTCTCTAAATAGTATTAACTATACAGTCTCGTAGTTGTTTAATAAACACTAAACTTCAACAGACTCTGCATTTTCAGATATGCAGAAACGTGCCTTTCTGTTCTTAGTTTACTCCCCAGGACACGCCCACGTAGCGTCTGTACATAATCCTTCCCATTCCTTGTGATAAGTCAATGATGGTGAACTAAGATGCCTTTAAACATATTAACCATATTGAAGCTGAGCAAAAGGGGCTGCCATACATGCTAGCAGAACAAAACAAAGCCTTAATGTCTTTGGCACATGCATAAAAATACACCATCAAACCCTTAACAGGCCACTACAGTTCTATATTCTCTTCACTAAACAATACAGTGGTCAACTGCAACCTTTCCAGACACTATCCACTATTATTCCTCTCTAAACAATACAAAGCACCGCCCAATGCAATATCAATGGACTCCTTTGATGTGGGTCAACTAGAATTGCAGATCCAAAAGTGGGGGGCGGCCACTTTCTAAGCATACTTTGGAACCACACAAATTGTAGGTGTGTTATGCAAGTGCACTTAACATAACATAGCTAGATGTAGAGCAAGAGAGGCTGACATCTAAGTGTTATTTCACGGGAAACACATCCTTTTCCAAGACAGCGCAGAGCAGCGTAACATTGAGCCTCACGGAAGGGCAGGTCAGGCTAGCGACTATAAGATTACAGTGCACAGCTTATGCAGTATTGAAGAGGATTTTGTCTTCCTGTTGCTAGCCCTAACTTGAAAATTTCTAATTCTGCACTTTCTTTTTCTTACTGTCCAAGGAAACAGGGCTTGTCGGGCCCCCCCTCTACATGATATTTATCGAACAGTTTATCATTTACTGTTTATGTGTTTTGCTTTAGTTAGTATATACAGGTTAGTTGTTAGTATGATTGAAGTATGGTAGTATGTGTGGTGCTGTGAGTTGTTGTTTGAGTGGTGGATCTATGTATATGTATTTATTTAACAATTATCCCAAAAAATATTCCTGTATTACATTTGAGTCTTTTGTCCTTTTACTGAAAAAATAAATTTATTTTGTCATATTTTTGCCTTTCTTCTTGCAGCACTGTCCACTTATGTATATCATATGACGCTTAGCATATTATTAAAGAAATAGGTAGGGGATTTCCGCTTGTTTGATTGTTCTATGTTTCCCCTATGATCCCTCTACCTTTATTTGCCTAAATAGGGGCCCCCTTTGTTTGATTGCCCGGGCCCCCCCTCTCCAACAGGGAGCTCCAGAGAAGGCATCCGGAAGTGCCCTTTCAAGAGGACCATGGCTTGGGAAGACCTCTTCCTTTGGTGGGACCCAAAAACCTGCACTCACACCGTAGCGGGAAACAAGGGGTCAGCCACTATATTGTAAGATAATAAACACAGATGAAAACATAGGAATTTAATATTCGCAAATTTTTCATTCATGATTTACAGACGTTGGAAGGCTGAACCTCCCTCGCAGGGTTTCGAACTCAGCCCTGATTTTCAGATAACCCTTTCTAAGCTACAAACTTTTAACTCACTGAGCCGTTCTTCCAGCTCCAGCGATTGTACACGCCTTGGAATGTAGCTTTCCTGCCTCGCTGCCCCCGAAGAATGAAAAAATTCCGCTCTCCTGCTGCCTGGCACACAGTGGAACGCAGTGCTCGCACCCTCGTTCCGTTAGCACCCAGAGCCAAAAAACCGATGGCAGACTCCCCTGCGTAGAAGCAAGGGAACAGAATGAAAAATCCTGCTCCCCCGCCCCAGTGCACCGCACCCGCCCGGCACTCAGACTCCACACGGCCCCCCTGCCCAATGCTCCCACCCTCCCCCCGCCTTACCTCAGCAGCCCCTATCCCGGCTCGGGACGACGGCAGACAGGAGCCGATCTGTCGCGGTACCTTCGTCGCTCCACGAGTTGCTGCCGGCTACCGCCGACCCAGACACGGAGAGGGAAGGCCGCTGAAGCAGGCAGTACCAGGGAGAATCCGCGAGGGGGGGAAAGGTCAGTCAGGCAAGGCCAAAAACCCACGGAGTAAAATTACGGAAAAACACAGCTTGAAAAAAGGCAGCTTCATTGCCGCGTTTCAAGCAGCAGTGTGGGAAGGTCCAAGGAGCGGGCACAGCAACGAGGTCATTGGGGGCAGCCAGGCGAAGAAACCAGGTAACTACGTGGGGATTCTCTGCCCTCTTTTATCCTCGCCCGGCTGCCCCAGCATCGCCCAGGAACCCCTCCCCACCCCCACCAGCCAATCGGCCAATCACCTATCGCGGGCATCCTGCCCGCGAAAATCCAAGATTGCGGCGCCACCGTTGGCGCTGCCGGCACCGGTCCGAACCAGCCCGCACCTGTCTTGGGGGCCCACCATCGGTTGGCGTTGCCCCCTGGGCCACTCTTCGTAGTCTTTTTAACTGTTGGCTGTCTTCAGACTCTGATTTGTTTGAATTTACTGGATCCTTTTGATTCCTCTCCAGATAAAGCCCTGTTTAGAACCACCTGTTTCAAACAAACCTTTACCCCATCTCTTTGCTATACTTTCCAGTCAAGTTGATCACTCACTCATAAATCTTCAAATTTTGTGGAATTTCTTTATTCTCTCAGACACACACTCACCATGCAATCCAGAGGCAAATAGTATTTCTGCATTTATGACCTGAAGTATTTGCAGCTGATGGCATTGGTGTCACAGCATTGATAATGTAAATCATGCCCAGGCCTTTCACCGCAGGCAATGACACCATCTTGATAAACATCTCTGAGAAGCCTAGATCGTAACAATTCACTTGTTTCAATTCTGTCCCAGGTTGTAACAATGTCACCCATCCTGAATAGGAATCTCTTTCTTGTGATGTGTCTCTTGGTCGTCCTACGTTCTAGTTCTCTGTAATATCTAGCTCAGACAGGTTAAACATTTTAGTGTGACAGAAATATAATTGAGCTCTTGGGCCGAATTAATCAGTTGCTGGATGCATGGTTTGCGGTCATGTAACAGGAGATCTGCCTCAGATAGGGTTAGAGCTTATAGATTTGGAAGAGGTGATTACAAAAGCAGAACTCACTACTGTATAAGATTGTCCCCAGGTGAGACAGTGACCATAATGCTCTTGATTTAACCCTTAATGCTGATGCATTTCAAGATCTAGCCAACTCGAATTCCTGTAACTATTCAGAGCCTACTATTTCTAATAATAGAAGAGGGGTTAAATGGCCATGTTTTAAAGGGAATTCTACCTTACTAGCAAATATCTTTGATATTTTTATACAACTTTGGCACCCTCCGAAAATTTACCTAAGCAGACTATACCGATAATTGAGCTACATACTAAATTGTTTAGCTACCTGAAAGGTCTCTTTTCTGAGACTAATATATGAACGCCCAACTGGAACCCTAAGGTTACATCCTGGTTTTGCAAGGAGTGTTGTCGGGCCAAATCCCAACTTATCTCAGTCATTAAGTCTCACAATCAAGTTGCCATAACAGATGGTAGGCCATCCTATAAGCATATTCGGGCCACTAAGAACCAAGATTGGGATGAGGGCAATTGGCAAGATTTACTAGAGGCTGCCCGAAACAATAATAATATTGCATTTTGGAAAATAATAGCCTATGGTAGCCTTGTTGCAAGCACATCAGCAGATCACTTTCTGCAACCAAATATCCTGGTTAAGCTTTTTTCTAATCTTTATTTTGACTGTGACACTATTGAGCTATAGAACACTACATTGATTTTAACATCAAGTACAATTCCCGAGGCTGATCGTGTTGTGTTCCGATTATCAGACACCTTGAGTGCTAAAGAGTCTGTACATATGGGGAAAGTTCCTGGTTCAAGGGGATCTATATAAATCTGAGACTGAAATTTTAGCACCTCGAATTAATCGCGTATCTAACGCGATACTTGTTGGTGCCAATTCACCTGCTTCTTGGGCAGGGGCTCATACTATTACAAATTTCACGAAAGGCGATAGGTGCAAGCTAGGGAATTACCGACTCAAAAGCCTCCTTGATAACCTACAGAAAAGTTTCTGTAAACTACACTTGGATAAGTTGCAGGAATGGATGGGTGATGGTCAGATTGTTTTTTTTCTTTTCAAACAGGTTTTCGTATTAAGGTCAGTACTATTGATTTACGTTTTCTGTTTTTAATGTATTTCCTGGGAATATATCTCTCTTTTTAAAGACCATCTGTATGTGGCCTTTGTTGATCTAAGAGTCGGATTGATTTGGTACTCAGAAATAGACTATAGGAGGTCCTTAGATCAATGAGCACACCTCCCCACATACTAGATACCATAATTAGGCTACCTAGATCTAAGTATGCCCAAGTTAGATGGTTTAGGTCGGAAGAGCTAACTTCTCCAATACCAATATGTAGGGGGGTTTGACAGCTGTGGTCTGACACCCGTCCTATTTTCTTTGTACATAAATCATGTTTTAGGGTTTCTCAGCAACTGCACAAATGATTCTTCTAAATTTAATGGCAAAAACGTTCTAGCGCTGCTTTTTGCTGATGATGCAATACTTTTATCAAGCACACCCCTGGGCCTGCAAAATCTCCTGAACAAGCTTAATGAATTCTCTAATCACATAGGATTGAACATAAATATTCAATAGACCAAATTCATGGCATACAATTCACATAAAGCCAGCAGGGGCAAACCCCGGCTGGGTAACACTTTTCTTGAAACCATGCAGACATTCGATTACCTGGGCCTAAAGATGTCTTATTCTCTAGCTTGGGGGCCACAAATCCAAAAGAGCAGCCTTATTGAACATCATATGGCTGTGATTCTGAAAATGCACAGATCTACTCAGTCCAGATCAGTCTTCCCGGCCCTTCAAGTGTACACATTTAATGTCCAATCTGCAGCTCTTTATGGAATAGAAATATGGGAAATCATCCATGTAAATAGTCTGATTACAAAGGAGAATATTTTTAAAATATCTTTATTAAATCTTCCCGAAAGTTCACTGAATTTCCCGTTGATCCTTGATACTGAGCTGAAAAGCATTGAATATATTGCTGCTTTGAGACCTCTTCTCTATTGGGTAAGACTCAGGTCCTTTTACGAACTGGAACCTTTAAGAGCTGAGCTACAAGAGGTCAAGGAACTGAATACTAAATTAACTGTCAAGTGGCTTTAATATGTGAAATCCTGGCCTTACAGATTAGGATTGCAGGCATTGTGGTAAGACCCCTCATACATTAGGGAAGCGACGAAATGTACCCTTGTTAATACCTATTTGGAATTTGTTATGAAACAGTGGCATCGAATCACTAAGATCAGGTCTCTTACTGACCAGTTCTTGAGTCACAAGCCTTATCCCAAGTTCGAAGACTTCTTAGATGAGATTTATCCCCCTTTCGCGAAAAGCCTTTATCTCAAATTCAGATTTGGCACTATGCCTGTGAAAGCCTTTTCCTCTAAAATGGTACTTTAGCTCTTTTGTAAATATTGTATTAACACTATTGATAACATTGAACACTTTTTATTTATTTACCCTCTTTATTCTAAACCTAGACTCAAATGGATTCCTCCACTGGGCTTGAATCTTGGTGTAAGAAACTATCAGGTTGCGCTTAGGATTTTTAGATCTAGTACTAGTAGGCTGGTTATACTTGTTTTCTGCTTGGATTTTGAGGAAAATGTATGTAGTATGTGATTGCTCTAAGAGGTTTTGCTTTGGCTATGTACACATATTTTGCCTCAATTGGCACTATAAGATCCTCATGTACTGAATTGTATTTTAACCTGTCTGTTAAATGGACCGGGCAAATTACTCCATGTCGAATGTAGTGTGTAGTTTTTTTATGAACCGCAAAGATTAATTTGTTTATGGAGCTATCTGATGTTGTTATCCCTGTGTAAACATAAGCTTGCAAATTGTTTTACCATATTTTATGTACAATGAACTGTATTGTTATGCTTGTTGTTAATGGGGTTATACTTAGAAATAGACGTATTTTGACGATGATAATGATGATAATAACTAACTGGAGCTCAACAGTGTTAACGCTGAACTCGTGGTTTGGGACACTGTCTTGAAGCCTCCCTCTCCTTTGTACTTTTAACTTGGTGCTGAGACATTTGTTACCACTACAGTCAGTGATGTTGCCTCCTCTTGCTTTTTTGAGCTTTGTCTAAAATCAAAAGCCCATGTCTTCCCATTTTAACACCTTCTATTCTGTTTTTAGGATGATAGCAATAATTTCTCTTGATTGAACGTGTGGATTTCCATTTACTTGGGTCTACAATGTTATCTTTTTAGAACACTTCAACTTTTCTAACGTGGTCATGAAGTTTGGCCACATCTTCCTCATCACTGTGTCCGCCTCTGGCTACCAGAGAAATGCACAATGGGGCTCGGGGCCTAGCGCATGCAGCACCCTTCAGAAATGAATTCTCATTTGAAAGCTCAGGTTAAATTTGCATTCTCACCTTTCCTACCTCTTCAATTCCTTGCTCTTCTAAGGCGAGAATGAGGTGAGAGAACGTTAACATATCTAATCTCTCCTTGAGTAATTGTCTCCCCCTTGCTTTTAGATCTGTTGTTGGATATCTTGCCCTGCTAACGGATCTGAAGACAAAGCTATTGTCTCTACCCAACTAGCCATGTAGACTCTCTTTCATTCTTACACTGCTGGCACTTCTTTCACACCGAAAACAAGCAATGATGGATGTGTGCTTGTGAGATACTTATAGGCAAAAGAATCACTAATTATATATGTATTTTTAAGAACTGGGATTTAAAGGCACATTCTCATGACACCATCTATGCAGTATTAAGCATAATGCATTAATTTTATACCTCGCAAATATGTCACCATAAGGTAACATCAGATGCTTGGAAATAATAAAATAACATAATGCCACTACCCAGACGTCTATGACGAAATGTGCTCAAAAAGCAAACACAAAAAATGGGAAAGGTACGCTCAAGGGGAAAATCTATTATAAAATAATTAATTTGTTATATTTAAATAAAAAAAAGCAAGCACAAGAGGGTCTAAACTGACTCTTATGTACACTGCAAGCCATACACCTAGTTGCCTGCGGCGTGAGTTGTGCTGTCAGCTGTCGTCCTGCAGAAGCGGGATCACTCAGATGCCACTTCTGTGCCATTATAGCAGTGCGTGTTTGCACCCGACTGCAGTTTCTTGGCGCTACAGGTTTTCAAACAAAAGCATTTGAAGGTGTCTTTCTAGGGGCCCCAAAAATCCTTATGATGACACTGGGCAAAGAGAGACCGAGTCAGTCGTAGAAGTAGGCATTGAGAAGAAAAGAGGTTAAGATACAGCTATAGAGAGGGGTGAACTAGAGAGAGAACGTTTACTTTGAGAGTGGGCCCATGGAAGTTAGGGGCCCTGGGCAATCGCATTGCCTTCTTTGCCCATGCCTTAAAACGACTCTGTGTATCTTTTCAGAACTCTTTATAAGCTGCCTTTTTCATACTCTTGCTTCCAGCTGCCAGCCTAAAACTCTGCTCGCATGCTGTGTCAGGATATGTGCTGGAGAGAAGTGAAATTGTTAATGTGAATTTAATTGCTGTGCTGGCAGAAATCTTTATTGGACATTAAGCAAGGCTGAGCAGTTTTCAAGAGTCCTAAGGAAGAATTGATCAGGCACATTTAACAGCAGCAAGAAAAAAATCTCGACTCAATGTAGATCGTATAAAGCAGAGAATGTAAGATTGTGGTTTGAAATAAATTGTGCCACGAGGTAAAATAATCATGAACTTCCTTCCTGAAATGTAAGTCTCTCGTGCCACTGCAGCCCAGCCCGCCTTTGAACTGCGTCAACTTCAAGCACGGCTTGCATGAGTGATCAGTTTTTCTGGCGGAATCTGGGTTATGCATGCCCGCACTGCTTCCCTTCCTTTCAACTTACAGCAATCTCATTACAAAGAAAAAAAAAACAAAGTTGTTCATGGCCTAGAAAATATTTCATTCGAGCTCATGAGGGGTTTATGTTATTTAATATTCAGTATTGTAAAGCAAATGATGAAAGGATGGGTACATGTCTGCCTGTCACATCCCATCGAGAAGAACAGGGCGGACGGGAGCTGATGGTGCGTGGAGCATTATGCAGTGAAACCCTGCATTAAAGGAGTCAAACGGAGGTCATCTCTGAAAGCATAAACATGCAGGATTTGTACCAAAACAACCTTGCCAGCAGAAGAGTATAAAAAGCATGGGTACAGGCGGAACATATTTTGCCCCCGGCCACCCACTGAGACCTGGAGATGTTAGATATTAATTCCGTATCGTTATTTATTGATGGCGAATAGGGTTAGGAGGAATAGAGTGAAACACTATCACATCCATCTGCCTCCCTCCAACATCGTATGTATTCGATATCGATTTAAAGCTGCTCAACGTCCACTGCTGGTGACAAGGGTCTGTATTTAGGGGGTGTCTACTGGATGCTGTCGCTAGATGCTGCTTGCACCCATTGTGGACTGCTTTGCCTGCCCTTTTGTTTAAAAGTGTGTCCCTTACTTTTTGGTGCCTGTTAGACCTGGCATCCTTGGCGTGGGTCTCCCTTCCATTTTTTCGTAATGCCTCCACTGTTGCCGATATATTTTTGCTGGACTAGATGCTCATGGGCACTTTGCCGCTGCTAATCAGTGCCAAAGTGCAAGTGCTCCCTATCGTGAATTGATGTATGTATTAGTGACTCCATGATTGGATGATTGGTTTACTTGTCAGTCCCTAGTACCGTGCACTGAGTGTGCCCAGGGCTTGTAAATCCAATGCTGCTGGTGGGCTTGCAGCACGGGTTGTGCCACCCACAGAAGCAGCTTGTAAAGTGGGTCTCAGGCCTGCCATTGCAGAGCCTGTGTGCAGCCTAGGGCTGCCATGTCGACTTGGTGAGTGCACCCACTTACCAGTCCCTAAACCTTCCCTTTACTGCATGTTGGTCACCCCTAAAGTAGGCCCTAGGGCAGGGTGCATTGTAAGTATAAGGTAGGACATGCCCTGGTGTGTGTGGCATGTCCTAATAGTGAATTACAGCCATTTTCGTTTTTCACTATTGCAAGGCTACCTGCTCCCCATAGGCCAGAATGGGCAGACTGACTATTACACCTTATAGTCAGAACTGACCCAGGGAACATGGTAGAAAAACGAATTTAGTATGCCTGATAAAATACATCTTTTAGTGAAGTTGGTTTTAACATTCTGTGTTTGAAAATACCACTTTTAGAAAGTGGGTATTTTCTTGCCTAACTATCCAAGCCTGCCTCTGCTAGGTTGTGTATTCCTTGTCTGGAGATTGAGTGACAGGGGCTGGGGGTGGCTACAGGAGACAGGGTGAGTCAGCACAGGGCTGAATAGAAAGATCTGCATCCAGAGTGGAGGGAGGAGTTGCACCTGGGTCTGAATAGGGCTGTGCCTGCCTTCCAGAATGCTGGCTCCACCTCCTGCCGGGCGGCTGAGCACTCTGCCCCACATTCTGAAAGGAAAGAAGGAGTCAGAAAAACAAAGTGCTCCAGGACTGACCAGAACTGGTTTTGGGCTAGGCAGAGGCCTCTCTGCCTTCAGAGAACAAAGAGAAACTGTGTATAAAAAGGGGTCCCAGACCCCTAGGAAATTAGATCACTTTTGGGAACAAGAAGAAACCTTTGCTGAGATGCGGAACCAAGAAGAAACTGAGGAGAGACTATCCCTAAGCCTGAAGTGCTGCTTGGGGGATTGGCCTGCAGTGGTTTGCCTGACTGCCAAAGAAAGGAGAAAGGAACTTTTGCTTTGCTGTGACTTTCATCAACTTGTGAAGGATCTCCAAGGGCTTGGAAGAGAGCTTGCCCCCTGACCGAAGTCCCAGGACCATTGGACTTCACCCCCTTTGTGAATTTCTGCTGGAAACTCTGTTTCAGTGGCTACAGAGGTAGGGTGCTGTGACCGACTCTCACGACCGACTCGGTGTCCTGTAAGCACCGCATCGAAGCACCGTCTCGCCCTGCAACGCACGGCCCTGGTCTCACCGACTCCGTCAACGAGCCGCTGCCTGCACCGCATCGAGGGACAACGCGTCCTGCAACGCTTCGCTACGCCGAATCGAACTGGTCCGACCGACACGGTCACTGCTGCTGAGTTCGAGTCCTGGGACCGCACCGGAGTTGGGCACCGCTCGCACGCTTTGCGACGCACTGCCCGACTCGCACCGCTGTCCGGACTGATCGACGCCAGCTCCTGAATCCGGCTCCGTCGCCGCACCGCAACCTGCCAGCACCGCACCGAAGCACCGTCTCGCCCTGCACCGCACGGCCCTGGTCTCACCGACTCCGTCTCGACGACGTCAACGAGTCGCTGCCTGCACCGCATCGAGGGACAACGCGTCCTGCAACGCTTCCATTTTTGCATCGCGACCGCGACGAACAGCCATCCGGCTCGCACGCCCGTGCCTGCCGCTTCAAGTAAAAGGTACTGTGACCGAGTCTGTCTACGCTGTGTTGGCCTGTCTCGACGCGGTCAGCTGGATTTGTTAGACTCTGTTTGTTCTCGACATCGCCGTAGCCGGAGGAGGCTACCGACTCGCACAGAACCTTGAATTAAGCCTTTTTGATCAGAACTAAGCACTCTTGACAGTATTGTGGATTATTTTTGTCGTTTATGGTCTTGTTATAAATCTATATAAAGTATACCTATTTTTATAAATATATAACCTGTGTGGTGTCCATTTGTAGTGTTGTCACTGGATTAC
The DNA here is from genome assembly GCA_963921515.1 of Calotriton arnoldi. Lineage (NCBI taxonomy): Eukaryota > Metazoa > Chordata > Amphibia > Caudata > Salamandridae > Calotriton > Calotriton arnoldi. The sequence continues at coordinate 736,344 of CAWUFW010007131.1, forward strand.
TGTATGTGTTCACAAATGCTTTACACACTGCCTCTGAACTAAGCCTGTCTGCTCGTGCCAAGCTACCAAGAGGGTGAGCAGGGGTTATTTCAGGAGTGTACCTACTTTCCCTGACTAGACTCAAGGGTCCCTATTTGGACAAAGGTACCTACCTCTGCCAACTAGAGACCCCCAAATCTAACATTGGTGGTCAGCGGTGAGGATTCTGGACTTGCATTTGTGACTCATGTACAGTGATTGGTGAACACTACTTAGTGAGTGCAGACCAAAACGCAACCACATACTTTTATAGCATTTTTTTTCTGGGATTTCCTATTTTTGCAAATGCCAAGTTTAATCACTATGGAGAAACCAGCATCAGTAGCCTCTGTTGAGTGTGATTGGGAAGAAGAGAGGCTAGAATGCTACACCCTCAAGCAGCTCAGGCAATTCTGCAAAAAGTTTAAAGTGTCCATGACCGGGCTCTCCAGGAAGGAGGACCTCCAAAAGGCGCTGAGGGCCTGGGTCGAATCAAGGAGTGCCCCGGTGGAGGGGGCTGAGAATGCAGAAGGGCAGCTGGAGAGGCTATTGGGTCTAGGGGCTGGAAGACCACCTTCCCCAGTAGGTAGCAGTGTTTCTGCCAGAGGACTGTCTCCAGAGGAGTTGGAAGACAGGAAAGAGAGTAGGATGCACGAAATGGAGCTGACCAAGCTCAAGCTGAATGGGCAGTTAGAATTCGAAATGCAAACTAGGAAATTAGCCCTAGAGGAAAAGAAAATGCAGTTTGAACATGAGAAAGTTTTGAGGGAGTTGGAATTGAAGGCCAAAAGCTTAGAGATTACTCCCTCTGCTGGCAGTGTACCGCCTGTGCCTGTTGAAGCTAGGGTGTATATTCCCAAAGATGTGGTGAAGGAGTTTTTTAAAAATGATGACATTGGGCAGTGGTTCAAAGCCTATGAGGTAGCCATGTCTTCCCACCGGGTCCCTGAGAAGGATTGGGGAGCGGGGTTGTGGGGACGGTTCCTCAGTGAAGGGCGGGATACCTTGTTGGATTTGCCCTCTGAAGTCTATAATTCGTACAGCCACATGAAGGATGCCTTAATGACTAGGTATGGTTTGACCCCCGAGCTTTATAGGCAAAGGTTCAGGAACTGTAGTAAGATTGAAAGCAGTACCTGGGTTGAATATGTGACCTTCTTTTGCAGAGCCTTGGATGGTTGGGTAAAGGGTAGCAAAGCGACTGATTTTCAGGCGCTCTTTGATTTGATTGCCTGGGAGCACTTGTCCGATAATTGTTTTCCTGAGCTACGCCAGCACCTGATTGATAGTAAGCTGACTAACCCTAGGCAGCTTGCTGAGGAGGCGGACCGGTGGGTGAGTACCCGGGTCCACAAGGGTCACGTGGGAGACTCCGCCAAGGGTGGGCAGGGTCCCCAGCAGAAGAGTGGGGGGACAAGGGTAAACAGAGGGAGTTCCATAAAGGGCCCCAAAGTAAACCCCAAGGGAACCAAGGGAAAGGTTCCCAGCCTCCCCCTGAGAAGAAGCCAGTGGCCCTGACAGGCCCCCTGTTCACCAGGGACCACTGGTATGTTACAAGTGTGGCGCCCCTGGCCACAAGGCAAACGATCCTCGTTGCCCTTAGCATGGAAAACCAGCACCCACTGGTGCAGTCCCCCGGCAGTTGGCTAGTGTAGCCCTGGGGGAGGAGTTGGGTGTCCAAGGTGGGGGGGATCCCACAGTGTTTTCCCTTGTCTCCTTAGGAGACTCTGAGATGGTCCCTAGGACCCCGCTGCCTGAGAACACTAAGAAATACAGGCAGTGGGTGACCATCAATGGCCATAGGGTGGAGGCTCTGAGAGACACAGGAGCCAGTGTGACAGCTGTCAAGTGTCACCTGGTGTCTAAGGAGCAGGTTATCCCTGATGCATTCTATCTGGTTGTTGCCGCTGACAACACAGAGAGTCACTGCAAGGTGGCTCAGGTTCCCTTTGAATGGGGGGGGGTCTCGGGTACTCTTCAAGTAGCTGTGAGACCAGCCATGCCTGTTGACTGTTTGTTAGGGAACGATTTGGAGAGCTCCCCTTGGGCTAAGGTGGAGCGGAGTGCGCATTTAGAAATGTTGGGCTTGCCTGATTGGGCATGTGTGACCACCCGGTCAATGGCAGCGAAAGGTGTTCAAGAGGACCTGGAGCCTGAGAGGGAGGCCCAGGTGCCTGCCGGAGAGAGAGGAGGCAGGGGCGCGGGAAACCGGCCCCCGAAGTTCCCACGGTCCAGGAGGAGGCAGACCCTGAGGGGGATGCCCTGGAGCCTACAGGGGAACAGGTAGCTGAACTGGGGGACTTACCTGAGCTGACCCATTGGCAGCAAGAAGGAGGACCCTCCAGGGAGGAGTTCTGCGAGGAGCAGAACACATGCCCTTCTCTCGTGGGTCTGAGGCAACAGGCCACAGACCAGGCAGCAGGTGATCAGTCTGGATCACATTGGATTTACTGGGAGAATGGTCTCCTGTATTCAGAGCCTAAGGTTGCTGAGCCTGGGTCAGCCCGTGTGCTGGTGGTACCCCAGCGCTTCAGAGCCTTCCTACTGGGGTTGGCTCATGATGTACCGTTAGCAGGACATCTGGGGCAGGACAAGACCTTTGACAGGCTTGTTACCCATTTCTATTGGCCCCAGATGCGCAGGAGTGCCGCCACTCACTGCAGGACATGCCAGACTTGCCAGGCAAGTGGAAAGAGTGGGAGGAAGCACAAGGCTCCTCTCCAGCAATTCCCTGTGGTCAGCACCCCCTTTGAACGGGTGGGTATTGACATTGTGGGGCCACTGGACCCCAAGACAGCCATGGGCAACAGGTTTATCCTGGTCTTGGTGGACCATGCCACCCGGTACCCTGAAGCCATCCCTCTGAGGACAGTGACGGCCCCCGTGGTGGGACGGGCACTGATGGGAATTTTCTCACGTGTGGGATTCCCTCAAGAGGTGGTGTCTGACAGAGGTACCAACTTCGTGTCCAAGTACATGAAGTCCCTATGGCAGGAGTGCGGTGTAACTTACAAGTTCACCACTCCTTACCACCCTCAAGGAAATGGGCTGGTTGAGAGATTCAACCGGACCCTCAAGGGCATGATTATGGGTCTGGAAGAACCCATGAGGCGTAAATGGGACGTCCTCTTACCATGCCTGTTGTTTGCATACCGGGAGGTGCCACAGAAGTCTCTAGGGTTCAGTCCCTTTGAGCTCCTCTATGGACACCCGGTGCGAGGACCTCTGAGTTTGGTCAAGGAAGGCTGGGAGCAATCTCCCAGGAAACCTCCCCAGGATGTATACAGTTACATGCTGGCCTTTAGGAACCAGACTAGGCGTTTCAGAGAACTTGCTGAGGCAAATCTGGAAGCCAGCCAGGAGGAGATGAAGCGGTGGTACGACCAGAATGCCACTCTGGTAGAGCTTCAGCCTGGTCAGAAAGTGTGGGTCATGGCCCCTGTGGAGCCTTGTGCGCTCCAGGACAGGTGGACCGCCCCTTTTACGGTGGTGGAGCGCAAGAGTCCAGTTACCTATTTGGTGGACTTGCAGTCTCCCAGGAACCCCTTGCGGGTCCTGCATGTGAACCGCCTGAAGCCCCACTTGGAGAGGTCCCAAGTGGGCATGCTCTTAGCTACAGATGATGGCATGGAGGAGGAGACCGTGCCTCTTCCTGACCTCCTGTCAGCCCGAGAGCAAGATGGATCAGTGGAGGGAGTAAACCTCTCTACCTCCCTGACACCTGAGCAGCAGGGTGACTGTCGCCAACTGTTGGGACAGTTCCCTGACCTGTTCTCCCTGGTTCCCAGTGTCACTCATTGGTGCGTCCATGATGTGGACACTGGGGACAGTCGTCCTGTGAAGCACAAGGCTTACAGGGTGACTGACAGGGTCAGAGCCTGCATCAAGGAGGAGGTCTCCAAGATGTTTGCGCTAGGGGTGATTGAGTCCTCTAACAGCCCTTGGGCCAGCCCAGTGGTCTTGGTTCCAAAGGCTGCCGAGCCTGGTGCCACACCAGAACTCCGGTTCTGTGTGGACTACAGGGGACTCAATTCCGTCACCAGGACTGACGCCCACCCCATCCCCAGAGCTGATGAGCTCATAGATCGGTTAGGGGCTGCGCGGTACCTCAGCACGTTTGACTTAACGTCTGGGTACTGGCAGATCGCCTTGACTGATGGGGCAAAAGAGAGGTCAGCATTCTCCACACCAGATGGGCACTACCAGTTCCGGGTGATGCCCTTTGGGATGAAGAATGCCCCTGCCACCTTTCAGAGGTTGGTCAACCAGGTGTTGGTTGGACTGGAGGATTTCAGTGCCGCCTACCTGGATGACATCGCAGTGTTCAGTGCCAGTTGGGAAGAACATCTGCGTCACCTCTGGGAAGTGTTGATGGCGCTGCGGAGGGCAGGCCTCACAATCAAGGCGAGTAAGTGCCAGATTGGGCAGGGTTCTGTGGTGTACTTGGGACACCAGGTTGGGAGCGGCCAGGTGGCGCCCCTCCGACCGAAAATTGATACCATTCTGGCTTGGGAGCCCCCCAAGACCCAGACAGAGGTGAGAGCCTTCCTAGGACTCACCGGGTATTACCGGAGATTCGTCAAGGGGTATGGCAGCATTGTTGCCCCCTTGACAGAGCTGACTTCCAAGAAGCAGCCCAGGAAAGTGATTTGGACTGACGCCTGTCAGAAAGCTTTTGACACCTTGAAGACTGTCATGTGCACGGCGCCTGTGCTCCAGGCACCCAACTTCTCCAATGAGTTCATTGTTCAAACCGACGCTTCAGAGCATGGTGTAGGGGCTGTTCTATCACAGATCAATGAGGAGGGCCTAGACCAACCTGTAGCCTTCATCAGTAGGAGGTTACTTCCCCGGGAACAGAGATGGAGTGCTATTGAGCGTGAGGCATTTGCTGTGGTCTGGGCTCTGAAGAAGCTGAGACCATACCTGTTTGGGACTCACTTCCGGGTTCAGACAGACCACAGGCCCCTCAGATGGTTGATGCAGATGAGGGGTGAGAATCCAAAGCTGTTGAGGTGGTCCATTTCCCTACAGGGGATGGACTTTACGGTGGAACACCGCCCTGGTACAGAACACGCCAATGCTGATGGACTGTCCAGATTTTTCCGCCTTAGCGATGAGAACTCCCTAGGGGTAGGATAGTTCTCCCCACATTTCAGCTGGAGGGGACACGTGTTAGACCTGGCATCCTTGGTGTGGGTCTCCCTTCCATTTTTTCGTAATGCCTCCACTGTTGCCGATATGTTTTTGCTGGACTAGATGCTCATGGGCACTTTGCCGCTGCTTATCAGTGCCAAAGTGCAAGTGCTCCCTATCGTGAATTGATGTATGTATTAGTGACTCCATGATTGGTTTACTTGTCAGTCCCTAGTACCGTGCACTGAGTGTGCCCAGGGCTTGTAAATCCAATGCTGCTGGTGGGCTTGCAGCACGGGTTGTGCCACCCACAGAAGCAGCTTGTAAAGTGTGTCTCAGGCCTGCCATTGCAGAGCCTGTGTGCAGCCTAGGGCTGCCATGTCGACTTGGTGAGTGCACCCACTTACCAGTCCCTAAACCTTCCCTTTACTGCATGTTGGTCACCCCTAAAGTAGGCCCTAGGGCAGGGTGCATTGTAAGTATAAGGTAGGACATACCCTGGTGTGTGTGGCATGTCCTAATAGTGAATTACAGCCATTTTCGTTTTTCACTATTGCAAGGCTACCTGCTCCCCATAGGCCAGAATGGGCAGACCGACTATTACACCTTATAGTCAGAACTGACCCAGGGAACATGGTAGAAAAACGAATTTAGTATGCCTGAACTCAGGATGATAAAATACATCTTTTAGTGAAGTTGGTTTTAACATTCTGTGTTTGAAAATACCACTTTTAGAAAGTGGGTATTTTCTTGCCTAACTATCCAAGCCTGCCTCTGCTAGGTTGTGTATTCCTTGTCTGGAGATTGAGTGACAGGGGCTGGGGGTGGCTACAGGAGACAGGGTGAGTCAGCACAGGGCTGAATAGAAAGATCTGCATCCAGAGTGGAGGGAGGAGTTGCACCTGGGTCTGAATAGGGCTGTGCCTGCCTTCCACAATGCTGGCTCCACCTCCTGCCGGGCGGCTGAGCACTCTGCCCCACATTCTGAAAGGAAAGAAGGAGTCAGAAAAACAAAGTGCTCCAGGACTGACCAGAACTGGTTTTGGGCTAGGCAGAGGCCTCTCTGCCTTCAGAGAACAAAGAGAAACTGTGTATAAAAAGGGGACCCAGACCCCTAGGAAATTAGATCACTTTTGGGAACAAGAAGAAACCTTTGCTGAGGAGCGGAACCAAGAAGAAACTGAGGAGAGACTATCCCTAAGCCTGAAATGCTGCTTGGGGCATTGGCCTGCAGTGGTTTGCCTGACTGCCAAAGAAAGGAGAAAGGAACTTTTGCTTTGCTGTGACTTTCATCAACTTGTGAAGGATCTCCAAGGGCTTGGAAGAGAGCTTGCCCCCTGACCGAAGTCCCAGGACCATTGGACTTCACCCCCTTTGTGAATTGCTGCTTGAATTGCTGCTGGAAACTCTGTTTCAGTGGCTACAGAGGTAGGGAGCTGTGACCGACTCTCACGACCGACTCTGTGTCCTGTAAGCACTGCATCGAAGCACCGTCTCGCCCTGCAACGCACGGCCCTGGTCTCACCGACTCCGTCAACGAGCCGCTGCCTGCACCGCATCGAGGGACAACGCTTCCTGCTACGCCGAATCGAACTGGTCCGACCAACACGGTCACTGCTGCTGAGTTCGAGTCCTGGGACCGCACCGGAGTTGGGCACCGCTCGCACGCTTTGCGACGCACCGCCCGACTTGCACCGCTGTCCGGACTGATCGACGCCAGCTCCTGAATCCGGCTCCGTCGCCGCACCGCAACCTGCCAGAACCGCACCGAAGCACCGTCTCGCCCTGCACCGCACGGCCCTGGTCTCACCGACTCCGTCTCGACGACGTCAACGAGCCGCTGCCTGCACCGCATCGAGGGACAACGCGTCCTGCAACGCTTCCATTTTTGCATCGCGACCACGACGAACAGCCATCCGGCTCGCACGACCGTGCCTGCCGCTTCAAGTAAAAGGTACTGTGACCGAGTCTGTCTACGCTGTGTTGGCCCGTCTCGACGCGATCAGCTGGATTTGTTAGACTCTGTTTGTTCTCGACATCGCCGTAGCCGGAGGAGGCTACCGACTCGCACAGAACCTTGAATTAAGCCTTTTTGATCAGAACTAAGCACTCTTGACAGTATTGTGGATTATTTTTGTCGTTTATGGTCTTGTGATAAATCTATATAAAGTATACCTATTTTTATAAATATATAACCTGTGTGGTGTCCATTTGTAGTGTTGTCACTGGATTACTGTATGTGTTCACAAATGCTTTACACACTGCCTCTGAACTAAGCCTGTCTGCTCGTGCCAAGCTACCAAGAGGGTGAGCAGGGGTTATTTCAGGAGTGTACCTACTTTCCCTGACTAGACTCAAGGGTCCCTATTTGGACAAAGGTACCTACCTCTGCCAACTAGAGACCCCCAAATCTAACAGTGCCTTAGACAGGGTGTGCAAAATTAGGAATGGTGTGACTCGCAACTTTGCATTTTTTTAAAAACTGTGCAAGTTTTATGATATACAAATCTTGCAAACATAAAACCAGGGCAGCTTCAGGTGGCTTTTCTGATGGCAGGAAACATCCCCGGTGTCAGAAGGAGTCACGAGGGGCAGTGCGTGGACTGGTAATGCTTGACAGCCTTTGCCAGGCATATGTCTCACCTTTAGCGTGTCTCCTGCCCCACCTCCAGTCACTGGCATCTTCCCCTGCACATTTACTCGCATCACTTTGTCCCCTACAGGGTCCTGGTGGGTGAGCTTTCTCATGCCCCCATGCACCAACCTGAGATCTCCACCTTGAATTTAAATACCCAAGCCCCGTCTACGCTCCTTCCCTCTCTTTTGGTACTCTCTGGTATTTTCCGACAGTATTTAGAATTACTCAAAAAGCAGCCCAATTTCCGTTTTTATCCACATCTAAAAATAAATACAGACAAGAGAATAAATGTTTCCTGTCTGTATTTATCTGTAAAAAGCAGTAAATGTCAAAAAAATAAATACCACAAAACCGGGAGCCTTAATCATGACCCTGATAATTTTAAACAATGAAAAACGTCTTGATCAGATACATAACATTAATCTCAAAATAGTTCATGAAAATAAGATATGGAAGATTTAAAATACCTAACATCCTGGTTTCTAATATCCTGTCTCATCTGAACACACCCACCCTAATGATCTGTGTGCTCCACCTCATGTTTGAGAGGCTCCAGCTACCATGGCCATGTTCTCTTGAAACCCCTCCACTGCTCTTTGGAGCCTACTACAAGCTGTATCAAGTAGACCTGAAATAACATAAAATAGTTGTCTATTAATGTAGAATTTCTGTTACCGATCGAATATGTAAACAGTGCTATATTCCTCCCAAGTGGAAATAGCAACCTAAATCTCACACTTGCAGTGAAGCGCCACTAAAAGCGGTGTTGCCATTAAAAATAGTTTTTTTATAGTTTAAAGTTGAGCTTTCTATCAGCGGTGCACTCTCTTCTTCAGTTCAAGACTCATATCACGTGAGAGAGTAAAACTCGCCAAATATCCCTTTAGAGCAAGGCATAGTGGCGTTTGGCCATCACATAAGACTCATTGGTAAGATGGGGTCAGTCATTTTGAGACAGACTCTGCTGAGAAGGAAGCGAGGGAGTAGGTCTAGGAGAAATGTAATTATCAGTAAGTAAATGACGCATGACTGTTCAATGGCTTCTCCAGATATAATGAAGTCAGGAATCTGTCAGGTTATTCTTCCATCCTCAGTCAGTGTTGGCCTACATTTATGCCTTACATGTGATCAACTATGGATTACTGGTGTATGTTTTCATATTGACAGACCATATGCTGCATGCCCCTGCTGTGCTAGGCCACTTGGGACTCACACGTGTAGATTCTATTTCATCTTGTGCTCTTGTGACTCAATTTACTTTTGGGTATAGGTGAAACTGGCCAAGATTTTCTGTATGGAAGACAAAGTCCCCAAACATGGGTCATTGATGGAACTATAGGTTTTCAATTGTTAACTTCCAGGTAGAGGAGTTTAAACCAAATTTTTACTACTCACCAAAGGAGATATGAAAGGTTATCTCCAAAGAGGCAATGTGAACCACAGCTCAGTACACAATTTGAAACCTTGAATATTGCACAGTGATTTATACGAGAGGGTGCCTGTCATCCTCCTAAAGATATGCCGGACTCTTCAGAGTGCAATGACTCACCATATTACAGGAGTAAATAATAGGCAACATATCATACCACTGATGACAATTTGTCATTGGCTCGATGTCAAGGAGTGCTACAAATCCAAGGCTCTGGCACTAATGCATGCAGGTTTATGCAGCCGGGGACGTGCATTTTGAAATGGATCCTGAAGTGGTACTCCACAATAGCTCTTTGTGCGCTGCTCAGCAAAACATGCCAGCTCTCTCAAACTATATATTATTGTCGTAACGCCTGCCATGTCGCTTGCAAACGTGGCTGGTTAGCATAGCTTTTGCCTTGACTGCATCATCTTGATGCTCATCAGGATAGTGTCACAGGTAGGGAGGGTCTTTTGAGATGGTGTGATTGCTTCATAATCTTGGAAGTATGAGAATGACATAATCTTGTGTTTAAGAACATTCTCCATGAATAAATAAGCAATTAAGGCACTACTCCAGCTAAAGATGCAATCATCAATGTCTGAAAGTTGCACTGCATGGTTGGCTTATAGTCTGAATCATATATTTAGCTGACCCGGCTGAAAAGCTACATTGAATATAGTGCCTAGAGACAGACAAATATCTAAATCAAGTATAAAATTGTTGCAAATGTTTTATAAATGCTGAACAACCTCCTCCAGCGCATGGGACTTTTGTATTCATTCTTTTTAAAAATTTCAAGTGTTGTAATAGTCCTCGTATTTGAAAATTAAACGTGTTGTACTACTATTGATATTTGCATTACTTGCTCCAAACTGAATACTTTCTGATCTTCCTTGCATCAGTATCCCTCAGCCCCTCAGATGAACATTGAGCCTATTCATTTAAAAGTACAAAAGATACATGAGCTGGTTGAAGAAGTTGAGGTGTGCTAACACGTAAATGAACAGACTACATTGACTATAGCTCGCCCCTCTACCGTGCACAGTGCTCATAAATGATGTCATTTCAGATGCCATGAGTGCTGCTATGAATGCTATGCTTGAATGTGTGGTATAAGTGATGTAATATGAAAGGATATAAGCTGTGCATGGTAGAGGGTCCAGTTATAATTTAATGTGGTTTGCCTAGCGCGTTCACAACAGTGTACACGAAGGTCTGAGAGTTATAGTAACGTTTCCCGGGACATACATTATAAGATTATGCTATAACTTTATAATTTCTAATGTTGCGTAGTTTAAGTTTGCATAGAAATATATATGCAAAAAAGGAAACAGGGAACTCTGGGTAGTTCCCAAGTTTAGGTGGAGAGCCGCTCTTTTATAAAGAGGGCCCTACGACACCAGCGGCACTCTGAATTTGCTCATCTCAAATGTCTGTTTCTCTAGCAGAGTTTTTAAGCATATGATTAGCACAGTGCTATCCACTCTGATCTAGAGAATGACAAAGCCTTTTGCCATTTTTACAGCAAAGTCTTTAAGCATAGGATTAGCAAGTGCCAGCCACACTGACCTGAAAAATGACAAAAGCCTTTCACCACGCCAGAGTATTTATTACAGCTTTGTATTGGTAAAATACCAGCCAACCCAACCTGGAATAAATAAAAGCACCCCCAGATAATTGTGTTTCACTCTAATTAGAGCTCTTCTGAGAGGTTTAGCTATGTCCAGATTCAAAGGAGCATCCACTGTAAGTCAAGACAATACTCTTACATGGTTGCTTTATTCATATAAATATACTACTTTTGATCATGACAGTAAATCATTTTGTGCATTTTTTCTGAGAAATGTACTCCAATGAATATTTCACGTTGAGAATATTGAGTTTTTGTTATCATGGTCATATTTACTGTTGTCAGTTGTACGATTAGTGTTCATGCACTGCAGCAAACTTATTCATTGTGGGCCTGAGTAGCAGAGCTGTTTGTGCAAATAGTAAGTATCCTTAACATGTGTAAATTCAACTTTGTGACTATCAAAACTTCAATCTGCACATGGAAATGAATTTACTCCCATATAGAATTTCTACATGACGGACTTTCTCGTGTTAGAATATATCCTCGCACAGTCGGGGTGGGGCTACTTTAGAGCAGAAGCACAATTAAAAGGTGGTGAAAAGCAACAATCGCACAAGCTTGTCGGTATTCACAAACGGTGTTGGCATTCACAAACCTTTTGCAGGTAGTTTTCCAGCATAGAACAACGAACATCCCAGTAATTGTTGGTGGGTGTAATCGAAGTTGTTTTCCAGGGGGAAATGTTTTATTTGGAAAGACAGGAAAAAAATGTTTCAGTTCTGGTGCACTGATGCATTATATTTATGCATGCAGAAATGTACACTTGCTACTTTTCTGAATGATTGAGTGTTGACTCATTTGATTAGCTGTCAGAAACTAGGAACCTGGCATAATATTTGATGAATTTCAGGATTGTGGGACATTTGCTCCAGACAAAAAGGTCACAGCATCTTTCCCTTTTGTTTAAACTAACACTCAAATGTCTAGAAGGACTGTTCTGGTGTATGAAAATATATTTTTCGACAGCTGTGGGAGGATGTACAACTAAATTATTTGTTCATTGCTCTGGAAATTGTTGTTTATGATTTTTATAGATTTTGGAACTGACTAAACATTTTAGAGTAATGTCATTTGGCATATATTCAGAAACTGTACTCTGGCATTAACACAAATATGCATTTGTTCTTTCAGCAGCCAAAACACCCCAATCCAGATTGGCGTTACTCAGCGTCCCTAAGAGCTGGAGTACAAAGGTATGACATCTTTTGAAACCACGTCTACAATATATGTATGGGAAATTGGGTATTTGTTTCTGGTTCACTACAGAAGGCATGCATAAAAACGTATAAAAAAGTAATTTAGAGAGTTGGTGAAAACTAGCAGTTGCTGTGTGTGGTGTACGGAGTAAATATATGAACAGTAAGAGCAAGCTCGGATTTTATAGGTTAGTGAGCTGAAATATGGGTGTTTCCCGTTAAAAAGTGACAGATAAGGCATTTCCCGAAGGTGCTCAAGGTGGGGATAGTTATTAGGTGGAGTATGAGGGTATTCAAGTAAAGTAGTGCCAAGATGACAAAACACACAGATCTTGGGGTGGTGCAGAGTGTTGAGGCTCCTCACATGTCCCTGGTAAGTGATCAAAGGGGAGACCTAGGAGTAGAGAGGGAAATGGTCTGTTAAGGGTTAGTGGGAGGGTCGGAAAGGAAGCAAATGTGGGCAGCAGGCACATGGATGCATTTGTGCACTGTAATGATGACTTTTTAGCAGTATCCGTGACTTACAGTAGTTAGCCTATGAGGTCCATACCAGTAGAGAGGCTGGTGAAACTGATCAGGTCAAGAGCTTTTTAAATGAGCTGGAAGAAATAACTGGAAAGTACGTTTTTGTGGTGCAATGAAACCCGTTTGGTAATGAATAGGTATTTTCAAGAGTTAAATACATTCGCAGAGTTCCAGGATTACTAAGTTACCAATGGTATCAGGTAAATCCAAATATATTAAGAATGCTAGTGAAGTGCATTATACAGTGACACGGTAAACAATGTATGCAATCAGTGTTCAAACTTCAAATAATGCTTGAGAGTAGTCGTGTGAGTTATTACATTATAATAGATTGGATCCAGGAGTCGGTTTATAAAAGCCTATATCTAATTTTCTTAGTACAGTCGATTTGTGACGACTCTAGTCACCTGTAGTAAATGACTATTCACAGTGTCTACTGTCTCAGCGCCAAGACACCTCAGGGTATCCATGCGCTTAACAAGTTGAAATAACATAACAGGAGGCTAGGTGATAGGCAGACAAGGCAGCATAATTAAGGCTGCAGTTCAAACAAGGAAAATGGAAACAGACTTTTCCTCTTCTGATATCTTTTTCTGAAAAGAAAAAGTCATCACCAGAGACGAGATGTTTATTGTTTTGTAAGCTATAGGTCATTACAGGAAAGATGAAATGTCTCCATGTTTCTACACAATTTGAGCCACATTATTTCACATGCGCAATAAACTGATTTTAGTATCTTTTTGCTAAAATTATCGACTGCTTTTTAGTGTGTTTTATTTTGCAACACAGATTCTGCATTTATTCTTCATTTCTGCAGTGAACATGAAAGAGCAAGGCACCAATGATTTAAGCTTTTTTGTGGGAAGGGAAATGGTGTGATCATTATTATATGTATTAAAATACCCTCTGACATACATTAACCGGATAAGGCAAGTCACCCCGGAATTCCATAACCTTATAAAAGAACTTGGCCTTGTTCCTCTATGTGGCCATGGAACTCCTCAGCGGCTTACAATATGCTTATAATATACAGCAGAGGGTGCTTTATCCCGTATTTAAGAAAATCCTAACCAGTACTATAGGTAAAGCTCAACACCAAGAAATGATCGACATGACCCATGGGAGCAAAGCAGCAAGCATACAGCAATCCCACAATTTAACAGAAAGACAGTGGTAACATTGCATTTGTAAATAAAGTTATTTATATTGATTTTGGGGTGTACCACAAATCAGAGATGGAAACCGTCATCCCACTCCTTTATTGATGGATTTATTATTCATTGCCAAGGCTTCCCTCCGCAAACTGGCTCTTTGGGCTACAGTGCACCATGCGATCATCCTTGAGGCAGGTTCTCAATCTTTGTGCAACTAGTGACTGGCTGTCTTCAAGGGAAAATGAAGTCACAGTCAATAAAAGTTGCCTTGTTAAAGGATAAATGAATTTTATACAATGGCTACCTAGAGTGCAGATTTTGTCAAAAAGCACATTTAAAAAAAAAGGAATGCAAGAGTATTGCAGCTTCAATTTACTGCATCCAGGTTTTTGTCCACTGTCTCTCGTGTGACTACATCCACTTTCCTCATCAGCAGAAAAGTATTTGTTTGCAGCCATTCAACAAGATTGAACAATCAGGAGTTTCACATTACCTCTTGTTAAACAAACCTTTCCAGAGTTCTTCTCTTGTGTTTTGTTTTACTTGTGGTCAGAAGATAATAGTGATGCATGTAATTAAGTTTTAGTTGCAGACATTTTGTTGAAAATAGTAACTTTTCCCCTTGGTGGAATAATTGGACCATTCCCCTTGGGACAAAACAAGCTGACTATCTATATTTGTCTTTCTATGGGACTGGAAGTTCTCTTCTCACACTTTCTGCTTTTATGCTGGCCAATTTTCTGCCTCCCAATAGAAACTAACAAAGGGTTGATCCGTCCTATCTGAGTGGGTTTAGATCAGACACTGGAAGAAAACAAGAGACCCAGTGATTAAATGAGATGGTGATATGATTAGGCCTTATGCCCTCCCCCTGCCCGACCGCCATCATAAGCATCATAGATGAGAAAGAATCGTGGTGGACAAGTGTTAGGCGAGCTCAGAGAGCCTCAAATCAAAATGAAAAAGCACTGCAACACAATCAACCCGGTAGTATTAACCTTTGGAGTACCAAAATGTTGCATGGGTTTATCAAGAGGTAAATGGAAAGCAGAGCAGGAACTATAACCCAACACAAAACATATGGTTGCTCTATGAGAAGGCAAATATTGGCAGACCCTCATCTCCATCAAATGTCCCTCAAGACTATAATTTCAGGTGAATCATACCTAGGTTTTAAATGCTAATACAAAGGATGCTCTTCCCTTATGGGTACTACTTTTTATCATAATGCATAAGATTATTGTTCTCAGGAAAAGCCAAGGCATTATCTGGTCCCTCACAGGCATCGATTAGCTACATTGTTTTGATAAATCTTTTTATTACCATATTTTTATTGACATTTTAAATACATAGACTCAATTACATCTCTGTGCACTAGTTCATTGATACTCTAATAAACATGAAACATTTATTCTGAGTGCCAACCTTCAATTTGTACTTCAGTTTGCTGGCATTCCTATTTTGACTCCCTTCCATTTTCTCCTACAAGAGTTTGTAACCTGAAGGTGACTTTTGATTCCAAGTTATGCTTTGCCTCCCACATAAATAAGTAGTTTCCACCTTCTTCATGCTTCTCACGGTCATGCATAAGATCCATTCTTTCTTCATCCTGAAGACCATAGGCTCATTATTCAAGCAGCAGTCCCTTTTCATCTAGGTTAAGGTAATGTGCTATTCTGAGGGCCCCCCAAACTTTTAATTGTCAGATTGCAGATTGTTGTGTGATGCAGACCAGCTTCTCCTAGGAACTTTCTCCAGAAACAGCTGTTTCAACACAGTTTGACAAGTTTCACGAGTGGCCTGTGGACAAGCGAATGAAGTTTAAAGATTTAGGCTTCATTGTTATGTGTTTCGCGTCAATAGCTTGAATATATTCAGAACAAATTATGTCATCAAAGTCCCATGCAGACATTTAGAGCCTTTTCTCTGGCACTTCTGGCTGTTTACCACATTTATCAAATTCAGCAGGGTAGCTGTTCTTTTGTTCATCTACCATTTGGAGCTTGCTTCCTCTTGCCATTTGCTTAGTCACTAAACATCTCATCTTAGGAAAGTTTCTTAAAACCTCCCCTTTCCCTCTCAATGTTAGCGTCTGTTAAACAGCATGGCACCTTTGCTTACTGTTTTAAATGCATCAATCAATCAACCAATCAATCAATTTATTGGTGAAGTGCTTAGGTATGCAAATCTTTCTTTATTTGGAACACATATGCTAACTTGTTCTCAACTCAGTAGTCTGGAATGAGGCCCACCTACCAGTTTGATCACTCAATGATAGTGTGCTTAATAAAGTATATAATATGAGGAAGTTGAGCTTGAATATATTCAGTTTGTGCTTACCTGACACAAACCTGGAGGTATGTATGGGAGAAATTCTGAATACTCTGACTTGACAGAATTCCATCAGCATAAAACGTCTGCCCCACCAGCAATGAGAACACTGCATCACTCCTGCAACTTGTAAGGAACTGCGCACAGTGATTCTCAAATACAGGCTTCCTGGTCAAGACTCACCTGGTCTCAGTCATTGGCAGCATGAAAAAATAAATGGAGAAGTTGTTGTCTGAAACAATTGTCTATATTTCTGCATCATTTAGCTGATCAGGAAAGTTACAAAACATCTACTAAGATGCGTGCCACCTCAGCACTTTTCTCAAGGGACCATTTTTAAGTCATGTGATCATTGATGTAGAGGAAAACACACATCACGTAATCAGACACATTTTTTTGAAATTTTAATCTACACACTTCCATTGGTCAATTCTTAAATGTATGTGTTCTATGTCTTATTACGTCATAGCATTCATTTGATAAAGTGATTATCTTAATTTGATACAAGGTTATCTTCAGTGCAACTGGGTGTATTGCGTCAGAAATGAATTATTAATTTGAGAAAATAGGGGCCAGATATACAAAAATTAGGAATTGCGATTTCCAAATTGTGATTCTTACTGAATCGCAATTAGTAAGAAACCTTAGAACTTTTAATCACCGATTCCTAGTGGGTCGCAAATTGACCCACCTCATGAATATTATTGAGGTAGGTCACAGTTCGTAATCCATTAGGAATGATAGCCATCACAGGGATGGTGGTGTGCTGAGGTCAGCAGACCACCATGTCTGTGGATGCATTTAAATAAAAGTCAACACAATTAGGAGGACCTTGGGAGATTTATAGACCTGCAGGTGTCCTCTCTCAATTTTTATAAATAACACACAAAAACACCTGTGTCTTAAAGAGGTAAAGAAAGAACAACCTAGCCGAACGGGCATATTCTTTTTTAAGAACAAATTTCTCAGCCACCAGAGGTGGCGTGCTTCATCATTGGGATTCTCCTCGAACTGTGACAGCTGATCGCGGTGCAGGCTACAACTCCCTCACTGAGAAGGAGGAGCTCTTTAGATGTTTTAAAAGAGTTGGTAGAAACCCTGTGGTGAACTAGAGGGTATGCAGAGCGTGCAAAGAGTGATATCGTGATTGAAACCGACTCCAGGACAAGTGTACAACTTTATTCAAGCGTGCCTGGTTCAGGGTTATAAGAAGGGACACTGCAGAGGTGAATTAACCCTGCTTAGGTGTGTCACCAAAATAGGTCAACATGTTTCTGCCATTTACACCCTCAGAAGATATGTGTATTGGCATTCGTCAGGACCTGTGGAAATTGCTTCTGCTCAACAAGCGTAGTCATAAAACGAAAATACAAAACCAATCAGTGGTCCACTGTAAGATTCAAAGCAGATCCACGGTCAATCAACATGTTGTGGAATACAGAGACACCAAGGTTATAATAAAAAAATCTGTGGCACCTGTTAACAGCGTGCCTCCAGCTACCCAAGTTAATGGTGAATATTGAGCATCACAGTAGTGTGTGCAAAATTAAACAAACTTTGCGTTCATACAGAATCCCCCCAAAATAAGGTGAATATTGAACACCATGATACAGTGTGTGCACAATCAGTCAAACATGGCGTTCATACATGATCCAAAGGGCTTGCCCACAATCGTCGGGTGTTGTGCCTCAACTTGAGGGACCCTGGTATGGGGCCCAGGGTGTGCTCTTTCCTATAGTGAGGATATAGGAGAAAGTAGAAGGTAAGCCTCTTATGTACTGAAACACTCAATTAATGCTGTTGGGAAACAGCATTGGCAAATAATAGAGATGGACATCTCATTTGAGTGCCCAAGAAGAGAAAAAAGAATAAGAACACAAAAGGAATATAGGAACATATATGTCTCTGCTCGGGGCATAAGATGCCCACCCCATTGTGTTGGTGGTCATAGTGAAACAAGCACTAGCCATAGGCAGGGAGGGTGGCCGAAATTGTGGCGTGTGAGCATGTGCACAAATGGCATGAAACAGGTATGACATAGTGCATTCTGCAGGACCATTAAAGGCAAATAGCCTACTTCTCTTGAATGGCTCAAGGACTGTCAAGGACGCAATGGTCTTCTACATATGCTGTATATGAATAAGAAGTAAAACTTCAAGATTGCTTCAAAAGGTTTTGCAGTACAAGAGACTCTAAAATGTACTAATGATTGATGTGTGGGAGCACGGAAGCCTAGACAACCCGGGCAGCTAAAGAGCACCTTATGATAAGTAGGCTGGTGTACAATATGGGAACAAGAACAAATGGTAAAATCAGCTCAGAAGCAGTGACCACTACATGACTTGCACGTGCTATGAGCTAGAGTTAGATTTAAGCTAGAGTTGATAAATGTGAGCGCTACCTTGAACAAGATAGTATGCCAATGGTTCGAGGGTTAGTAGTGGTTCAGGGAACACAGTGACTGTTGGGATTGTTATTCCCTTACAAATACAAAAATCCAATGCTCTGTGTCTTTACAAATTTGCGGAGTTAATGCAGGTCCGATATAACGTTCCGCAAGTCCAATGTCCAATGAGGTGGAGCAGCTCAGGGAGTGCGGGGAAATGTCAGTTATAACAAAGTTGACAAGTAAAAGTAAATTGTGTTTTAGAAGTAGAAAGCCAAAAACACTGCGAAGCAAAAACAAGCAGAGCTCCGTAAGCGCATGGAGCACAGCGCTTACCGTAGTGGACGCCCCTTTCAAACCATCTGTCCACCGGCAGGTTTGAGGACACTGGCAGTGGCTGCGGCCTACTGATTTCTATGAGTAGATATGCGCCGAATGATACTTAAAGCATCCCATCTGTGTGGGGCTCTTGGAAATTGTAGTCCACTCATTTTTTGTAAATATTTTTATTAAGGTTTTGCAAAAAGCACCACAAAATGATAGATACTAAACCAAAAAAAAGAAATATGCCATATGTGAAAGTCAGAGACAAATAAAGCATAAACAGCACAATGACAATACCAATGGTGGGGTTAACAGAGGTAGTACATTTAGCAAAGAACGTGTATCCCCCACAAACCAGCCCCCGGCACAGATAAGTATAATATACATATCATATACATAGAGTAACAGCGCCGCCCCCTCCCATCACACCCAACTTTCTCAAATCCCAAGAGACCCCATCCAGCATAGCTTAATGTAATGGAGTATGGAGACGGGGAGATCTGAGGGCCACTGGGGGACGCCATCCGAGGGTGTGCCCACCACTCCAGTATCCGAGGTCGAAATGGAGTCACTAGCTAAAGAATCATCCACCACGACCCAGCCCCCACGATCCATAGGCAGGCAAGATAATAAAATGGAGTCCTACATAGGTAAAATCAATGTCCTCCTAACTCCCCAAGCCTCCTCCCTGCGAATCGCCTCCTGTGCATGCAGTCATGCTTCTGGGGCTCTGCTACAACAGCACACCACCAGTCCCGTAACTTGCGTATCAAGGCTCCGTGAAGTATGAAATTGCCTACTGGGAGATCATAGGACTTCAGGAGATCCATAAAAGGGCACAATTTGCCCTCTGTAAAAAGATCACCCAGGACATCAATCCCCGCTGTTGGCCATTCATGGAGACCAGACCACAATCCTAGGAGGATCCAATGCCAGATTGGCAGACGGGGGGAGTGCACGGGTGTACGCGATTGGCGACGAGTCTGTCGTAAAGCGCGAGCCCTAACATAACGCGGTGACTTAATCAAGATTTTTAAGGTCCGCACCCTGGAAGCAGGTGTTGGCTTCAGAAGGAAACCCAACAGGCAAACTTTGGAAGGGGAGTCACACTCAGCAACCCCCACACCATCCCACAAATATGCCCGCTAGTGGGCAACCCACTGAAGTTGCGCTGCTAACTAGTTTAACTCCATTTTGGGGGCAACCTGGCCCCCTAAAGCAGTGGGCAAACACAATTTCCAGAGGGCTACACGGCAGTGCAAGCGCACCAGTAGAGCGAGAGGAGCAAACAATTCAACTCCTTAAAGAATTTCTGGGGCAATTCCAGCGGGAGAACTGCAAACAAATAAAGAAGATGCAGCAGTGTAATCATCTTGGATATGGCCACACGACCATTCACCAATAAAGGCACTGTAGACCAGAAGGCAATGGAATGGCGCAGCCAATGCATGTCTAAAGTTCCTGTCATACAGTGATTCCGGGAAGCGGTAGACGGCCACCCCCAAGTATCGGACCGTATCATGTTCCCATCTCAACTCCGGGGCCATGGGGATAAGACCACGCACCGGGGCATCCCCCCTCAGGGGATAAGCACACGACTTGTTCCAGTTGACCTCTAGCCCCGAGTGACCATCAAAGTCTGACAATGCCGCTACCACCTCAAGAAGGTCAGAATCCATCCCCCTAAGATACAATAAAATGACATCTGCATACAGTCAGAAGTGAGGTTTAGGCCCTGATAGTGCAATCCCCAGCAAACCGTACAGGTGAAAGACTCCATGGCCAATCCAAAGAGTGGGTGTGAAAGGGGGTAACCCTGCTGAGTGCCCTGCTCCACGTGGAAGGCTTC
Organism: Calotriton arnoldi; assembly: GCA_963921515.1. NCBI lineage: Eukaryota > Metazoa > Chordata > Amphibia > Caudata > Salamandridae > Calotriton > Calotriton arnoldi. The sequence goes on from CAWUFW010007131.1 coordinate 756,948, forward strand.
TGAGATCCAGGGCCTTGTTCAAATCCTGGCCAGCAGGTCAGCGTACAACAGCTTCATTTACCTGACGAAAGGCAGGTCCAAGCCCATGGCGAGCATAAGTAGCATATAACAACTCTCAGCGGAGCGAGTCAAATGCCTTTCTAATGTCCACTGAGATAACTAGTGCCTCCGGCGGGAGGTGTTCCCGAAGGTCTAAGGCCGGAAACAATTGCTGAATATTAGGCATGGTGATACACGTGGGGATGAAGCATGTTTGGTCCGGATGGACGAGCGAACACATGTGGAAGTAACAGAGTTGCCAACATTTTATTCAGAATCTTATAGTCTGCATTACGCATGGAAAGGGGGCGGTAAGAGTCAAGAAAAAGAGAATCTTCATATTTCTTAGGTAGTGTCACAACAGCTGCCTCCCTTAATGAGGTTGGGAGCTGGCCATGCTGTCGGGAGTCATTGAAAAGCGCTACTAGTCTAGAAACAAGTTCCACTGCGAAGACCGCATAGAAGTTAATCAGAAACCCATCAAGGCCAGGTACCTTATCCCTCACATGTCCTTAATTGCTCCCCACACCGCCTGCTCAGTAATATCCCCACTCAGTTGATCTGCCGACGTTATTTCAAGAGATAGCAGTGAGGCATCCGTGATATAGTCCAACATCTCTCTCTCACCACCCGCCACCCCTTAGGAGTAGAGTTCACAATGCTGCCTGTGTGAAGACATCACACCTTGAGGGCCCCCTGTACCTAAGTATAGTGTGTCCTCCCTTGGCATCCCGTAAAAGCCATGCTAACATCCTGCCCGACTTATCCTGCTCTGCATGAGCCCTGGCCACATATGCATTAAAATCAAAATCGCAAAGGTGTTCCACTAACTCAATCAGTGGCTCTTCCAACAGCTGTCCCTTGCCGTCTGTGGTCACCTCCAGCTCACCTGAAAGACCACTCAGCATTGGCCTCCTGCTGCTGAATATCTGAGAAAAGCTGACTACGAACCCCCATTCTATTAGAGAAACAATACCCCCAAAGCACTACCTTCATAGCTCCCAACTCCATCCCAACTGACAAGGCTGTACCAGTGTTATCATTCCAGAACTGAGAGATATGCTCTCTCAATAAGCTCCGAAAGGCTTGATCATCTAGTAGTGCCAGATCAAAGTGCCAAGTAGGCACACGAGGCCTAGGGGAGGACCAATGAAATGTGCTCAATACATGAGCATGATCAGAATACGTCTTCGCTAGGTATTCCAGTCAAACCACTCGGCCATAAAGTGTACTGCACGTATAGAGCCTATCAAGTTGAACCTCAAGATCATGCAATCCAGAGCAGTAGGAGTATACCCGAGCCTCTGGGGAGCGAAACCGCCAACCATCTATTTAATCCCACGGGCCCGACCACAAATAGGCCGCCGCAGCCAGCCGGCCACGTAAGGGTGGGCGGGATTGATCAAGACTTAAGTCCTGGACACAGTTAAAATAACCCCCACCACTCTCCAGTAAGGGACCATAAGAGAAAACAGGGGCGCCAAGCTAGTAAGGAATGATTCCTGATCCACATTTGGTGCATAAATATTTAAGATGGCAACATCTCTTCCATCTAGGCTCCCGAGCACTAGGACATAGCGTCCCTCAGGGCTGTAATCACCCTGTGCAAGTGGAAAGGACTCCAAGCCTAAACCAAATAAGGGCACCTGCGAAAGGCAGAATAAGTAGTAGTGTAGACCTGGCCCCGCCAGTGCCCCTGAAGGGTGCGGACCTCGGTCTCTGTAAGGTGAGTCTCCTGGAGGAACGCAGTAGGGACCCCCCGTTGTTTCAAATAAGACAACACATTATAACACTTAGTGGAGGAAGAGGCCCTTTACATTCCTTGTAAGTAACTTAATTTGCATAGCCATAAGAGGGAGAAAAGGAAGAGAAAGGACCACCCAGCATTCCTGCCGACAGCAGGGCCACACAATGCCAATTCAGCCCTATTGTACCAAACTCACTGCGCCACAGCCCTATACGTACCACTTCTGGCAAACATACAAACACACAACAAAACACAAAATCAAACCCCAACAGTTCCCCTCACACCCACCAAGGACTGGGACATACAACGATCCTGTCTAAACAACACCGCACAAGGGCCGCAAAGAGGACCCAACTAAAGGCCAAAAGGCCAACTAGTTCCATAACAGGAAGTAGCATGTGGAGATGGAGCCACCAGTGATACGTGGAAAGCCAACACTCAGGTAAGACAACAGTGTAATAGAACGCCTCGTGCAAATCCCCCCACCCAGACGCCCCTGAACCTCTCAAAAAGGAGAAAAGAAAACATACATTAATAAACAGCCATTAAGCAAACCTGCCTTATAAACATTGTATACATGAACAAGGCAAAACGCTAGAGAGAAGCCCAGTACGGCGCCTCAAAACAGTTTGTTCACCGACCCCGGTGTGACCCCGGGTAAAGTGCCCACAAGACCAGGCAACGTGGAGTCTTCCGAGTCTGAAGCAGACGAGCGACACTCTGGAGATGTGGGTCGCAGGGAGTCCCAACCAGAACTCAAAGTGGGAGCCACCTTGACTGCCCTAGACTGTTACAGTGCAACCTGCATTCTGGATGGGTGGGATTACCCTCAATGCCGAGAACGTTGGTGCTTGGGGCGCGAGAAATGAGTAGGTCCAGACATCTTAGGACACACCGCACCCTTGTCTTACAGCTCAATCTAGTCCCAAGCCACAGACTGGTCGTTGAAGAAATGTACCTTATCCTCTGACTGGACCCGCAGACGGGCAGGTAAGAGCAAGGAATACAGCAACCTCAGATCACACAGTTTCTTCTTTATTGCCATAAAGGAGGCCGTCTGCATTTGGACCTGGAGAGTAAACTCAGAGTACAGGGGACACCATGGCATTATCCACTATGAAGAGGCCGTGAGCACTGGCTGCTGCAGAAGGTGATCCCAGTCCATGAAATACAGGAGTCGGGCCACCAAAGGGCATAGTGGGGCTCCAGGGTGAGGTACCTGGGCCAGCACACTGTGCATGCATTCCAGAGCATAGAAGTTAGAAAGACCCTTGGAGGCCACAACCTCCTGGAGCGAATCCCCCTCAGCATGTTCAGGCAGTCCCACAATACGGATGCTGTTACGCCTATCCCGTCCCTGTTGGTTGTCCAGGCGGGCAGCCAGACACAATTTGGTCCTTGAGAGCCGAGATGCGATGGTCCGCTGACTGAATCGCTGGCATCAGCGTCTGCATCGCAGTCTCCAGTGCAGTGACCTTCTCCGAAACCTTCCGCGAATCCTCATGGATAAGACCCAGCTCGACAGAAAGGGAGTTGATTTTGCCTGCTAACCATTCCCCAGAAGCATCTTTGACATCCAGACGCTTATCAATCTTGTCTCTGCCACCAGCACCCTGCTTGATCCCTTGCAGGGGGGAGTCAGTAGCTGCATCGCCCTTAGCACGTTGAGTGCACCCCATAGTGGCTCACAGAAAGAGCACAAACCTCCAAGGGTTGCCAGGGGCCACCAACTCCCTCAATGGCACAAAGGGGAATAAATCAACGGTCAAAACTCAGATCCCAGGGAGAGCACAAGGGGGCCCAAATCAAGCAGCACACAGGGCCAAAATCAAAGCAATGGGATGGACCTGGAAAGTCCACACATAAGTCTCTGCATCCCCACCTCAGGCTAATGGCGTAAGGCCGCAGCACCCCTAAATGCAGGTCGTTCCAGCAGTCCAGGTGCAATGGGGCCAGTACACAAACATAGGGCACCGTAGGGTGGGGGGGGCAGTAGAGCGGGGGGGCCAATCAGGTCATTGGCACCCCCCCAGTAAAATCAAAGATGAAGCACTCGTCCCGCAGAGTCTCACTGCTGCGACAACCAGCGGGTAATAAATTGCCTCCATGGGAACTGGGAGGGGGGGCAACAGCTGGGCAGTAGCAGAGCACTTAGGGCAGTAGGACAGGGGAGCTGACCAGATTGGTTTTGTATTTTCCTTTTATGAGTACACTTGTTGGGCAGAGGCAATTTTCACAGGTCTTGACGAAGGCTAATACACTTCTTCTGAGGGTTTAAATGGCAGGCACATGTTGACCTACTTTAATGACACACCTGAGCAGGGTTAATCGTCCACTGCATTATCCGTTCTTTTAACCCTGACCCAGACACGCATAACATAAAGTTGTATGCTTGTCCTGGAGTCAGTTTTAATCACTATATCACTTTTTGAATGCCCTGCTTAACTCATCGCCCTCTAGTTCACCACAGGGTTTCTACGAACTCTTTTAAAACATCCAAATAGCTTCTCCTTCTCAGTGAGGGATTTGTAGCCTGCACCGTGATCAGCTGTCAAGGTGCGAGGAGAATCCCAATGATGAAGCATGCCACCTCTGGTGGGTGAGGGAATTAGTCCTTAAAGAGGAATATCCCTGTTCAGCTAGGTTCTCCTTTCTTTACTTCTTTAAGACCGAGGTATTTTTTGTGTTTGCTTTTAAATAAAGCCACTTTTTTAAATGCAGCCCATTTTCCATAAAGGAATACAGGATGTGTTTTCAAAAACTAATAATGAAATGTTTAAGTTTAATTTTTTGAGAGCAGGCAGTGGTCCATGATACCACTGCCTGATCTTAAAAAATATTTTGTTTAAACATTCTCCCTTGCGAATAACTACCACTACCTTTTAGTAGTCGGTAAAAAAGGTAATGTTCTGCTTCCATAATTTTCCCGCAAAACATAAATGAGTACCACTGTGATTTGGTATTTGAAAAAGATGGCTCAAAAACGCCCCTTCCAAATACTGAATCGCAAAACCACATTGCGATTCGGTAACAAGTTGTAAATCATAATCTGGCTTTTGTACATTTCAAAATGCTTTTTTGCACTGACAGTCTACCTTATTCGTTTGCGACCTCCCAAAAAGGATTGGACATATGGCCCAATGTCCTCTTGCCAATGTAAAAATAAACCCAACTAAAACCAAACCAAACTCAAAAAGTTTTCAGTGACAATGAGCTCAAACACTTGTAGTTGTCGAACAAGGGGCCGGTAATTCCCCTGAAAAAAGGGATTAAGCAGGCCTGGAAAAAATGTTAATTATGCTGATGAAATCTGCAGAATTCCCAAATTTCATGTTACCCAAAATTCATTAATTTTCTTGAAATAACAACGCAATGTCAAATCATTTACCTGAGCATTCATCTTGCATTAAAATGTTTTGCAAGAAAGCAATAGGAGACTTGTTCACACAATAAATGTTTTGCAAAAAAGCAATAGGAGACTTGTTCTCACATTAAATGCCTTGCCAAGAGAAATGTTCTACTTGAGTCTCCTGTCGATATCTTGCATGACCAATACGCAAGGTGCACACTTAGGTAAGAGAAAAAATAGGCAAGATTCTAGCACATCACATTTCTCTAAAAAAGCAACATTTTTAAACATTTTTGTGGAATTATCAAACAATTTATAAGGAAGAATTTACGCAATTTAATCCATTACCAGTGTTAAGTTGAACCAGTAAGAAACATTTCTAAGTTAAGAAAAAGAAGAATACAATTCTCAAAACAATTTTGAAAAATAGAGAAAAACGGAATAAGTCAAAAGAGACCAGCACCTTCAAAATCGGATAAGGGAACTGGAAATATGCATTTTTAAAGTTTTAACTCAGAAAGTTCCCAGAAAATGTAACATGGCAATGTATCTGTTTGCAGCAGACCGGGACCTAGGCCTGATTTCAGTTTGACTACGATGAAGTCCATAACATAGAGGGGCCTTTCAAGCACTCGCAAATAATCAATACAAAGTTCCTTTGTGTTCAAGCTTCCGGTATCCTTTATTTGCATATAGTGATCTGAAGTCTTGACGTTTTCTCCACACATTAGCCAACATGTTCAGAGAGTAGGTGAAAGGCTGAGTTGCTGGTACTTAGGAGTACTCTCTGAACAGAACTCGACAAACATACTCAAGCACATGTGAAGCTTTGGTTATAATGACGATATGTTGTTAGCCCTGATGAAGTCTGTTGGTGTATTAACCATATAAGACGAAACACTTGTTGGCTAATGTGTGGAGAAAACATCAAGACTTCAGATCACTATATGCAAATAAAGGATACCAGAATATTGAACACAGAGGAACTTTGTATTGATTATTTGAGAGTGCCTGAAATCCCCCTCTGTTACAGGCTTTGCTCCTACTGAAGATGACTTGGTGGCTTTTCTTCATCTTCTAACACCGGGGATATACTGCGAATAATCAGTTGTATTGCCTTGCTTAATTTTGGTTTATTGAGTGTGTGCGTGCACCATATAACCCAGCCGTCATTGCTTTTTAAAAAATAAATTACTGTCATAAGGTTTCTGCACATACACAGAGCTATGCACAGGAAAATGAGACCCTGGAATACAGTGGTTTGCCACCATATACCATAGCACCCAAAACCCCAACCCAACTAGCTTAGCATCCCATTAGCACCCAAGTACTAATGTTTGGACAACCCAGAACACGGTATCTTTATCTCAGGACTCGCAGAAGCAAGAACACTCTTTCGCCACTCACTCGTACTTGTCCACAAGGTGCGTAGGAAGAGACACTGGATAGGTTAAAATGTTTATTCCAACTTACGTGCTCTAATGTACAGTACACGTGTCAGTACTAATAGCATAATGCATATGACTAATATAAGCAGCATGGTTACAATTCCATAGAATACAAACGGGGAAAGCATCTCAGAGCTCAGTGGATAAACGTATAAATAACATTACCACCCTCCCCTTGCAGTAAGATAGTTTATTATAAAATAGAAGACCTCTGGGCTTTGACTAGCGAACCCCCATACCTCAGTCTCTAGATGCAGAATTACATCAGCAGGACATCATAGCTCTTCTCACTGAAAAGGATTTCTCCAAGTGCCTTAATCACTAGTAAACCACAGTATTAAAAGCATACTAAATTCTTCATGGCAATTGCACCTAATGTTATGTCTGGGTGCGCGAAACTGGCCATATCAGGAAGGACCAAAATACATTGTTATGCGACCTTGTACATGTTTGTGCAGACTGAGCCCAAAAAGGTGAACAACAGAAAATGCAGACAGTGCAAAAGAACTTGGCACGGGCAAAGGGCGAGGGAGGCCCGGCTCAGTGTAACGTGCGCAAAGAAATGCAGCATGGCAGCCAGGCCTAGGCCAACATAACAAGGCAGGTAACAATCCACAAGACACCCTCCCCTGGACAGTCCAGCGGCCAGGACAGAGGCCCAACAGAGGAGAAAATTGACGTCGGAGCACAGGGAGCGCCCAAACGGCGAAGGGCAGGTCAATCCATGAAAGTGAAAGTGCAGAAAAAAGCCATACCCTCCAAGAGTTCATCATTGGAATCGTCAAAAAACATAGATGCCATCCAATCCATGAGTTCAAAAGAGCAGGAATGCTCCTCAGCAAAGGGAGCATCCAGAAGCAATGCGGGACAGCTTGCGTGATAATTGAAACAGCTTCGTTGTAGGAGATCCTGGGCAGCCGCCCAGATATCCCATTGCGCCAAAATCCCCAGTGCAGCCGCACGCGCCATACAGCCAGCGACGGAACAGTCCTGCTCATGGGCCTCTAAGGGACCCATCAACTGAACAAAATCCGGAACAGACAATGACGAATTGGAGAGGCAATAATCCAGAGTCCAGGTGAAAGGACAGCGGACACAAGTCATCACAGGTTGCACGCAAGTGAAATACGCAAAGCGAAATGAAAGAGTATATGACACACTCAGTGTCGCCAATGGCAAGACACCAAAACCGGCCAAAAAGGCGCTCACGGAGCAGCTGGAGGCGTTCTGGATCGAGCAGGTCCCATCGGGGAGCAGCCATTGCGCAGAAAGCAAATTAAGAGCAAGACACCAGCCGCTAAAGCGAGGATCAATGGGAAACCGCCAAAGACACTGGAAAAAATAGAATGTATGAAAGCCGGGATGACACCAAAAATAGTTTGGAAGGAGGACACCAAGCCCGACCCCACGACCTTAAAAAAGTGTACTAGGCCTTCAGTGTTAGATGCGTTAAAAATACGATGTATTAACTCCCCAAAATGTTGGGGGAGATTAGTGTTTAAAAGGGCCTGTATTTCACTGTGGGTACTCGCCACCTGGAGAATGAATGTCTCCCGGGCGGACGTGAGCATAACTTCCTCGTTTAATAATAGTGCCTTTATTCTGCTCAGTCTATTGAAATCTGCTTCCCTGGTAGGGATGGAAGGCCAAATAGAGATATCAACCTTGCCATGAGGGGGAGGAAAAAGCACATTTTTGCAGCAGACATCCCTGTGCGAAACTGTTACAATGTAAGGAATGCCAGCTTGCAGGCCACAACAGTTTTCGTTATTTAAAAGTAAATAACTACCATTGGAAAGGAGAGTGAAAGTAGGAGAAATAGCAGGAGCAGGAATACCTTTCAGCACACAAGCAAGATTAGAGAGGAAACGCTACATGAGCCATGCAATTTAATGTGTTTACAAATAAGCGAATGACCTATAGTCGAGTCGCAGTACTCCCCCGTGAGAAAGACTTCCTTGCCGTCCCGAAGGCATTTATACATGAAAGGCAAGGACCAGAGTTCATGCAGGAAAGCACTGCCCAGTGGCCGGTAACGGCCCACAGGATAATGTTTCATGCACGAGTCAAATTCAAACAAGGAAAATGGTAAAGCTATAACCCCATGGACTAGCCATACAGCCGAATCGAGTTCTGCAACAGAGAACGGCAAAGGATCCACCTTTTCGATATGTAATAGAGTGTAAGTTGCATCCTTCATGGACATAAATTGCTGTTTGTCAGTTAAGTTAAATGGTAGAAATAAGGCAGAGGTGTTCAAAAAATGCCAAGGCACTTTACCTAACTTGAGCGTTTGTAAAGTCCATGCAAACTGCATAACTGAGCGCAATTGATTCTGACCATGATATAACACAGAAACATCATCTTGTACAATATCGACAACGGAGGACACAATATTCTCTAAAGTGTAAATGCGAGAAGACAGGGTATTAATACTATTGTCAACAACAGCAAGCACCTTTTCCATATTTGCTTGATCTATTTCCCGAAGACGGGAAGCAGCTTCCATTTGTGATAGCTTCCAGAGTTCATTATACGTTTCATAAATGAATCTTTTAGGTCGGGGACCACGAGGTCCCAAAACAAAGTCGGACAGATCAATATTGCCTGTAAGGAGGGACAAATGTTGTTTAACAGAATCAAGGGACGAATGTTGCAGCCATTGTTTGCATAATTTACCAACAGAGTATGTAGTGACAGTACGGGCATCAGTAAACCTCGGATCAGGCCTATTCTGTGTGTAGCTAGCACCAGTATCATGAAAACGCATTTGACATGCATTAGATGATACAGGCCATACTAACCATGGTGACTGAACCAGCTCAGAAACATTAAACGAATTATTTTGTAACATTGCCTGCAGGGACACGAGGGACATATTGAATCGTGAGCTTTCATTTGGAAAACTCGACAGGGATGGTATTGATGGCGTATTCAATTGTTTAGTGGTTGCTAAGCCCCAACATGTAGTCTGATAGATGGAGACATTGAGGAACATAATTTGTGTGGGGATAAGGCAAGCACGGTGTAATGCCTCGGTTCCCTGTACCTGCCATGGCTTGGAGCCCCAAATAGATTTTAAATCCACTGTATTATCCCAGTACTCATAACCACCCACAGCTAGGGCACTTAGAAAGGAACCTGAATAAAGCAATTTGGTGTGTGTCAACATAATTTTCTGAGTTGATGTGTTATTAAGTCTAAAATAATAGGATGCAGGGTTCGACCGATTAAAATCAGTAAAATAATTAAACTTATTTCGAAGAGTTTGAGAGCTACCTGGCAAGGGGTTTGGACAATGTTCCCATTGGGTATAGTTAACGGAACTACGCAGGGCACTGGGCTTATGAAGAAAATGATTACCCCAATGTTGGTAACAATACAAATCGGCATAATTAGCTGAATTCATATACAAATCTTCAGCATTAAAAGATGCATAATATTTTAAATCGGCAAACAATGCTTCAACGGCATGCACATCCCAATCATCAGAATGAATATTATTTTGTACTACATCACCCATTGAAACACGAAGGACATTAGGTACATTAATAATTTCCGTCGGACCATGGATTTGATAGTTCACTGCATCCCATACGATGCCATCAGCAACTGGGAAGGCTGAAATGTTCACAAATGTGTGGTCACGCTTCATGATGTGAGACGAGGAATGAGGAGCCAAAGTTCCAGAAACATAGTCTACAGCAGAGCGTTCAGGTAAATAGTGACCATTAATTAGTAGAAAAAACACTGTGACAAAGCCAATGGACATGAACAAAAATATCAAGAAAAGTACCAACCAGAGGTATGTCCAGGGTGGAATCAAAAAATTGTCTCTAAACCAGGATATAAAAATACTGAACTTGGATGGAACTTTTGAAGATGTGGAATCCGAATCAAAGGAATAACGAGTCGGGCTTAGTGGCGTTGTTGGTTGATGTGCCACCGATTCTGATGCAGGATAAATATACTCGTCCTCGTCGATATTGGTGGAGAGTTGGGGATCAATCGTAGTTTCAGGCAAAGTAGAGGATTCAGGCAAATCGACCATCTCAATTACAGCATCAGCGATAGTTCGTGCAGATGGATTATGAACATATGTCCGATAAATAGCAGGACAAGAGACCGCTGGTGTTACACTATTAAGGATCGGCCAGGCGCTGTAGCTTGACATTTTCAACTGAGATGTATCTGTTCTCTTTGCGACCAGGAAGCGGTGGTAAAATGACTGTACGTGTTCCCTTCAGGCCAAGAACTGGAACCGGTGCACGAAAAGAGGGGCCAAATTCCTTTTTGTTTTCAACCTTCTCTCGAACCAGTTCTCCAATTTTCGGAAGCCAGCCGGCTACCGGAATCTGCAACGCAGGGTCTGTGGCTGAAGGTAAATGTGTAGTTGCAAGTTTGTCTCGGGCTTCTTGTAAGTCCTGTAACATAGCAGAATGGTTATCTACATCAAACTTGGCGGATTGCGCCGCGATGTCTGGACCCTCAAGGTCAGGCACAAACATTCTTATGCCAAAGAGCATTTCGTATGGGGTCCGCCCACCCAGAGGTCTTCTAGGGAGATTATTAAGTGCACGCTGAACGGTATACAAATGGGCCAGCCAGTTCCTGCCAGTACCTAAAACCCTAGCTGTTAAGGATTGCTTTAAGTCACGGTTCATTCGTTCAACGATAGAGTTGCCCTCAGGCCTATACGGAGACGAAAATTTCACCCGCACCCCAAGCGAAGCCATTGCATCCTTGTAAGCCCTAGAGGCAAACGCTGGACCTTGGTCCGAATGGAAGGTGCCGCATGCGAAAATTCCCACAAAGACACGCAAATCCCTGATTACATTTCGGGCGTCAGCACTCCGTTGTGGCCAGACCCAGAGAAACCGTGTGCACGAGTCCACTGCCACTAAGATGTATTTATAAGCAGTGTCTGATGAGAATGGACCGCAGTGATCCAAGTAAACACACCCAAAGGGTCTGTTAGCAATGCAGAGCGGTGTTTGTGGTGGACGTGTTACCGTGGAAGGCTTAATCTGTTGACAAACGTCGCAAGAAAGCACAAAAGCACGGATGTCTTTATATAACCCACGCCACCAATAACGCTGCTGCAAGATGGAAACCGTAGCTGACACACCTGCATGTGCCGAAGCCATGCCTTCGTGTGCAGCTAATATCAAGGCACTCCTGCGGTCCGCGTTGGGGATCAGCCGATCTCCAACGTCAGGTATAGTTACATAAGGAACCTGTTCGGGACTTAATTTGTAAGAATACTTGGAAGGGAAACCTGTAGGGTAATTATCACCTTCCTTGGTTGCAGCAATAGCTGCTAGAATAACAGGGTCTATTTTAGACATGGACCTAGTAACCGCTGCTACTGAACACGTGACTACTGCTGAACGGGCAGCCTCATCTGCCAGATCGTTACCAATAGCGTGTGCGCCCACCCGCTGATGGCCTAAGGTGTGAACCACCTGTGTGAGGGGCAGACGTTGTTGCAATTCTGCCACTCGAACCCAAAGCATTTTATGCTTAATTGTGCTCCCTTTTGCGTCCTTGTAGTCGTTTTCGACCAGAAAAACAGATTGTCATTGTAAGATTGTACACAGTAAAAAGAATCACATACAATAAGAGTGGTCTCATCCTGAGAAGCGAACTCAAGTGCAAGTAGTAATGCATGCAGCTCGGCCAATTGTGCGGTACTATCCCCAAGTGTGCGTGTGTGCACTACAGTGGATTTGAACTTGCCATCCACAAAGGATCCCGCAACAATAGCACATGCAGCTGAATAAGCGTGCTTGGACCCAGTGGCCGGCTGCGCCGAACCATCGGTGTAGATCACACATTTGTAATCCTCAAGCGGTAATAAAAACAAAGGAGGAGGATGAACGAATTCATACTGTAAAAACTCCTGTGTCTGAAGAGAAGAGTCAAAAACAAACGTGACATCCGAAGACGTCAAGGATGTAGCCCATTGTATCCAACGGGGATGCATTGCTTTTGAGTTCGGTACACTTGCCTTTGTTACTGCCTCTAGGGCAGGACAGGGTGTTACCATCAGAATCCGCTTTCCCTGTGCTAGTGCGCGTTCTTTCAGAATCGCCATTTGCACTGCAGTTAGAACTTTTTCGACAGATGTAAAGCGCAATTCAGCGGAAGTGTACAGATGTGACTTGTATGCGATGGGTACTGTATCACCTTCATTAAAGGTTAAATAGGTGAATCCCACCGCCCCCGGAATTATTCTAATCACCAGGTTTGTGTGGTTATCACGAGTCAAAAGATATTTAGACTCCAAAAGGTCTGTCTGCAAAGACTGCAGAATTGAGGTATGCTCAGGCAGCCAGCAAGACCTTGAATAAGTAGGTTGTATCAAAGCATACAAAGGCTTGATACGCTGGGCATATTCGGGAATGTAAGTACGCCCGAAATTCAGGAAGCCCAGCAAAGACTGAAGTTTCTTCAGAGTATTTGGTGGGCACAAATGTGCACATTTTTCCAAGAAATGGGGGCTAAGCCCTTACCTTCGTTGTTGAGCTCATAGCCCAAGAACAGAACGGTAAATTCAGCAATATGTGACTTAGCAAAGTTAAATTTGTAACCCTGCTCCGCAAATTCAAGAATAATGCGGTCCACTCGGGACAGATGCTGATATAACTCGTCGTCTGTCAGATAGATATCATCAACGTACGAACATGCGTCTTGATCAATGTCATTTAACAAAGAAACAACACGGGCGGCGAATATACCCGGACTATTTTTATAGCCCATGGGTAATCGCCGGAACTGGAATAATTTACCACCGGAAGTGAATGCGGTCCATTGACCACTCTCCGGGGCTAGGTTGTGCGTGTAGAAACCGTTTGAAAGGTCAAGTGTCGTTTTGTATTTTTTACGAACAAGACTGTCTACAAGCGCAGAACTGTGTGTATTTTGCACCGCAAAGTTCCGACAATGAGTATTTAAATGCCGGTAATCCAAAACTAAGCGGTACGTTCCATCGGGTTTAGAAACCACGAAAAGGGGATTGTTCATAGGTGATACGCATGGTTCAATTACTCCCTGATATTCCAACTGTGTCAGAATTTCGGAGACGGGGCCTTTTGCCTGCCGTTTGATGGGATATTGGGGTTGTGGCTGCGGTAGTGACCGCAAAGGTATTGCATGAGGAGGTGATTCTTCATCCCATCCCACATGGTTGCGGTATAACGCTGGTGCCAGGTACACAGCCCACTCAGCTGCAAGTGCTTCAGCTTTGTCTTTTGGGACATGCCGTGAGAAGCTTGGAAGGATTACCTCCTCTCCTTTATGTGCAGCTAAAACGAATGGGGGTGGCCAATCCACCTCTGCTAACAAAATGTCATATGAAGAGGTTAGATTTTCCCAAAAAATCCCTTTTATTTCACGCGGTATGTCACCTTCAATTTGTATGACTATATTATATAGTCTGTCAGGGGGTGCCACTCTCGTGTCAGCTGTCTCTACAGTAACGAATGTTTCAGTTGCTGTCGCCTCCATATGAGGACGTAGCGCCTCCCGCACTATGGTAACTTCCGCGGCGCTGTCTAGGAGGGTTACTGCCCACGTCCAATTCTGGAGTCTCGTTCTCACCGTCTGTGGCATATTTCGCTGTGACAGCGGCAACTTTTTTCTTCTGAAATTGCGGTCGAGGAAGATGAAAATCTTCTGCTTTCCCTCTGACTTGTTGTCGAGGTTGGTCTCGCTCCTGGGGAGCCTCTCGGCCCCTTCCTCTATCTTGCCGTCCTCCTCCACCAGCCTGTGACGACGTCTGGGCCTGTGAAGAACGAGGAGAACGCGTATCAGAGCTCTGAAACCTTTCTGGTGATTTAATCCTTGACCTATCACGTAAATCATAAGTACGTTCAGAAGAAACCGAAACTGGGGAAGCGCCTCTCGACCCCGGCTTCTTTTGTTGCTTACCCTGTTTTTTCTGTCTCCAACTATTTTTAGTGAAGACTGGTTTATCATCTTTCTCAGATGCACTTTTTGCTTGTGTAACTTGTGTTTGCGATTGAGTTTGCATTTTTACAAAAGGCTTGTTGCCCAGGCTATTTCTTCCAATTGTTTTATAAGCCCGGGCAATAATTTTCGGTAATTCGCGGGGCCTGTCCAACTCTGGGACTAAAGCCAAAGCATTCGCTACTTGAAAGTTCATAGCATCGCCCTTGACATTTCCAAGGATCAGCTCAGCTACTACATCAAACACTCCCACTAGTCTCATCCCTAATTCCACAGCCGCTTCAGGGCCATGTTCATCCTGTACTTTTTTAATTACAGAGGGTAGAACCGTCATGGAAGGAGTTATCGTGAGGATGCGATGTTTATCTACTGGGGATGTATGGGGAAACACTGCTTCTATCTGATCGAACTTTTCTGCAAGCCAGTAAGGATAATCGTCCTTATTTTGTGGACGTTTGCCCATCACAGAATTTACCATGACAGGACTTATGGTCACTCCAGCGGCTATAGCTGGTTGGCCTGCGACTACAGGAGCAGCTCCATGTAGGCTACCTGTAACGTATGTCACTAGGGCTCGATGCACTCGTACCAATTCGGTATGCATAGTGCGCAGTTCCGCAAGCGGTAATGCCAGATAATTTGGATGCGGGGTATACCCGGCCAATACAGGCCAAGTGGCCCCCTGAATTGACAAGGGGCCTAAACGAACTGCGGTAGTTGGTTGTGGTAGGGCGCCATTAAACCAAACACGGTGCTGCCAAGCCGTGAGAGGTACTTCAAGAGTGGTATAGGGTCGATAGGCAGCAGGAATAGCGGTGGGCTTATATTCATGAAACAGCTTATCACCTGCATCCACCGCCTCAAAAGTGATCCAAGTGTAAAACACTTCAAAGTGATAACCACAAAGACCAACTCGACCCCAGTATCGGGCACTCCATACACAGCTAAGTGGTCTCGGAGTGCTCCTCGACTATGTGCAGCAATCGCCACACCAGCCATGATTAAACAGTTATATTTGACAACCTAACAGGGAGCACAAAATGGGTTTTTTATGTAACCTTTTTTAATTACTTCAAGCTTGAAAGAACCTATAAAACGTTCAATATAGGAGGTATCACCATCACTTACGCCTCCGGAAGCGTACGTGAGGGTTTTGTGGACAGGCACAAGTACTACTCAAGCGTCTCGCAGTTAAGGTGCCCCACGGTGGTCGCGCCATGTCATAAGGTTTCTGCACATACACAGAGCTATGCACAGGAAAATGAGACCCTGGAATACAGTGGTTTGCCACCATATACCATAGCACCCAAAAACCCCAACCCAACTAGCTTAGCATCCCATTAGCACCCAAGTACTAATGTTTGGACAACCCAGAACACGGTATCTTTATCTCAGGACTCGCAGAAGCAAGAACACTCTTTCGCCACTCACTCGTACTTGTCCACAAGGTGCGTAGGAAGAGACACTGGATAGGTTAAAATGTTTATTCCAACTTACGTGCTCTAATGTACAGTACACGTGTCAGTACTAATAGCATAATGCATATGACTAATATAAGCAGCATGGTTACAATTCCATAGAATACAAACGGGGAAAGCATCTCAGAGCTCAGTGGATAAACGTATAAATAACATTACCACCCTCCCTTGCAGTAAGATAGTTTATTATAAAATAGAAGACCTCTGGGCTTTGACTAGCGAACCCCCATACCTCAGTCTCTAGATGCAGAATTACATCAGCAGGACATCATAGCTCTTCTCACTGAAAAGGATTTCTCCAAGTGCCTTAATCACTAGTAAACCACAGTATTAAAAGCATACTAAATTCTTCATGGCAATTGCACCTAATGTTATGTCTGGGTGCGCGAAACTGGCCATATCAGGAAGGACCAAAATACATTGTTATGCGACCTTGTACATGTTTGTGCAGACTGAGCCCAAAAAGGTGAACAACAGAAAATGCAGACAGTGCAAAAGAACTTGGCACGGGCAAAGGGCGAGGGAGGCCCGGCTCAGTGTAACGTGCGCAAAGAAATGCAGCATGGCAGCCAGGCCTAGGCCAACATAACAAGGCAGGTAACAATCCACAAGACATTACTATGATGTAGTGTCAATTACACCAGGGGAGTCCACCTGGTGAAAGTTTTTAACTCTGGACTTATTTTACATTTTGGATCCTGAAGTCATCCAAAAGAGAAAGGTCTAAAGCTGAAGCCAATGAGAATTCCTTGGAGTTCAATACATTGTCATCGATCTCACACTAAAGCCTTTGGTTTTAGCACCAAAAGATCTGAGCTGGATAAGGCTGGATTTCGTAGCCATGGAGGTTGATTTGCCCCAGCGATAAATTATCTGCCTCACCCAGTCTAATGTTTTGACTTTGGACTTAGTCACTTTTTTGGTTCCTCAAATGTATCAGAGGACAAGGCCTGAAGCTGTAGCTGGGCAGGGCTCCACAAGGCCAGTTACCATTACTGTGTGATCTCTCTGAACCAGTTTTCGGCACAGCAAAAGGCTCTAAGGGGTACAATCCTAGTTTAATTGTCCACCGAGTGTGGACATACTGTGGGGAAGCCTCTGCATCTTGTCCCATTCCTCTGGATATGAAAAACATGACTAAGTCTCAATTTTCTCCAACTCCTGTAGAAGTTCCTCTTGGTCACTCCTGCATTCCTCCGGTCATCAGGGCAGGCATCTCGGCACCAAGAGTCTCTCCTCTGTGCGGTCAGGTCCTCAGTGGTCAGTTAGCCCTTGCCAGCATCACTGGTCCTTCTGCTGTTTTTGTCTGTGGAGCAGGCAAACATGAAGCCTATCAGTTGACCTTTGGTGAGCAGTTCCAGTCCCTGATTACCATGAAATATAAAGTTGCATATGTGGTGGACGTGCCACTGTGGATAGCTTAATCTGTTGACAAATGTAACAAGAAAGGACCTATTTACGAGTTTGTCTTTACAAGCCTCACCACCAATAACGCTGCTGCAAGAGAGACACTGTTGCTGAAACTCCTGCATGAGCAGAAGCCATGCCTTCATGGGCGGCAATGATCAAAGGAAGCCTGAGGTCCTCGTTGGGAATCAGCCGATCCCCAACGGACAGTATTGTAGCAAATGGGACATGCTCAGGTGACAAATGCTAAGAATACTCAGGGAAACCGTGTGGGAACTTCGTCACATTATTTAACGCCGCTATTGCCGCTAGAATATCGTTATCAATTTTAGTCATGGACCTAGTAACAGCTGCTACAGAACATGTGG
This sequence comes from Calotriton arnoldi, assembly GCA_963921515.1. Classification (NCBI taxonomy): domain Eukaryota; kingdom Metazoa; phylum Chordata; class Amphibia; order Caudata; family Salamandridae; genus Calotriton; species Calotriton arnoldi. The sequence goes on from CAWUFW010007131.1 coordinate 774,755, forward strand.
CTACTGCAGATTTGGCTGCCTCATCAGCCAAAGAATTACCAACAGCATGTGCTCCCACACGCTGATGGCCAAGAGTATGGATAACATTTGTGAGTGGCAATCGTTCCTTAAGAGTGGCCGCTCGGACTCAAAGCATTTTATGCTTTATTGCGCTACCTTTAGAATTGCGATAATCATTTTGAGACCAAAAGTACAGATTATCATTAAAGGACTGCACACAGTAAAAGGAATCGCACACTATGAGTGGGTACATCCGGATCAGCGAATTCTAGGGCCAATACTAAAGCTCGCAGCTCAGCTAACTGCACTGTACATTCACCCAGAGCCTGTGTGTGCACCAAGGTAGACTTAAATTCCCCCTCAACCATAGTGCCTGCTACAGTAGCACAGGCCGCCGAATAAGCATGTTTCGATCCTACGGCAGGTTGTGCAGAACCGTCGGTATAAAGGATGCATTTGTACCGATCAAGAGGAAGCGAAGACAACTGAGTGGGATGAACTTGTTCATATTGTAAAAACTCCTGTGTCTGTAATGACGGGTCAAAGATAAAAGTGATATCAGCTGATGTCAATGAACTTGCCCATTGAATCCAGCAAGGATGCAAATCTTTAGAATTGGAAACGCTCACCTTAGTGACTGCTTCTAAAGCAGGCACAGGCGAGACCATAAGAATGCGTTTACCCTGAGCAAGAGAGCGCTCTTTAAGAATCGCCATCTGTACTGCAGTAAGAATTTTTTCAAATGGTGGAAAAACGCATCCCTGCCGATGTGTACAAGTGTGATTTGTATGCTATGGGGACCGTGTCTCCCTCATTTAACGTCAAGTAAGTGAAACTTACTGTACCTGGCACAATCCTTATCACCAAATTAGTAGAATTGTCACGGGTTAACAAGAAGTTGGTCGCAAGCAGATCAGACTGCAAAGACCAAAGAATTGTGGTATGTTCCAGAAGCCAGCTGGAAGACGAAAAAGAGGGTTGTATCAACGCGTAAAGCGGTTTGATACACTGGGCATAATCCGGAATATATGTCCTCCCGAAATTAAAAAAACCCAGCAAAGATTGTAACTTCTTTAGAGTGGACGGAGGTTGCAATTGAGCACATTTCTCCCCAAAAAAGGGGGGCCAACCCCCTACCTTCATTGTTGAGTTCGTAACCCAAGAAGAGTACCGCCAAATAGGCGATGTGCGACTTAGCAAAATTAAATTTGCATCCTAAGTCTGCAAAATGATGCGATCCACACGCACAAGATGCAGTATTAATTCGCCATCAGTCAAGTAAATGTCATCGACGTACGAGAAAGCATCAGGGTCTATGTCGTGTAAAAGAGACACAACACGTGCAGCAAAAGCCCCAGGGCTATTCTTATAGCCCATAGGCAAACGCGTAAACCATTTCTGATTGCCGACCGTGGTGAATGCGGTTAAGTCATGGCTATCGAGGGCCAAATTGTGACTATAAAATCCATTGGATATGTCCAGAGTGGTTTTATACTTTTTACGAACTATGTTATTTATCAACGCAGAGCTGTGTGTGTTCTGTACTGCAAAGGTACGAACTTGTAATACAAAACTATGCGTCCGGTTTCACTATCGGATAAAGAGGATTATTCATTGATGAAACACAGGGTTCAATCACACCTTGATATTCCATTTGGGTCAAAATTTCGGTTATGGACGTTTTTGCATCACGTTTAATCGGATATTGCGCTTGTGGCTGAGGCATAGAACGTAATGGAATTAATTTCATTTGCCGGTGAATCCCTATCCCAGCCCACCTGATTACGATACACAGCCAGCGCTCCGAGACATAACGGGAAAAACTCGGAGGTATTAGGTCCTCCCCTCGGGAAGAAGCCAAAACAAATGGAGGAGGCCAATCCGCTTCCGCCAACAAAATGTCATAAGAGGAGGTAAGGTTGTCCCAAAAGACTGCCTTAATTGTCCGTTTAATATCACCTTCAATTTGGAGGACTATCTCATAAAGCCTATCAGGGGGTGCAACTCATGTATCTGCTGTTTCAACTGTAATGTAAGTATCAGTTGTTCTCGCCTCCAGACAAGGACTGAGTGCCTCCCTCACTATTGTAACTTCCGCCGTACTATCGAGGAGTGTCACTGCCCATCTCCAATCGAGGAGTAGGGTTCTCACCGTCTGCGGCATACTTTGCAGTCAGAGCAGCAACTTTTTTCTTCTGAAAAGGGGCACGATAAGGAGGTAGTCCCTCTGGTTTGGCTTTTACGTCAAACTGTCATGGCGGATCATGTCATTGTTGCTTCCCCATCACCGAATTGATCATGATAGGACTAATAACCACGCCACCATGCCCAGGTGGCTGAGCGGCTCCAGCTGGAGCAGCCGGCACATTACGAGACAGATACTGAATAACACTTCTGTGTATATGAATCAAGTTTGTGTGTAATATGCACAGCTCTGCGTGTGAAACATCTTGGTGTTTCACACGCAGATGTGGATGTGGTGTTTATCCTGCCAAAACGGGCCACGTGGCCCTGTCGACCGATAAGGGGCCGAGACAGACCACTGAAACAGTGTGAGGATGGGCGCCATGAAACCATATGGTATGCTCCCAAGCTGACAACGGAACTTCAAGTAAATGATATGGACGGTAAATATGCGGAACCACACCACGTTCATATTCGTGAAAGAAATTATCGTTTCCATCAACCGCAGGAAATTTAACCCAGGAGTAAAAAACCTCGAAGCGGTAAGCGGCATCTGCCTCTACGACAAAAACAAAATCAGCTCCCGCATTCAGGACTCCATTCTGGGTCAAATGCGCAGTAACCGCAGCGCGGCTAGGCGCAGCAATGTTAATAGAGATTATAGATACTGTAATGTAACCTAAGAAGAAGGTAGCGCAATACCGGGTTAAGAACAAAGAAAACCAAACCTTTTAAAATTCAAGCTTGAAAAACATATAAAATATCTATAGGAGGTAAACCCTGCGCACCACGGACGTCTTCGCAACTGGTGAGAGGGTATTGTGGACAAGCACAAGCGCTACTCAGGGGCCTTGCGAATAATTACCAGACCAAACGTTGCTGGCGCCATGTTGCAGGGATTCTGCACATACACAGAACTATGCGCAGGATTATGGGACTTCGGTGTATAGGGACTGTGCCTTCCTACCGCCTTAGTGCTCAGGACCGAATAGCTATAGTGTCTCATTCGCCCTCCTACACACTCACGGAGAGGCAAATGATTAGACACCCCATGAACACAACACTCCCGTATCTCTCAGGAATCGGGGTAACAAGGCACACCTTTTCGCTCACACTCTCGTACGTGTCCCCAATAAGATCTGACTGGGACACGAATATAGTTTAAAATGTTAAAAGCAGAAAAATGCATAACATGAATATCGTTAGCATTGCAGCTAGGCCATACATCATAAAGGGAGATGTCATCTTATATAGACTATGGAGAAAGGACTATAGTGCCTAACCTCCCTCCCCTTGGCCAGATTGAGTATTATTATATAATAGAAGATCTCTGGGCTTTGTCAGCAGACCCCATACCTTAGACCATAGATGGTATTTCTACATCGTAGGTGCGTGTTGCTCTTCTTCCTGGAAAGGTCCCTCTCCACGTGTGTCTCTCCTAAACATGGATCCCCGTAATATCAAAGTACGAGCTTCCAGCAGCAGCTGTGCTAGTGTGTTTTGTCTAGGTGCTAGGGCCTGACCAGAACAGAATAACAAGGGGCATTGTTTATAGACCTTGCTCACAATGTTCAGACTAAACTCCAAGAACAAGCAGAAAACGAATACAGCAAACCGTTCTCATGTGAAAGGCATAAACAGAGTCTTGCAAAAATAAAGCTTTGTAGTAACGTGCACAAAAGCGGCATCATGGCTGCAGGGCTCATGCTAACTTAGTGCTGTCGACAATGTACCTATCGGCCACATGACACTAGAGTCATGAGTCCTAGGGGTTTCTATCTCTCAGTTTTTAGACAGAGTCTTCTTTCTTCAAGATGTTCTCTTCTGAGGTCTGGAGTTTTCTGCAGAGATAGCAGAGTGATGCCAGTCTTGTAATGTAATTTAGAACTATCCAGGGCTAGGAGACTACTCTCCACACAATTCTAACTATTCTCTTGTAAATCTTTTGCAACGCATCCTCCCTTTGTTTATCAAAACACTTCCCATGAGCCCTAAAACAAGACAACTCCTGCTAACCCCCACCTGAAAGAGCTTGGATCCTTTTCCTTAGTCCCTACCCAATGGCAATGAGATATCCTCACTCTGTCACAGCCTATCTAGCTGTGCCTCCTGCTGGGGTTGGAGCTAAAAAGTTTGGAAGGGCTTAGGCAATGCATGGTAGAACGTCTTATTCAGAGCCTTAGGAAATATTATCACATCACTCACATCCTGCTGGAACTCTGTTGTCTCCTGTTGCTGCCCGCACCATATACAAAGCCAGCTGCATCATTTACAAAGTCATCAGGACCAGCACTCCTGCTTATCTTGTAGACCACTTCATCATCTCTGGTGGCTGTCTGCATACCCGCAGCCAGGACACTAAAATGTGTAATATAGAAAATTCAAGAAGGCAAAACTTTACCATCTATGCACCCAGGATCTGGAACAACACCCCTGTACCCATCAATACACCCACATCTCTGATTCAGTTTAGGAAAGAGTTGAAGACAGACCGCTTTAAAGAACTCTACATCACAATGGAGTAGCAGTGCACTTCTCCCAGAACCAAGCTACTTCTCCTCTCATTCATTGACTATGCTTGCATTTGACCCTATACAGCTCCCAGCTTCTTTTGGCTAGGATTGCCCCCTAGAAATGCCACCTACATTTACACATATATACAATGGTAGCAGTTGTTTCAGTCCCCATTTGCCATCTTCTAGTGAAAGGAAGACGTGTTAAAACTGCCCTCTGTTCTGCCAGCTTTCTCTCTTCTTCTCCCAGATGACAGAACCATGCTAACTGACCACTCATTGACAACACTTCTGCAGTCCGGGGTCCAGACCCCAGTCCATTGTCCTACAGGAGGGTTGGTAGAAGCCACCCAATGATGTGTATTGAACCTCTGGGGTAGGGCTAAGAGGCAAACCAGTTCTGAATGGGTTTTTCTTTCAAACAGCACAAAGTACACTTTTTTTAAATTACTTTTCCACTAAAGTTATCAAATATTTATGTTCACCATTGACTTATATTTTTGAAACTAAGTGAAACATAACTATTTATCACCACTCTAGTATTCTCTGAGGTGCGGATATGAAAAAAACCTAGGCATATTCCTTAAAAATGCAGCTTTACCTAAACATTGAAAACAGCTTTTGAGCAATTATTCATTTTGTGCGCATACTATCCCCAATGTGTAATATGCTACTTTTTTTTAGTTAATAAGCGTCTTTGCCTGTGGGTTTACAAGACACACTTTAGGAGTGACTTGTCTAAAAAATAAATTTCCCAAATGGCAAAAACACTTTTCTTTGCATGTGTCACCGCAGTGGTTCCAAACTGCAGCCTATCCAGAGCACAGTGGTGCTCTATAAAGTCATTTGTCCATATATGTAGATGGTGTAAATACACAATGCAGCTCATATATTACATTTATCTTCCATGCCATTGGTATAGTTTCTGCAACAACATACAATGGCTGTACTGGACAGCTAAATAAACCACTTGGGAGAAGCCAATTTTACATTACAGTGTTAGGGATACAGCAAATGCGCTGTACCTCTGAATTGCAGCATCGCAGTGCACAGAGTCTTAAGTCATAATACCAACAAAAATAAAGTATAGAAAAAGAAGAAACATATGTATTGTGCTTTCAGAGTCTGAATATGCTTAGTGTAATTTTAGCCTTGTTCTATATATACGTACCGTATTAAGGTTTATATAGTCACTGTATATGTTTTTGCTGAACAAAACTAGTGCATTATTTTGCATTTTAATCATATGTCAAGCGCTCGCGCCCTCGCCATGCACAGTGAAATTATCAATGATGTCAAAGAAGATGTCATGAGTGATGTAATGTGTAGGGTAATTAGCAGTGCATGGCTAGGGCGCAAGTTATAGTTTCCTTAGGGCACAAGTTATAGTTACTTGAGATAACTCTAACTATAACTGGTGAATTTCAGTGGTTTTTAGAGTTTAAAACTGAAAATATCACCTAACTATAACATTACTTTAACCTTTGTTTTTTTCATTGAATTTGTAGGTTTTTTTTAACGTAAAGTAATATTTAATCGCCATACGTTAATCCAACCCCCCGCCATGCATGGCTTCCGGCCAGGCACTACACCCATCACCCTGCATGCAGCCAACCCCACGCTCTGCAGAGCATTTGGTTGTGCATAGGGAAGGCTGGCCACAGGGCATTTTTAAAAATAAAAAGGGGGGCGCATGGCCGCCCTATTCGACCCTTGATAGGTCCTGAGGACAACATCCCCCGGGCCACTAATTAAAATGAAGGGGAGGGGGCACTCATCCCCCCCTCCGCGGGATGATTTCGGCCCCAGGGACCCATCCCCGGGGCTTGGCGCATTTTTGGGGGGAGAAGGCATTTGGCCACCCTTCCTGGCAGCTTTTGGCCACGGGACCCCATTCCCTAGGCCTGGCTCATTTTTTTTTGGGGGGGGGCGCGTCAACCCCCCCTCCCTTCTTTCAACATTGGTGTGCCCCAGGGGATGGAATCCCCGGGTCCAAAATCGGCCCGAGGAGGGGGGGTCATATGCCCACTCCCCCTTTACAATGCGGCCAAGCCACAAGGGATTGGGTCCCCGGTACTGAAATTGGCCTGGGGATGGAGGCCACGTGCACTCCCCTCCCCAAAATATATATATTTGTTCCCCCAGGGACCTGGCCAACCCAGGGAGCTTAAGAAAGCAAGCTCAGGAGACGGCAATTTTTTTTCACTCATAAATAGTACATCTGCTTTAAAAATGGCGTTATAGTTCAGATGAAAAATATTAGAAATACTAACATTCATTAGTAGTACAGAAAAAGAGTAATTGAATTTATGCAGTAGCTCAGTATATATCTTTCAGTGTTAGAAACTTTTACAAAACACACACTCACTGGATGATGGCATCAGTAATGTCATTTGAGATGTCATCAGTGATATCACTGACCAGGTCATGAGTGATATAATATGTGAGGTCATAAGCAGTGCATTGGTGGGCATACGTTGTCGTTAGATCAGATAGCTATAAATGCTGAATTGCTAAGGTTTTGCGTGTGTAAAATCTGAACCTAGCTATAATGACCCTGTAATCTTTGATTTTCAGTGAATTTTTTAAGGTTTTTAAATTCTGTTTCCTAACCATAAGATCCCGCTAAACTTTGTTTTTTCAGTGAATTTCTACATTTTTAAACTCTATTTCCTAGCTATAACATCCCTGCAACTTTTGCTTTTCTAGTGGATTTCTTTTTAAAAAAATATGAATTGTACTACAATTTGACCAATAAGTTAAATTTATTAATATAAATTTTCTCAAGTTTATAAATACATTTTGTTCATTTGTTCATCCTTATTAAATACTTGAAAACTAAAAATTTAAAAATTAAGGTAAGGTAATTGATGTAGTCTTTCTATAAATGCAATGCACCAAGTCTTTCTTTTAATTCATTTTATGGATCCATTGCGAATCCTCATACAAATAAGGGGTCTGCCGGTTATATTTCATGCATTCAATAGTAAAACAACACACTTAATACAAACATATGCTGTTGCAATTTCTATAAGTGTATCATTGATTGTGTGAGTGTCTGAGTGGCTATGTGGGTGTGTGAGTGGCTGTGGGAGTGGCTGTGTGAGTGGCTGTGTGAGTATGTGTTTTAGTGGGTGTGTGGGTCTGTCACTGGGTGTGTGAGTGGTTTTGTGGGTTTGTAAGTGGGTAAGTGGCTGTACAGATGTGTGAGTGGCTGTGTGAGTGTGTCAGTGGGTGGGTGTGTCTGTGTGCATCTATGAGTGGGTGTGTGAGTGGTTCTGTGGACCTGTGAGTGGATGTGTGAGTGGCTGCATGGGTTTGTGAGTAGTTGTGTGGGTGTGTGAGTCTGTAAGTGAGTAGGTGTGTGGGTCTGTGAGCAGGTGTATGTTTTTTTTTTTTAATTGGGGTCTGTAGCCAATCACAGCATTGGTGTTGGTGCGTGGATCTGCGGATCTGCCACCGAGGATCTTCATCTCTAGATATCCATAATTTACCTTAAGAACTCCAAAACTACTGAACAAATGTACACCAAATTACAAAAAGCACTCTTTATGGGCCAAGATCTAGCTTTCTGACAAATTTAGTGTAATTCCATTCAGCGGTTCAGGCTGTAGTCATGTCTAAAATTCCTATGGGGAATTGTATGGGGAAAACGTGTCATGGGACCTCCCATATTTCACGGCTCCCGCTTAACAGATCACCCCAAAACTTTCCAGGCAGTAGCTCAAGTGATTAGCAAAACAAAGAATGCTCTTACTATGAAAACTAGGTTCTAACCATAGCTACATACTGGTGCCCTCCAGCTTTAATAAATATGATATATATATATATATATATATATATATATATATATATATAACTGAAAAAAACAAAGGTTAAAGTAATGTTGTAGGTAGGTGAAATGTTCAGTAACAACGTAACATTTTAAACTCTAAAAACCACTGAAATTAATCAGTTACAGTTATAATTATCTCAAGTAACTTTAACTTGTGCCCTAAGGTAACTCTAACTCGCACCCCTGCCATGCACAGTTTTCTTATCAATAATTTCACTGCAAATGTTGCAGTGATAGTATCAATTATGTCATAGAAGATGTCATGAGTGATATAATATGTGGGGTAATTAGCAGTGCATGGCGATGGTGCGTGTTATAGTTACCTTAGGGCACGAGTTATAGTTACTTGAGATAACTATAACTGCTGAATTTCAGTGTTTTTTAAAATTTAAAATGTTACCTTGTTACTGAACATTTCACCTAATTAGAACGCTGATTTAACCTTTGTAATATTTAATTGCAGCCAGCCCCTGCGTGCAGCCAACACCACGCTGCGCATGGCCTATGGCCGTGCACAGTAGGGGCTTTGGCCACAAGGCTTGTCCTGCGAATAGGCCTGGTGACCAACCCACCCAAGGTAGCCAACACCCCACTGCACACAGCCTTCGGCCCTGCGCTGTGGGGGATTGCCACAGGGCCCAGCCCTGGCGACCCCCATCACCCAGGGCCTTTTTTTAAGTGGAGAGGGGCTGCGTGGCCCCACTCCCAGGATCTATTATGGCCCTGGAGACCCCATCCCCAGGGCCATATAAATGTTTAAGGGGGGCCACGTGGCTCCCTCCCCGAGCCTCATCAGGCCCTTGGGATGCCATCCTCCAGGGCCTTATTTACTTTAATGGGGAGGTGGCATGTGCCCCCCTTCACAAGCCCTATTAGGGCCTGGGGGCTGCATCTTCCAGAGCCACTACTTTAAATAAAGGGGAGGGGGCCAAACGGACCCCTTCCCTGAGCCTTTTTAGGCCCTGAGGACCCCGTCCCCCAGAGCCGTTTATTTTAATTAAAGGTAGGTGTCCTAGCCGGCTCTCTGCATGCGGCGGACACCAGCACTGACCCTGCCCAGAGGGAACAGCTACTAATGCTGCTCCCTCTGGGTGGGAACAATATTTTGATCTGTTTCCCTGTCCGCATCTGTGCAATACTGGAATACTGCAACATTATCCATATAGACCTCCTTGAGACCCATTACATATATAAATAAATGTAATGTAATGTTAAAAATATACAAATAATATATATTTATTACTTGATTATAAAATATCTTAACCTTTGTTCCATTAAAATGAATGAATGTAAGATTGTATTTTTAATACAATATAATTAAATTACTTTTACATAATTCTATTTTCCCATCCTTGACAAAAGGTTTAATTTAATATTATTTCCTATAGGGTATAAATTTAAGTCCCTGCCTCCGTTATTTTCTATAGGAGGCTACTGCAGTACTGATGATTGGCCGCGTGAGGTGCTGTACTTAATACTGTCTGTTTTTTTCAGTAGTAACTTACTCTCCTATGTTTGACTCCACTCCTTTTTAAGTCTACACATTTGTGTAAGTTTACACTCAGAATTTGTGAATAGACCAAAGTAGTAAATTTACTCAAAAGTGAATGAGTAAAATTGCATGTGTAAATTACTTTCTGGTATAAATTACCTTTGTGTCCATGCCCCACAATGTTACATCTTATCTCACCAACAGCTCATTCCTACTCCATCCTTCACATCTTGCTGCCATCACATTTACAATAAATTATGTTTATTTAACAATAGACTACATTAAGTATAAATTACATAATATAATAATTGCTTTTTAGAAATGGTAACTGTGCTGGAGCAAGAGTATCACAGGCAATATTACAATCAAAGAAATTGGGCCCCATCACCTAGTTTGATAGTAAAAGCAGCTATAATTGGGGTGCGGTTAGCCCCTCCGAGATTGTGGCCCCAATGTCACTGCACCTGCTGCATTAGTAATATCTATGTCCTTGCATGGTAAAAGTGGAATACATTGTTGATTAAAAACAAAAGCATACTTCAACTGACATGTTGCTTTAATCATCTTGATCCATTTACTGCAGCACATCTCCCTCCCTCATGGACACATATCTGATGTAATTAAATTAGTTCTTATCCTGATTTTTATCTGCAGCTGGTGTCTGTGTAATTGAAGATCTAATTTACTCTGCCCCTTCCATCTGCTGGACTTCTGTAGATATGAATCACAGACCATCCATCCCATTCACTTTGAGATGGACGGTGGCTCTAAATGTTTATCAGGCACACTACACATTACTAGGGTATATGTTGTCTTGTTTTTTGTGCTGTGAGTGCTTGCTTTGTTATTCATTTAATTTCTACTAAATTCTGTGTTAGTCGGTGAATAACTAACAACTGCATTCTTAATTGTTTTTTTAAATGATGAGTTAAAAAGTAAATACAACACTTTTTCTCAAGCCTAGAGAACTAGCTCTCTCACTCCTAAATTGATTAAACGAAGTGAGTTGTGGATAAACCAGTCATTTGCCACTAATTCTGAACCAATTTTTAAAAAAGATTCTTCCTACCCTTTTGTCCCTAAAGTAAATCTAGTTTTTCACTGAGCTCCAGTTGATTCAACCTCATTCATTGGAGAGTAAGTTGTAGTCTCTTGCTTAAAGCCTGGGCTTTAAGGCGAGTATGAATCCATATGGACTGCTATCCATTCATGGTAATTTTGGCAAACTTACTTGTTGCGGCATTTCAGTTACTTAGTCACAAAGCAGGGACTGATACATTGAATCTGGTGCTAAGTCACTGCATGCAGGGTCTCTTAGTTGGATCATCAATCACCCACCCATATATGGAAAGTTCTATTGTTGCCAAGAAGGAAGTTTCCACTCACAGTTCTTGTACGTGAGATTGGATATATCCAGATGTCAGCTTTGCCATTAAAAAAATAGTTGAATGAATGAAAGAATGATTTTTATAAAGTGCACTGTTATACCAAAAAAGGGGTATCCTGTTGCGAAGTCTAACCATGTGAAGAAGGCACATTACAATTGTTGAAACATCCATGTTTTTAAAGACTTTCTGAAAGAGGGATAATCAGAAGCCAGCCTCGAAGAGACTGGCAAGGAATTCCACATCTTAGCAGTGAGGTAGACTAAAGAACGCCTTCCCTTGCAGCAGTGTTTGAATTTGGGGACCTACAGAAGCCTAGCTCCAGTGAAACAAACTGTGCACAAAGGCAAATCCAGACAGATCCTTCTGGACAGATAAGTTGGGCCAGTGCCTGTTATGGCTTTAAAGGCCAAACAGATAGCCTTGAAAGTTCATCTCTGCTGAATAGGTAGCCAGTCAGGCTTAGGAAGAAGAGATTTAACCACGGTTTTATTGCAGAGATTGAGAACGTCACTAGCCACCGCATTCTATGCAATTAGAAGCCTACAATGAAGGTACGATTGAAAGCCTGGGTAAAGAGCATTAGCATAGTCCAGGCTAGAAGAAATAAGTCCCCGAACCATAGTTTTACAAGCAGAAGCTGGCAAATAATGGAGGATTTGAGGTGTAGCCTTGAGAATCACAAAGCACATGGAAACTACCCTAGAGATATGTGTAGCAAATTAAAGGTCATTTAAATGTGAAAGCTTTCGCTTATTCTGAGGTTGCACCTAGAAATCAAGCTGGGTTCCTTTAGTGACTTTCTTTTAGCATTTTTGGCTCGCCTGGTTTTGCTTTGTCTTTCCTTGTGTGGATGGTGCAGCACCATGTCTGTACACATCTACGTGTCTGCAGCTGGTATATACTGATTCTAAGGTTGTGCCTAGAAGTCAAAGTGAAGGCAGTTTTAGTTTAATATTCTGCAACAATCTCAAACCGTAATAAAACTTACTATTTGCTACTTTTTGCCCCATCTGGCGTAATAAAACTAGTACACTATGCTCTTTTAGAGGAGCGTGATAAATCTGGGTGTAATTCCCACTTTCAATAATAAAATCACTGGACTGCATTATCCCTGGATTGTGCTTTTTGTGTAAGTAAATGCTAAATAACTTGCAGTATATGTTAACCCCTTTAATTGCATGCATGTTTAGTTACAGTCAATAAATCAGCACCCATACTCTTGAAGTGTGAAGTGCACTTAGGAGACAACACCAAGAGTGGTTTACTTTCCAAAAGGAGCAAGAGATGGACATCTAGGCGAGCCCCACAGACCTTTAGGTATATCCCAAGGGGTCCAATGCAGATGCTGCAACCCTCATGTGTCTTCTGCCACTTTGCTGCAGGCAGCCTAGGAGTGACTAGTGGCACATGCACAGCACCTGTGGAAATACTACTTATCCAGACGTGTAATGGGTTACAGGTGCATGAAGGTCCCTGTGTGTTGAAGACCAACCTCTAACTTGAGAGGGACCTCGGGCCATCTCACAATTACCTTAGGGTATCGCCTACTGCACAGTGATATCACATTACTGTGGTGTGGAACCAGTGCATCAAAGTGCTCAGCTGGGTATTATAACTCTTATATAGTGTTGTATTGTCAAGGAATAACCACGTAGTCATGGTAACCTTTCGTTAGCAGCACCAGATCCTACTCCATCTGCTTAACTCAAGACGTATTCAAGTAGTTCAAGTCACCAATCAGCTGCTGCACTACTGCTTAGTTAAATAAATATCCATGTGGTTTCTAGTAAGCTTGTTTCTGCTGAATCAGATTTTACACCACTGCACACCCCAAAATCTGGTAATTGCCCTCTGACTTCAGATCAAGGGGTATTCAAACGATCCTGGTAGCCTACCTCGCACTGCTGCAGATTCTACTGCAGCCATCCAATTCAGGAAGCAGTGCAGTCCCTTTGGTAACCTACGTCTTACTGTGTCAGTCCACACCATTGCCTTACTTAGTATTAATCTAGCTGCTGATACTCCAGACCAGGCATACCAGTTTTAAACTCAAGCGCTTAAGCCTCCTTTGGACTTCTTGTCAAGAAATATCTAAGTAGTTATGCCAGCTGACTCTGCTTCTCCAGACCTAGTCACACTTAACCAGTAAAACTGCAGAACAGGAACAACTGCTTTTTCGCCTGCCTATTCTTCCCTGATGGACCATCCTTCCTCAGCTCCACCCTTAACCCTACATCTACTTAACACACTCTCCTCCCATCTACCGCCACACACCTTCTCTTCCCCCATATTCCTTACCCCATTCCATGTACCTTTCCCTTTCTTTACTCCATCACTCAGAACACTATCTCTCTCACAGTACGCCTCATTGTTTCATTTCACCCTTTCCTATTCTCTCCACTTTATCATCCAATCCCTTTCCACTATCCACTGAACTCTCACCTCCATATCTCTCTATCAGTGTAACAAACTGCAATCTATTGCTTTTTGTCTCCCTCACGCCCCATGTTGCTACCTCCACCAACTATCATAAACAAGGTGCTTTTCCCTTTCAGGTGCCACTAATTACTGTTTGATATACGTGTTAATAGATTATTTGGAAAGGTTTTGAAATGCTTGCCCGAGTGAATCTGTTGTTCAGGATTGTATAATATGATAAATGTATCAGACAAACATGTTAATCAAGCTGACACATTCACATCCTTGTTATTTATCCTAATATTGAGTTTATTCTAGCATCTTATTGTTTCCAAATATCGGGCCACATGTGCGACTGTTTTAAGCAATCGCAAACGAAGATTTCAGCATTTTGCGCCCGCTAATAGAGCATATATCAACTATATTTTTCGAGTCGGTAACCTGTTATCGACTCACAAAATAGGGTTTGTGAGTCACTGTTAGGAAGGGTTGTGTGCCAAGGGCGTCCCATCCTAAAAGCGTGTCTCGGGGTGTGCGATTGTTTTGTGACCGGATTGTGGTCACAAAACAATCTCAGTTTACCTCCTGCTTCAAGTAGGTGGTAAGCCACTCGCAAAGGGGAAGGGGTCCCCAAGGGATCCCTTCCCCTTTCTGATTGGCAGCAAAAACTTTTTTTTAAGAGCTGGCAGTGGTCCCATAGACCAGTGCCTACTCTTAAAAAATGAAACCTTTAATGAAAATGGGCTGAATTTCAACAACAAAAAGTTGCCTTATTTTCAAAAGCAAACACAGACATGGGGGTCTGCTGTCCCCAGCAGGCCACCATCCCTGTGTTATTGCCAATTCCTAGTAGGTCGTAAATTGCGACCTGCCTCATGAATATTGATGAGGCTGCTCATTTGCGACCCCATTGGGATTCGCAAAATGTGTCTGAGACACATTAGTACAATTCTAAATTGCAAGTGGCTAAAATTCATAAATTGCAAGTCGCAAAAGAAAATGGTCATACATGTGGCCCATCGTGTCTACAATTTCCATCATTGTTTCTCTTATGAAAAGCAACATAATAACTATGCCTCTTAGCATTTATTGTTTAATCTAAAGGCCTTTCAACTATATTACTTTGTGTTTATTGTTTGAATTAAAGTCTTTTAAAAAAGATCTCTAAATAGATCCTATTAAAACCCCGGTGTTAGAGAGGAGTTTTGCACAGACGACGTCTATCACAGACGATAGCACACAAGATGGTAGCACCAGCTTTGGTCGAAGGCAGCAACGAGAAGAGTTGCCTTTACCAGTCACTGTTTGGGTTCCAGCGCTGCACAACCAAGTTAGGAAATAGCCACTGTGCCATTCCAGAATGATACAAAAGTTCCCTTTGGCCTGAAAACACGTATACTGCGCGCACCACTTCTAAATCTCGAGAATAGCCTTATTTTATACTAACTAGGCTGAAAACAATTTTAGCAGCTAGAAGTAACAGAGTGAGGGCATTAAGACTGGAGAATTCAAAACAATTTTATACTTTTTCTTGTTTACATTATCCACAACCTGCTTCACTACAGTACTGTTCATATTAAGTATGGATATCAGTCATGTTTTATGCACTAGAATAGGATTTTAAAATAAACAGTCCCTTTCATAGTGTTATTTGAGTATGTTTTCTCATTAACAGAAGAGGGTTTGAAATTGCACTGTGTCGCTGAACTCATTTTATGCGACAGATCATCCCCAGGAAATACTTCCTAGGCAATATTTATTAGTGGATTTGTGTATGTGTTGCAGTCCAACTGGATTTCTAATTCGGTATGGCACATTGCCTAAGTCATCAGTGATAGGGGTTAGAAATCTGTCCCTTAAAACTCTAGGGGTATGCAAGAGAATGTATCACAACTAAAACACTTTTCTCTCCTTTGAACAACAGTTTAATTATGAAAGAACTCTCATCTAGTATCACAACTCCACCTGATCTCTTTACCAGCTGCCGCCTTCGCAAAATCTGTGAACATCATTAAGGACTCTATAATCTAAAGTCCCTCCTTACCTGACCTACTTCTACATAGCTCTCCACTACGCTTGTATCTCCTCAACCATCTACTATACTTCCCAACCCAGTCAAATCTCTACTAAACCTCCTTGGCCAACCTAAGGAAGCCAGTGCACCGTGCACATGGACTCTCTTACCATTCAGCCTGAAAAAACACAGGAACAAGAATGATCATCTGATAAGGTAACATGCAGCTTCAAACCATTGTGTCATCGCCTGAGGCTTATTTAAACCAGCCTTCCATGCCCATGCTGCCTCTCCAGCAAGAGATGTCACTAATCACACATACTCTAGGACCTTACTGGCCAGAGCACTTGCCAGGCAAAATGCTGATGTGAAAAACCACCCCCTATCACTCAGTCTAACCCTGCACAAAATAGCCTGAACATGAATTGTAATCACCTGAATCATAAAGTACGGTACTCAGTTCAGTTCGTCACTCCAGAGAGACAACTACTGCAATGCGCTCATCCAAACTTCAACAGCCTACAGACTAGAGTATTCCCAGAACGCACCCAACTCACCAGATAATGCACAAACAATGGATTACACCCTCAACCAAACGTGCTGCACTCTAATCTAATTAAATACAAGTGTGAGATCCTTAAGCAAAAACTGAACCCACATATGTCCTATGATCTGACTGTGCAGTTGTTCATCTCTAACCTTGAAATTTGTGACCTCTACCAACTATTCTATGGGCTAACTCACTCCGCATGCCACACTGTGGATGGGATCAGAGTCCCTAAAGGACTGATTGTAGTGGAAGGATCTAACCCCATGACCTGGAGGCTTTCATCTTGAACTATTTAGATTTCTTAAATGTCTTAATTTCTTGACTTTTTTCTTCTCTTAGTCTCCAAGCCACCTCTCTGTGTGTGTGCAGCTGTCACAGCATAATTTGTTTTCAGCATCTGGAAACCATTTGGGGGCAGAGCACTTTATATACATAACATAGCTTTTCCATTCTGTAGACTTACTCTCACCTTGTCCCTGGTAACCATTTGCTATTTTGCTTCCATTTGTTGAGATTCTGCATGGAATTGGAGCCATGTATCTCACCTTGTAAAACCTATATAGCACACCGCTTGCAATTCAATCCGTCCAATTACAATCAGGCCACATGTGTACTCAATCCAAATTCTGTAATCTAAACAAGTACCACCAACATATAAATTGCACCAAGTTTTAATGGTGTGTCTTAAGCACAATTTTTCAGATCATATCAGCATACAATATATATCTTGTTGGGTATATCACCATACAGTAAAAGGATTACACATCCTACAGATTAAAAATCAGTTCACTGAAAACCAACCCAGATATAGTGCAAATTAAAAGCCCACAAATGCATAAAAATATTTAAAAAATCAGAAGGGAGAGAAACACAAAATAGTACAAATGTATCTGTATTATTTTTGCTGATCCATTACATAACATCAATCAAGAACCCTGATGAAACAGATATTTTTCATCTATGGTCTCGCTGTTTCTGCATAAGACATACGTTGATGCGTTTCGGTGCAGTTAAAGATATTTAGCAACTTTCTTCAGGGCAATATCAATAGCGACAAATTTCGCAAACCAGTCAAATTATATATTATCAAATGATAAAGTTAAAAAATCCTCGGATTAGCCTGCATCTTTTTTTAGAAGTGCCAAGAATGGCACAAATTAATTAAAACCCAAGAATCATAATCTTTTGCTGGTAAAAAAAAGCACTATGGGGATTCCATAATCTCCTGTTCATTGGACTGTCAATTCGTATGCGGTGCTTTGGACACAATAACAATCATTAAGATAACCGCACGAATATAATTAGGGGGCCATAAATATACCTTGGGACCTCATTTCTAGAGGGTCCACAGTGGCAAACAAATACTGAGGAAACCAATGAACAGGAGATTATGCATCCCTGAATTGATAGCCCCATAATGATCCTTGACTGTGAGAGGCACTGACTTCCCTCTTTTATGCCACATTATAAGACCCTCGTAGGTGGGTGCTCTTTTTACCAGCGAAAGATTATGGCAGGGTGCCACACAGCATAAGGTAGGAGGCTCAGGCCAGCCACTATTCTGGAAGGGCATGCAGTCCCTTTAAATGGCAGTAATCATCCTTCTGCACAACAGATTCCTCTGGCAGTGTACACCATGTGTAGTTCCAGGTTCTCTGGTCCCACATCCCCACAAGGGTATCTCTCCCATGCTGAAGTGTGGCACCAGTAGTTATTCTGTAGTGTGCATTTGAAGTTGGGGGTGGTTCAAAGGGTCTCTCTTTGAACCACAGTTGTCTCCCCTAAATTTTTGTCCCGTCTGCCATGAGGCCGTGAAATGCAGATCTTAATCTTTAGTGGGGCCATGATCTGGCTGCAGAGGCCAAGTGTCAAAACCTCTTTCTCCAATCTCTCCAGTCAGGCTCACAAATGGCAGAGATCTGTCATTCCAGTTGCATTCCCAGTGTTTCATAGCTGTTGCTGGGGAATGTCCAGATGTGCTCCCC
The DNA here is from genome assembly GCA_963921515.1 of Calotriton arnoldi. Taxonomy (NCBI): domain Eukaryota; kingdom Metazoa; phylum Chordata; class Amphibia; order Caudata; family Salamandridae; genus Calotriton; species Calotriton arnoldi. The sequence continues at coordinate 793,134 of CAWUFW010007131.1, forward strand.
CAACCTCCAGTGTGGACTGGAGCCAAGCACAAAGGCACACAAAAGGTTTTAGAGCATAGAAATGACCACTTTCTAGTAGCCGCATTTCTACGCGAATCATGACTAAGCCGCTTTTACCACTGGAAAGTGTTTGTCACTACGAATCCAATGATAGGAAACATCATGAGGCTGCTCCCCTGCAATCCTCTAATGCAGCCAGAAGTCATTTCACCCATGTTCGCCAATGGGAAGAGCAAACCTCCTAGATAGTGAAAACACTCAAGGTATTCCTCACTACCTGGCAGGGTATGCACATGCACCTGCCCTGCCTTTCACCTAGCACTCACTTCACCCCTTAAGACGTACCCTCAGGGTGCTCTGGTGATAGTGAAAGGTCCTCTCAGGATGGTAAGTGATTTAAACAGGCCAGCCTGCATAGTCGGGCAATTGAGTACGCACAGACCTGCGCTGGCAGATTGGACACGTTTAGAAACTTCATCGGTGCCAAACGCACATCAGCCTGCAATGGCAGGCCGGACACGTTTAGAGAAATCATCGATGCAGAGCGCACATCAGCCTGCAATGGCAGACTGGACACGTATATAGAGACACCATCAGTGAAAGTGCACCCACCAGCCTGCAATGGCAGGCCGGACACAAATTTAGAAACACCATCGGTGCCAGTGCGCATACCAGACTGCAAGGCAGGCCGGACACAAGTTTTTAAAACATCAAAGGTACACATGCGCACACCGGCCTGCAATGGCAGGCTGGACACTGGTTGACAACTACCATAGGTGCGAGTGCACACACACTGGCCTCCAATGGCAGACCTGACCTATGTTTAGAAACCTCAGGTGAGCACCACTTCCTAATGTGTGTAGGAAGGGCGCACGCACGTCACACTGTATCTACAGTGGGAAAGAGCCCCAGGCCCTAAGGCTGCAACAAGAGAATCAGCCACACCTGGGAGGTGGTCCAGGGGGAGAGCCATCTCCCTTCAGGTTGGCTATGGAGTGAGGCATGCCAACCTGAGCATGAGACATTTTTGACAGGCTACTCCTGTGGGTGGCAGCATCAGTGCAGCTTCCCTCTATTAGCCAGTGTAGCACCCACTATGGGTATGTGGTGTACCTTTTTACAGGGCACTCACAGGTATGACACCCAAACCAATCAAGTACACACCCTATCCTGGCATGTGTAGGAAGGGCGTGCGCACTTTCCCGCTTCAATACAGTGGGAAAGTGCCTCGAGTCCTAAGGTCATGAAACAAGAGTTGGCAAAAACCAGGAGTACAAAAACCACCAAGTTTTAGGGAAATCCCCCCTAAGAAGGGCCATGTCCAACAGCATGCCACTCCCAAACCAAGGAAATAGGTAAATAGCAATATGTGCTTTCTTTTTGTTGTAGCATTAGTGATAATTTATTGTTTGTATATAGCGCCTTATGTCTCGTTTTTTTGCCATTTGTGAGTGCTGTAAAGAGGTGCTTCTGTTACCCAATTTGTTGCTTCTCATCACATATCCTGAGAATAAAGATTCTCAATTGTAATTACATTGTAAACACATTTATGGCTCTAGTGCCCTTAATATGCATGAATAATATTGCCTCCCAGTTGACTGGTTAATTGCTACATAGCTGAATGCGTATTAAGCTCTGATTACACATTTTACGCTTGCAGTGAAGCTGTTATCAGCGTCTGGGATAAATTATAATGACGACAGAACGAAACACCTTTTTTTAATCCATTTCACACATTACCCAGAGATTGCCATAGAAACACACCCTCAACACGTCTGTTAGAGACGCAGCATATTCTGCTTATACATGCTGGCGAAGCCGCTCCAACATACAAGGGAGTGGGGCTGCAGAAAACATAAACACGAACATTGGAGGCAAGTTCGTTAAGCATCTGTGAAGTCTGATTAGATTTACGGACCCAGGTGTCTGCCAGTAAGAGATAAATAGATTTTACAATTTCAGCTGTTAAATTCGGACATAAGTTTGCCCCGCTCTTCATATTGTGTTATACTTTGATTGCATGGGCCTAAAGCATGGAGGCTGCTTCAAACCACTTGAAATCAGTTTTGACAGAGAGGGCGATGTTTTAGGGCTATGCTGCAAGGACAACAGGACACGTGACTGGTGGGTAACTGCCAGGGTTGGATTGGGATCAAAAATAGGCCTGGGCACACCTGAATACAAGTGAGGCCACTTCTGCTCATGCCCCCTGCCCCCGCTCAATCTGCATACATTATTGGGCCAGCCCAGCAAGAGAAAGGGAGTGACACCTCCGCCCTGTTGGTAAAAGGGAGGTAATGGAGGCCCATGTGCCTCCAGAAAAGCCACTCAGGCACCCACAGGGCCGCTGGCGGCATCCGAACAGCACAGACACCACCCAATTCATGCCTCAGGCTGCCCAAAAGAAGCGGCCCACAGCTGGAACTTGGATACCGGCCCCTCTGTCTTTGCCCAAGTGACCGCCTTACCAATCCGACTCTGGTAACTGCTGAGGGCGCGGGCCCCATGGATATTCCCTTAAACTCGTTGCGTCTTTTCTGGGCAATACCACCTGCTCCCTGAAATGAGCGGATAACATAGTGCTCCCTCTATGTCCTGGACTACTTTCTTCACTCGGGGAGGAGTACATTCAACAGTGTTAGTGAGTGGTGGTACAAGGTGGATTATTTTATTTTGGAACTGCAGTACGTATGTGCGGCTCAAGTTATAATCCAGGGTGTGGTAGGAATCAGATATGGGGTAGAGACAGTCATATATATGCGTTTGCCGTGATAATTAAATGATTTTATCGATTAATTTTTACACTACGCTGTGAACAGTCTGTGATGTCACCTCGCTACACGTCAGCAAAGGCTGCAAATACAACAATTAACAATGATTAGATGTGCAGAATTTGTATTTTTGTCCAAACCCCAGGCTATTAGTGCATGACTTCAGCATAGTACTCCGTTTCCATTATTCAGTCTTTACTGTTCAGTCCTGATTGCATGCACATGTGTAATATTATGCTTAAAACCAGTGCTTTAAATGGGAAACATAAGTGCAGGTACTCACTAAATTGAGCTTTGGATGAGGGGTGGGTTTGGGTCGGAGGTGAGGCAAAGGTATATGTAGAAAAGTGTAAATGTAATATTATCTTTCAGATTTTGCATGTGTACATGTTATCTCAGAGCATGGCACATAAAAGACATTTCATATTTTTATACTATGCACAGTAACGAATAGCGTGGGCACTTTAAGAAAGAAAACTTGGAAACGATATGATCTCATCCTAACATCTGTGGTTGTTTGATGCTTAATATTATGACTATGTTGCCCAAAAACTTCAAATGACCTTTGAATGACCACACTGTCTCTGTACGCTGTTTACTCGATGCCTTATCCTGTACATTGGAGATAATAAACCATAGCAAAAAATAGGGTAAAATGTCCCTAGAATTAAACAAGGCTCATTGCAATCAATGGTTTACTTCAACCCATTACTATACCGCACTCGCATCTCCAAGAATTACCTGGGCAGTTTTTTTTCATTATGATGAAATGTAATACATTTACAAAACCATCTGCAACACAGCCTCGAAAAGGTATCTGTTGGTCATGGCCTTTCTTAGGGGAAATTACCCCCAAACGTTTAGCTTTTTCCTCCTAGTCACTGCCGACTCTCTCCGCATAACCTTAGGAATCGGGGCACCTTCTCACTGTTCTGTAGAGTGAAGGTGCACGCGCCGTCCTTGCCCACGTTTGGCAGGGGGTTGCTTATGCGATGGGTTCACCTGCCGTACCACTGTGTAAACAGGTACACCACATACCCAGGGCGGATATGGCACTGGCTAAGAGTGGGACACCGCACTGAGTGTGCCACCCACCAGATAGCAGGTCAACCATTTCTCGGGCCTGTCAGCGAAAGCCGGTGGGGAGCCATTGCGCCCCTGCCTACTTTCACATCACTTTTGCCTCAGACAACCCTGAGTGGGTTGTCCCATGCCATGAGGGCCCCTTCCCCACAGGAAAGTCCTGAAGAGTGCTGGGGGTGGTAAGCTGAAGTTTTGGGCAGGTACATATGAATGTTTCCTGCCCAGGAAGCGAGTAACCCCCCACGGGGGGATTCCCCTGCCTTGGAGTTCGGCTCTTCTGAGGAGGATACTCCTGGGATGTTGACGATTCTCTTATGGGGCCTCCGGGCTCTGAGCACGTCCTCACTGTTGAGGCAGTGTGGAAGTGCACACACCTTCCTATACAGATTAGGTACATGCGCAGACATTGTGTTCTGGAACATGGGCTTGTCTGCCAACGCAGATCGTGGAAGGCGCACTTGCTCCTGTGGAATGTTGACCAAGCGCCCAGCCTGCCATAATGATAGGTGCCCGGCCTGTCAATGCAGGCCAATGAGTCCATACCTGCATCCCCAGTGTTTTAATACCCGGGCCAGGCCTGCCAGGACAGACCTGTGTTTGCGCGCTTGCACCTATGGTGCTAGTGCCGAGGTGCCCAGTCCGCTGTCGCCAGTCGGGTGTACACAGTCGCATCCATCGAAGGGGTCCACCCGTGTCCAGCTGGCTGGGCAGGGTGGTGTGTGCACCCTTGCTCCACCACGTGCTAGGGCCTGGGTAAGCCCAGGGGGCTGATCTGTCAGCAAAGATCAGTGGATGCGCATTAGCATCTATACTGAGTAAACTCAGGAGCAGCCTGTCAGTGCAGGCCTCTGTGTGTGCACACCAGCGCCTATGCTGCCCGTAATCAAGTGTTCAGTCTGCCATTGCAGGCGTGCATGTTAGTGACCCGCGTCTTAATTAAACCTGTGTCCAGTCTAATGTTGCAGACTGGAGTGGGCGCACTTGCACCTCTGGTGCTGGAGACTATGGGCCAGATGTACGACTGTTTTTTGCGGTCGCAGAGGGGTTTCAGACCCCTTTGCGACCACAAAAAACGAGTTGGCCATGTACTATTCCTATTTTGCGAGTCGCAAATTATTTGCGACTCGCAAAATAGGAATAGCGAGTCGCTATTAGGAAGGGGCGTTCTGAGGGTGTCCTCCAGCTATGTATGACTCTTTAGCGACCGCAATTGCGGTCGCAAAACAGTCGCAGTTTACCACCCTTCCCAGAAGGGTGGTAAAGCACTTGCAAACGGGAAGGGGTACCCAGGGGACCCCTTCCCTTTGTGAATGCAGGGGAAAATATTTTTAAGGGCCGGCAGTGGTCCCAGAGACCACTACCTGCCCTTAAAAATGAAGCGAAAACGTTTCATTTTTTCTTTTTTAAATGCATCCCGTTTTCCTTTAAGGAAAACGGGCTGCATTTTTTAAAAAAGAAACTGCTTTATTAAAATGCAGTCACAGACATGGTGGTCTGCTGATCCCAGCAGGCCACCATCCCTGTGAGGCTGGCCATTCCCAATGGGGTCGCAAATTGCGAGTGGCTCATGAATATTGATGAGCCTCGCATTTTGCGACCCCATTGGAAATAGCTAACAGTGTCTCTAACACTGTTGTACATTGGATTTAGCGCCTCGCAATTTGCGACTCGCAGTTTGTCGCAAATTGCGAGGCGCTAAATCCAATGGTCGTACATCTGGCCCAGAGTGTCTGACCTTCCATTGCAGATAAGGGTGCAAAATAGTGCACATGCAAATTGTAAATTGTGTCTATATAATGTGCCCTTTGGCATGCAAAACTTTATGCTTTTTGGCAGCAATCCCCCTGGTGTGTTCTGATGTTGACATGTTTCAAACCTGGGCCAGGTTATGGGTTCTCCTCGGGACCAAGGACTGCTAACAAATGGGCTTCAATCATATATGCTTGTACTTCTTCTTTGATGCATATCTATTCTGCAGGAATTTGTTGTGGTTGTTTCAATGTAAGAATGAAGCAGGGTGAGATCAATTACATTTTAAAGCTGTGTTTCATTTCATTATCAAGCCTGTTGAGGTCTCCAACCATCTTTTCAGAAGCTTTCAGTGGATCATGAAGAACAAATGGTCGCCTCCTTGGTTTCTTTGAGAGCCTTAGAGCTGTCTCAATTGAACGGACTATTAAATCACAGATGCATTTTGTGCCAATGAAACTGTATCCCTTCCGATATTCAGGGCCCTCGATGAAGATTGCAGGGATGTTGCGTATTTGTAAAACCCACGGAAGTGTGCCAGCTTTCAAATGCTCAAGGAAAAAGTAACCATGCAGTTCAGTCCAAATTTGTTTCTTTTTAAGTCTCAACAGTTTGTCAGATTCATGTTTTTTGCTTAGCGGTAGAACCTAAAGTGACTGAAGAAAAAGTGAAGGAGTCAAAATTAATTTTTGAATGTCCTCGCATTCAAAAATTGATTTTGACTCCTTCACTCTTTCTTCAGTCACAATGTGATGACATTCATAGGGATTTATCTGCCACCGTCATCAACACTGTCTTACTGCTGCTGTGTTTATGGGAGTTACTCTGCATTCATATCCGTATATCCAGTAGTCAGTTTATCAATACAGGGAGCACAGAGGACTTATCTTGGTTGATCCTTAGGAGACTCAGCACATATTAAGTAGTGTAGGTCATGTTGTTATCGTATGTAGACATTAAAGAGAACTGGGCAAAGCGACCATCCCTGGTGGCATGGAGGTGAGTGGAGAAAGCTGACCTTGCTGAGAAGGTTCAGGTAAGAGTTATGCTATCCAAATAAAAGGCTGTCCCTCTTCCCCTAACACAGTCAGATGCTGGCTCAGGATTTTAAGATGGCATAAAATAAAAAGCTGCCAATAAATTCAAACACTGTGGATATCTGCCACCTGCCCTGAGTCCTCAGTAGGTACAGAACAGTCTGGATCTACTCCCTCCCCAGTTCTAAACCCAACTTGAAATAATCTTAATAAATTGAGTCCCTCTATAAAGGCACTGGTGATGTACAATGCTGTTCAGCAGTTTTGTTGGATTTTAAAAGTTAGATATAGGATGGAATTTGCTCAGGCCCTTTTGAGATGGTTAAGGAGACTTTTGAAGAGGAGTAAATAATACGTTTTTATTATCTGAGTGTGTGTCACCAGACTTGACTGTGCAAATAAAAAGTTATATGAGCACCGGGACAGCATTTTTCAAAACCATCTTTAAGTATTTCGTAGAGTATTCAGTACATCCAGCAGAGAGCTGGTGCCCCGCTTTGTTTTCATAAGTGAGAAAGTGCCCTCCACTGACAGGGTCATAAAGGTTGATAATCCTATATCATCAACATCAGGACATGTTTGAAAGTGATAGACTGACAAAAAATGAAATAGACTTCCAATTAAGAAGAATATGCCAACAAAATATATATTGAGATTGTCACACAGCCAGGGGGAAGAGCATAAGAATATTTTGGTTGCTGTTCCCCAATCAAAATTATCAACTCTCTGCTTCAGCAAAATAAAAATAGTAAGCACCTAGGAAGTTGTTTAGAGTCTGATTGATGTAGCAGGTGAACTGCTGTAACTTGACAGTTCTTCCGCCCCATCAAACTCACTAGTTCTCCATCCCATAAAGCCATCATTAGTAGCGGCTTGGCGTTAGATGCTTATGTACCGCACTTAGAAAATAACAATACTGAGTTGTAAGTTATTTTTTGGAGGCGATAAATAGAACATAAAACACGTTTTCCACTAAAATAGGTCTTAATATGAGGATTGTGGTTCTTAGTTCACCAAAATCCACATGTACCAGTACTTTTCGGGCCTTTTTACCTTTAAATTCTGGCATGTTTGACATGCCAAAATTTAACGGTAATGCTATTTTTTTTAATGCATCCAGTACCTACCAGAGTCTATAAAAACCACAAAACTACAAAACTCATAATCCTGATATGTGCAGTAACAGGAAATACCGCACACATCAGAAGTTATTTGGCCATTCGTAATGAGGGACTTTGAGATGGGGAACTGCTGGGTTTCCTCTGCCCATTCAAACCCTTGATCTGGTACCCCATCCTCTACTGGGCGCCAGGTCTTAAGGTGGCTGACCATCCCTAGAATATCCTTCCAGTGATTGACAGCAGTCCCGAGCAGGAATATCAAAAGGTGGACTTGAAGGCCATGGAGAAAACAACCCTGCCCTTTGGGAATTTGCTTTACAAAAACAAAAAATGTCATGTGAGGCCAAAACAACATGAAAGCCACACGTCAAAGTGATATGCTTTAGTGCAAATGGTGCCATTCTAAATTTGGTGGGCGACCATCTGGGGGGTAAGTATCTGAATGACCCTTTAATACTGTCACCTACAAGTTCTAACAACAGTTGTTGAGCTGTTCCACACATCATTTTTAAACTGCCTTAGATGTATGCTGGAGATGTGCCTATTAACCTTAAATTAGAAGTTGTGTTAATTATGTCATGTGCTAAGCAATGTCATGGCATGGTATGGTATCAGAATGTGCATGACTCATGTCTGCCATTTGCAGCACTCAGTGCTCAACCCGAAGCCTAAAAAACTAACAATGCTTATTTTAGTTTTTTTGACAAGTTCATTCTAGTCTCTAGAAGTAGGCTATTATCTATCCTGGTGCCTCTTGCACATGATGTCCTTAAAGGTGTTCATAGATCCTTTGCTGTAACCCTTCTCTTAATTGGTCTGAGCACATCTGCCCAAGTTGCTTTACTTCATACCTCTGAACTCAATGTAGTACTAACCTGCATCAAGAGGAAGAAATACTCACTTGCTGATAGATTTAGCAATAGTCCAGAGCCAGTGGTGTAACAAATGCCCCTGCAGCTCCGCTGTGCTGGGGGGACGAGCTCCAGGGAGGCACCTCAGCACAGTATCCTGAGTGTGGCCGGAGGGGCCCCGTCCATGTACTTTGCAAGGGGGCCCCCCTTAAGTTTTGTTACGCCACTGTCCAGAGCATTACATAAAAGAGATTATGCAGAACTGCAGATAAGGCATTGAAGAAACACATTTGAGTGGGTATCCCAGCCCAGTGTTTGGTGGAGGACAGGTAGAATCTGAAGGATAGAAACTTAGATAGACTGGGAGTGTTGGATGCTGCACCAATTCCAAGCAAAACCTCAAAAAACAATAGCAGGACAGTTCTTGTTCTTGCTTCATGGGTTGGTACAGAAACTAAGGATTTATCGCCCTGTTGTCCCATTTTTAATGCAGTTAAAATTTACCAACCAAACAGATATCTTATTGAACCTCCCAGAGAGAAGATTGTTTGCGGTGTTTAGCTGCACTGCTTTGTCTCACACAATGAACCCATGTAAATGGGGAAAAAGCAGAGGAGAAAATATGCATGTATCCTGCAAGCCATTCATAAATTCTGCAACATGTGTTACTATTGTTTACCTGTTAAAAAATGTGGGAACAAAGGCTTCTCTCCCATTCACTCCAACCCCAAATCCGTGGAACTGCAATCAGAGAGACTCACTTTGGAATGTTTTTTTAATTTTTTTAATTAAACTTTTTATTGATGACAGCGTTACAACAATACAGACATCATGGTATATGCTCATGCAGTTAACAACTTCTGCATGGAATGATTTATTTATTGAGTAACTAAAATTATAAAAAATTAGGTGATTCTCGAAGCTCAATTATTTTTATTAATATATCTTAGTTTATAAATGAAGTTTGTTTTCATTGATACAAACGTATGTAATATCTATATAGATATCTGATACAAAATGAGCTTTACACTATAGGTATAATCTTGCAAACAATGTATATGCATGTATAGTCAAACTTTAGAACAAAGTAAGGCATCACATGATGCCTGCACTATGATAAGCATGTTTTACAAAGACAAGGGAACCCAATAATTGGTGAAGGACCTAGGGTACAAGCTATTTTAAGGAACAAAGGTCCTTAACACAGAAACAGTTGCGGAAAATCATATATATAGAAATACAATGATATCTATACTTGGATTGTCCCACTGGACATCATATTTTAATGAAAAAGTAAAAGAAAACATACAAGTGGGGATATGTGTATCGTAAAAATGGAAAAAGGCTCAGGCAATCCCCTCCACACGGCTGCCTCCCAACAGAAATCCACACCTTTGAGAAACTAGTTCTCAAAGAAATAACTACATTTGAGAGAACACCGACCTTCATTCTCTACAATCTACCACTAACAGAAAAACATTCCCTGGCCAGTCTCAAAGCTAACCAATGTGTCATCATTTAACCAGCCGACAAAGGTAGAGGAATTGTGATCCAAGATATTGATCCTTATAAAGCTGAGATCATTAGACAACTGTCCAACACGAGTCACTATAAAAAGCTCAACACTGACCTTACAAACGAAATGCGAGATATCATCTTTAACATTACTGAAGTAGGCAGAACAGCATGCTACCTTACCCAGAATGAATTCTTGTTTCTCAACAAAAAATTCCCCAGAACACCAGTCATTTACACCCTACCTAAACTCCATGAAAATATTGAGACTCTGCCCAGACGTCCCATTGTTTCTGGTTGTGGCTCTATTTTAGAACCCCTTGGACAATATGTTGACTTCTTCATAAAATATTTTGTACCCAAGACTCGCTGCTACATAAGGGACAGCATGGATCTCATTAACCAAATAGAACATTATCCCTTTAACCCAGAAACAGACATTCTCTGCACCTTGGACGTAGAATCCCTCTATACTAACATTCCCCAACTGGAGGGCCTGACAGTCATTGAAAGCATACTCAATAATAGAATAAGCCCACATGCAGTTCCGACTGACTTTATCTTGCAGATATTAACCGTATGTCTTGCCAGAAACCTTTTTCTTTTCAATGATCAATTTTATCAACAGATCATGGGTACATCGATGGGCGCAGTGTTTGCCCCAAATTTTGCAATACTTTACATGGACGACTTAGAAACCACAAAAATTCTGACCCCTTATAATCCACACCAGAGGAACATACTGACCTGGAAGCGCCACATTGACGACATTCTTCTAATCTGGCAAGGGTATGATACAGCATTACTAAACTTCCTACAATGGTTAAATACCAACAGCAATGGTCTATGATTCACACTAACACACCGTCAGACGGAAATCTCTTTCTTGGACCTAATGATTAAACACTTGGAAGGGGAACGTTTCGCAACACTTTATAAAAAGCCCACAGAAAGAAACACTCTACTACTCTACACCAGTCACCATCCTTGCGCTTTACGCGATTCACTCCCTTTCTCACAATTTCTCAGGATTAGGAGAAATTGTTCCTTCAAGGCAGACTACTTCCGTGAAGCAAACATCTTAGCAGACAAACTAAAGGCTAGAGGCTACCCACGCAAACTAGTGCGCAGATCAATTACGAGAGCATGGTACTGCCCACGTGAAAGCCTTCTGACACCAAAAACCAAAGACAAACAAAACCGCCTAGTCTGCGTCACCACTTTCTCCCCTGTATCCAACAGAGTGAAGAAAACCATTCTCAAACATTGGCCAGGACTAAAAGCGGGTGAATATAATTTGGAACGCCCACTTTTTGCATTTCGCAAAAATAAAAATATTAAAAATCATCTTGTCAGGGCTAGCGTCTCCCCCCCCCCCCAAAAAAAAAAAACACACAGACACTTAATGATCTCTGGTTCCTTTGCCCCTTAATGGGCCTTTCTAAATGTGGCAACTGTGTTGCATGCCAGTGCACTATTGAGAGTAAAGAATTTGTGTTCAAATACTATCAGAATCTCACTTGAACATTTTTCCAATTGTAACACTTCAAATGTGATTTATAATGTCATATGTCCATGTAACATGATCTACTTTGGCCAAACTACCCAAAGAGTAAGGATCCGTATCTGCCAAATCGGGAGTCGCGTTCGCTGCAAGGTCCAAGGTGCCCCCCTCATGGACCATTGTTCCTTGAAAGGACACACAGAGGACGAGATCCGCTAGCAAGTTTTCAACGTGGTGAAACCACTGCCTAGAGGAGAAGACATTAAACAAATCCTTAATAGAGAGGAACTGAAATGGATTCTGAGAACTAAGAGCCTATATACAGGCCTAAACAGAATGGAGGACTGGACCGCTCTTATCTAATGTGGAATTCTATTTGTAGACTACTGGTTCCTTTTGGTGAATGAACAAATGCTAAGATAAGTTTTCAGATCACTGGTTTCTCAAAATGAATGAGTACATGTCGCACGCTCACCTGGTCACAATATGTAGCTCCATTTGTTAAGTACGTTGTCGGGTACCCCCACACTAACTGATTAACCCTGTTTAATTCGTTATATATGTGTCTACCTTTTCCAAATGTTAAGAACATTCATTTATGTGGTAGTCTGCAAAATGAACAAATTTCCCTGTCTAACTTTTGTTTTGTTTATCAAATCTGGGTCGACCGGACGGTGTCAGTCCCATATATTGATAGTCGGAATTCCTCAATATGCAATATATACCTTTACGATGATTACAGTTCCCCATTTCTACCTTCATGACTATTGCAAAATGAACCAATTTCTCTGTTTAACTTTAGTTTATCGATCTGGGTCAATGGATGGTCTCAGTCCCAAATAATGATAGTCAGTATTCCTGGGTGTTACTATTCGATATGTAATATCAACCTTTACGATGATTAAAGTTCCCCATTGCTACCTTCATTACCATTCTACTCCGCTCCAATATAGCCACCTTCATTTATCTTCACTCTGCACTCATCGTACAAGCACTGTTACGCCTAGCTCGACACGTCATCATGTTGACCTGTCTCTTATTCACTCACGATTCTCGCTTCCGGGTCTGCGGTTACCAGCACCTACACGCCGTACCGCGGAATCTGGACTCCATCTCATAGTCCGTTCCCAAGGTAAGAACTCTCAAAATTGCACATAACTGTAATTAACTGTAACTCCATGCTGACGCTCACGATTCGGCTCTTGTTCCACAACATTATCACCGGCCACACGCTGGCTGGTTCTCCCTGATATATCTCTGGATTTTACCCTTCGCCATAGGAGATTCTGGTGGCTTTCATAATCCGGTGAATCCAACAAACTGCTAGTATTTACTTCGATGGATAATCCCGGTTGGTATTCAATTCAAACCCACTGACATCCATCCACATCGATTCCACGAGGTCATGTATTTATTTTCTTCATTTCCACAGCGTCTCATCACAAATTGTGAATTCATTTACCTGGACCTAACGTAATACTTTGACTCGTCACTGAGTCCCAGGTAACACTTTTCTCTGATATATATCTTCGTACACTGCATGGAGCCCTAATGCACCTCAATAAGATACCAGCCCCATATATCGCTGCATGATCGGAACTGTACGCACTCTGACATAAAATGTATATCGTATATATCAATGTGCGCTAAGAGTGTTCTTACATATCTGATGTTGGCCTAAACTGTTATAATTCTTTCTGGCCAAGCCTCCATGTATTGCCTGAGCCTTTTTCCATTTTTACTATACACATGTCCCCACTTGTATGTTTTCTTATACTTTTTTTCAATAAAATATGATGTCCAGTGGGACAATCCAAATATAGATATCATTATATTTCTATATATATAATTTTCCACAACTGTTTCTGTGTTAAGGACCTTTGTTCCTCAAAATATGCACTATGATAAGCAGCATCTGTGTCGTGCTGTGGTGCCACCATCGAATATTCATCAGATATCGAGCCAACATTCTTGGAAAATGTTGGACATGGCCATCTCTGCAGGGTCAACCCCAGATGTTTTACCTTCACCTTTCGGTTTTCTGAACCCATTTTTGTTGGCTTTTAGGACTCTGCACACTTTACCACTGCTAACCAGTTAATTTACTTGTAAGTCCCTAGTAAAGTTGGTACTACATGTACCTATGGCCTGTAAATTAAATGATACTAGTGGGTCTGCAACACTTAATATGCCAGCCACTTAAATAGACTTTTAAACATGTCTAAACTGCCATTTCGACCATGGCAAAATAAACTTTTTGCCAGGCCTAAACCTTCCTTTTTAATATATATAAATCACCCTTAGGGCAGGCCCCAAACAGCCCATAGGGCGGGGTACAGTGTATTTAAAAAGGTGGGCATGTACTTTTAAGCTTTATATGTCTTGGTAGTGAAAACTCTTAAATTCGTTTTTCACTATTGCAAGGCCTACCTCACCCAAAGGATAGCATTGGGTTGCCTTATTACATTTAATAAGTTATAACTGTCAATTGGGAGCAGGTAGGCATGTCAAGTTTAGTGTCTAAAGGATTGTAATTTAAAACCCTCTTTAATGATAAGGTTGGATTTTAATCACAATTCTGAAAATGCCACTGTTAGAAAGTTAGCACTTTCTTGTCCCCACTATTTGAAGCCTGCAGCCTGTATTCTGGGTTACATGACTTGGTGTAGTTGGTAGTTGTGCTTTGTGTATTGTGTAATATGGTAAATTATATCCTAACAATAAATCATAACTCTGAAAATAACGACAGACACTATTCTTTCTAGGTACCTTTTTGGTATTATTTCAGGAAATATGAATGGTCATACACAAATACAAATCATATCAAAAACACTTTGCTCATAGTATCACAGGTAAACATAACATCACAGTTTTCACAGGCAGAGTAACTGAGAGACTCATCAAAACATCAGGTGGGAAAAGGGAGAGAGAGAGAAAACAAGGATTCATCAAGGAAATTACAGTTCTATTACCTCTTGGTAAATTAGAGAAAACTAATGCACAGCGTGCAATTAGTCAAGAAAACTATCTCCACGGCCGTGGGAGAATAGCGTAAGCAGCATCACCAGCCGATGATGTGCAAAGTCTCTAGGGAAGGAGTTTCCGCAGTCAGGATTGCCAGCCAGATCAGGAATCAGCACAGCATACAGCATACCACGGATGCAGGACAGGTCACCAGAATGTGAACGAGCCGATGATCATTTTCCCACCAGCATCGTTATACTGATTTTGCAACTTTGTTACACTAGGTTAGAAACTCTCCTAAACCCTACAAGCCACTCTCATTGGTCAGAACTAGGGGTGGAAAAGATCTCCTGATGATGATTTTACAAATTTCACTAAACAGTCTTTGTCTAAAATTGTACAACTTCCTAGAGAGGAAGCAGAAAACTACAATTACATATTTTGTAACTACATAGCAACAGTTTCATTCTAAATCCTCGCCTAGACAGGAAAGAGTCGTACTCTTCTCCGCTCTCTAAGGATGTAAATGTTATTCTTTACACGGACCTCAGGAGACAACGTGTGGTGAGACAAAGGAGCATGGAAGCACATCCCCTAACTAATACATTTGCTGAAGTCTGCGTATTTTAGCAAGTAAGACAGAGAGAAGAGAAAATAATTTTACATTTCTAGGCCTACTCTACTTTTACGAAGAACAAAAAGAGCATTTTCGTGTTTGTGTTTGAATATTCCTGCAGTTCAGGAAACATAAGAACATAAATATTAGACACACATATTAATTATTTCTTCTCATTCTATTATTATTCACAGCCCTAAATAGGAATCTTTATGCTACATGTGTTATTCTGACTCTAAGACTCATGCAGCTTTGCACATTTTTTGGTCGTACACTTTAATCTTCACGTTTTAGTAATTTTGATTTTTCACACACATTAGTAATTTATTAAAACACACACATGGGTGGATTTTCCCGAGCAGATTTTATTTACAAAAATCATGCTCCATCAATCCCCCATTTGATGGTATCCCAAACCATCACACCAACCCATATCCGATTACTATCTGATAGTGAACAATCAGAATGCAGTAGTTCTCATTTGTTTCAGCCTAACACCCTCTATGTCTTTCCATGCATCATAATAAATCCCTTTCGATCTTCCATTTCTATTTCTTCTCTTTTCCTTTTCCTTGCTCGTCGTTTTCCCTCAGTAGGCTTACTCCTGCAACACTTATAAAGCAACATTATCATTAGTATGCTTGTAGCAATAGCAATTATTGGTGTTAGTATTCTCCCTAACAAGCTATTAGAAAACCAGTTACCTATGGCAGAAATACTCTTACCAATTTTCCCCCATGCACCATCAGCCTTCAGTTTTGACAAATCATCATGCAAATGAGTAATGTTACTAATATATCCCTCCAAATCCTTACTTTTATCAGGGATATAAGTGCAACATTGTTGAATCTTTAACATACTACAGACTCCGCCTTCTTTTGCCAATAATACATCTAAGGCAAGTCTATTTTGTAAAACCATGGTTCTCATAGCAACCATTTCAGTATCAACCATCAAGAACCCTCCAGCGGTATCCGTTGATAAACGATCAACCACTGTAGACAATTTTCGAATTTTCTGTGAATTTAGAATAACCCCAACTGAAGGTATCAATGCACCAAATATATCCCCAATTATTTCAGCAGCACTCAAACCCCTCTTACTCCTGGTTAGTTGCTTTTCATTGGTTCCTTGTTTATCATTCACATGATAAATCTTAGGAAAGACAATTCCCATATAACAACATCCATACCATTGTGGTGGCAACCTATAGTAGGCATTTTTACCACAAATGAAATATACCCCAGGGTAAACAGGATCTGTACCACCCTTTAATCCCCAACCACCTGTAATTAAGAAAGTGTGTTCACGTTCACTGGAACCAATGAAATGATTATTATAATCTGTTTTCTGCCTATGGGGTCAATCCAGAGCCATTGCAGCATAAGTCTGAGTCTTCTGATAATTTCCTTCTTTATGTGCCCATGGAGGCTCTTTACACTTCTGTTCAGCAGTCCTGCGTTTAAACTCTCTACGTCTATCTTCTACAGAATTAATGAAGTCTATCTCTACACTGTGTAACCTACAAGTCAAATTATGCCTATATGAATAAACGGTATCTATCATTTTAATAGTGTGAAAGAACTCTTCCATATATTCTGCATCCTTAGCACTATATACTATATTCATATTCTTTCTAATAGGAATCTCTGAAAACACTAAATCATAATTTGAATAGAAATATTGAAAAAACTCTTTAGCATAGAATAAGCTGGTTAGTACACTACACAATATACCATATGTTAATGGTAAGTGGTGATAGGTTACACCCTCAGACACAGACGTAGGTAATTGCATGCACACATAAGTCTCTCGCATCCATAGTATCCACATACTCATAAAGCAATTTTGTAAAGACATTTAACGAATAGTCGCTAATAGATTTATCCAAATGTAAGACACTACTGGTAGTTCTTTCATATTAATCTCTGAATCTTCTTTCAGATAATTTTTAGTAACCACAGTCACATTCTTATTATTATTAGTAGTAGCATTTACTATATTGATAAACATAAAGCGTGGTAACACAATTGTTAAAACCAACCATACAGACATTGTTAATAGAACACAGAAAACACAAACATTGAAGCATCTTCGCCTACACATTCCCTGATTCCGTTTTCCAGTCTCGGTTCTAATCATCTTCAAAAATTATGTAAAAGAAAAAAATAGACAAAAATAATAACTAAAAATTTACTCCAAATAATTAGTAATTTCACTAGGCTAGTTTAGTTTGTGCACTCCACAGCAAAAACCTGAGCCTTGAGCTCTTCTTCAAAATCTACAGCTTCGGAAACTTTTTCTGGAAATAAATTTATCACATAAATCTCCTCTCTCTTTTTGAACACCCTCTTCAAAATAAGTTCTCTTAGGGCGGTTTAAAAGAGTTGTCCTTCTTCACGCAGCACTTTAAAAATTCCTTCTCCCAATCATTATTTGAAACGCTTTCACTTGCACCTACAACCACATAAGTCCATTCCGGTGCTGAGTATTTCTTGCTCGGTACTTTCACTCTTTTAGTTCTTCGTACTTGATTCTCTTCTTCTGCTTCATTTAGCTCTGATTGACTCGATATTTCAAGTATTGTTTCAGGAATTTTACTATTGACAGTGTATTTCAGCTTCTTCACTCCTTTTGGCCACTTATCTCCCTTCTTTGCTCTTTTTCCATTTTCATTCGTTTCTGAACTTTCCTCAGATGAGTTTCTCTTTCTTTTGTCTTTAACAATTGCAGAGGCTGAAGGAATCACTGTGTTCTCACCATCAATAATAACAGTGTTATCTTCACTAGTCCCAGTAACTTGTGCCCATTCTACTCCAGCTTCAACATGCTCTGGAATATTTCTCTGTTTGTGTCTTTCTTCTCCAGCAGTTTCTTCACTTTCAAGTGGACTTGGGACTTTTCTCATGTGACTTGTGTGAATCCAATTCGGCAAACCACCACACTTGACAGCTGTTGTAGTTACCAATATGATCTGCCAGCGAGGTTCTAAACAGGACTTTCTGACATGTTTCTTCAGCACAACCCAGTCTCCAGGACTTAGATCATGGCCTTGTTCCTGTTGTCGCAACTTCTCCAACCTGGTGAGACACAGAACGCACCACATCAGCCAATCCTTTACAATAATCCAGTATCAAGTCATCAGTAATGTTCATCAGTTGATTTGCTGGAACTGTTGGCTGTCTCATAGTCCTCCCCATGATTATTTCATGTGGGGACAATCCAGTTTTCTTGTCTGGGATACTTCTTAAGCTCATTAACACCAATGGCAGTGCATCAGGCCATTTCAGTGTTGTGGAAGCACAAACTTTAGCCAGCCTTGATTTTATTGTGCCGTTGACTTGCTCAACTACACCTGAAGCCTCTGGTCTATAAGCACAATGCAGTTTTTGCTCAATTTGTAACGCTGCACAAAGCATCCAAATTATTTCATTATTAAAGTGTGTCCCTCTATCTGATTCCAACGAGACTGGAAAACCAAATCTAGGAATAATCTCTCTAAGAAGCAGTTTGGCAACCGTTAGGCTGTCATTACGTCTTGTTGGATATGCCTCAACCCAACGAGAAAACAGACAGACAACCACAAGGACATATTTTAATCCATTACAAGGGGGTAATTCAATAAAGTCTAACTGCATTCTGGTAAATGGACCAGCTGCTTTCCCAATTCGTCCCATGCTAACCACAGTCTTTCTTCCTGGGTTTTGCTGCTGACAAATGGAGCATCTCTGACAAGGACTCTCTGCAATTACTCTGAATTTAGGATTAAACCATGTCTGTTGAAATAATCTAATCATTGCATCTCTTCCAATATCTGTCGGTCCATGATGGACTCTAGCCATCTGTGAAAGAAGGCTGTCTGGCATGACTATTCTCCCATCAGTGTACACCCAAACCTCATCATCTGACCTGCGGGTACATCCTAATTTAATCCACCCTTCTTTTTCAGAGTCACTTGCTTCTTCTTGTAAGTCTCTCACTTCATCCCAAGTCTCAACAGATGTGAACAATAATTTGCATTCTGTTTGTTCATTTTGCTCAATTACTGATGGTTCTACATTAATTGAATATGCATTCAAAGCACAAAATTTAGCAATTTTGTCTGCATATCTATTACCCAGTGTGATGTATTCACACCCAGATCTATGTGCACTGCACTTCACCCCAATTTGTGCCGGCAACTGTAATGCCATCAGTAGATCTTTTTCACACTCTCAGTTTCTGATTGGTGAACCCGAAGAGGTCAAAAATCCACGTTGGGACCACAGCTGCCCAAAGGCATGTACGACACCAAAGCCGTATTGACTATCCATAAAGATTGTAACCCTCATTAGTCTTGACAAGATACAAGCTCGGGTGAGCTCTTTTAATTCAGCCACTTGTGCAGAACTCACTCCTTTCAACCATGATGCTTCAATCACATTTGCTACTGTGTAAATCGCATAGGCAGATCTCAAGCAACCTTCTGAATCTCTCAAACATGAGCCATCCACAAACAAAACCACATCTAATTCAGGTAGTTGTGTATCTTTGATGTTAGGCCTTGGTTTTGTGCACATTTCTGTCACATCCAGGCAATCATGATCCACTTCATCAAGAACTTCCTCACAGTCTGGAGTTGGCAATAACATGGCCGGATTTAGACTAGTACACCTCGTTATTGTCACATTTTCTGCACCCAGAATCACTTGTTCATATTTTGTCAAACGGCTACTCGTCAAGTGTTGCGTTCGAGTACGTGTTAACAAAATCTCAACTGAATGTGGAACAAACACTCTCAATGGATGTCCCATGACAATTGACTCACTTTGTTCAAGACTCACACAAGACTCAAACATCCTGGTAATGCTGCAGCGACGGGATCCAAAGTAGCAGCAAAATATGCCACCGGTCTACGTGCTGTTCCGTGTGTTTGTGTTAGAACTGAGAGTGCGCAACCCTCATGCTCATTTCAAAACAACGCAAATTCTTTCTCGAAATCTGGCATACCTAATGCTGGTGCTTGACATAAACTGTCTCGCAACTCTAGGAACGTCTTCATGCATTCCTCATCAAGATGTATTGGATCTCTCTCATCTTTGTGTGTCAATCTCTGAAGTGGTTTCGCAATCAGTGAAAAATTCATAATCCACTGTCTGCAGTAACCAACCATTCCCAAAAACATTCAAACCTCCTTCTGTGTTTTTGGTGGATTCATTCGCATGATGGCATTTATTCGATCTTGAGAAACTTTTCGAATTTCCTTTTCAATGATGTGTCCAAGATAAAGCAACTTAGTCTTACAAAATTGTAATTTTGTCGGTGATACTTTGACCTCCCACTGCCAAGTGATTCAGTAAAGCGATTGTATCTGTCACACAATCTTCTACAGTCCTTGATGCCACTAGTAAGTCATCAATATACTGGACCAGAACTGAATTTCTGGGCATCACCAAAGATTTCAAACACTTCTTCAGTATCTGATTGAAAATCGAGGGGCTCTCTGTATACCCTTGAGGAACTCGGCACCATGCCAAGACACAGTTTCCGAACCGGAATGCAAATAAATATTGGCTATCCGGATGCAAAGGTATCGAGAAAAACGCTTGACACAGATGAATCACTGTGAACCATTCTGCGTCACATGGAATTTGATACAGGATCACTGCTTGATTCGGTACTATAGGACAACAAGGTATAACAATTTGGTTAACCTTTCTCAGGTCCTGTACAATCCTGTTCTTTCCATTAGGCTTGCGAATTCCCATTATAGGCGAATTGCACGGACTCCCTAGTATCTCTCTCAGAATTCCTTGTTCAATCAGCATATCTATCACAGGTGTCACTCCTGCAATAATATCAGGACTCATTTTGTATTGTGGGGTTTTCGGAAACTCTGCATTAGGCTTGACTGTAATCTGAATCTGAGCAACTCCTTTCATCAGACCAATATCCTTCCCAGAAAAATCCCACTCATCAGACAACACCGTTTTTCTCAACTCAACAGGCAAATCATTCTCCGTAAGCAAAGGATACAACTCATTCACTTCTGTCCCTTGATTCAACATTTTGAAGACTACATCTTCGTCTTTTGTGTGAAATGCTATTCCATCTGGTGTACAGTAAATGAAACAGTTCATTTTACACAACAGATCCCTACCTAGTAAATTAACAGGACTTGAATCACACACAACAAATTTGTGTAATTCCCTAAAATTTCCAATTTGAACTTTCATTGGCTTAGTTATTGGTGTTCTAATGAGTTTGTTTGATACTCCAACAACTTGGATATTTTCTCCCGAGAGGGGTAGGTTTGGAATTTCCACAGTTCTCACAGTGGAACGGGTAGTACCAGTATCTACGAGGAAAGTAATTGCATTACCATCAACCTCGCCATCCACATATGGACCCGACTGATATACCACTAGAGATGCGCCAAGAAGGCACTCTTCCCCCCCCCCCCCTCAGGCATCGTCATTGTGATGAGTCCAAATCACTCCCATCTGTCTGCAAAACATACTGTGAAACAACCTGCACATTTGAACATGTTTGAGCATTTGTACCTAACCAGTATTTACATTTTGTCTTTGCATCTAACCATTCACATTATTATAAGGCTTTGGAGCTTGTGGAATTTGCAAATTTTGTCCCCTGTTTGTCATCTGCACTTGTTGATTTTGATTCTGCGCCTGATTCATCTGCACTTGAAAACCCTGAGTCTGGCTCTGCATCTGCTCTTGTCCCTGATCAAACGAACCTGAGTTTCCATTATTCAACACCACCTTACACTCGCAACGCCAATGTCCAAACTTGCCACAATTAAAACAAGGACGTTTTTGTTTTAAATCTTCTATGTTCACAAAATTACCTCTACCTCTTCCTTGACCCATCGGAACCATTTGTGTCACTGTATTGCCATTTGAAACTAAACCTTTCATACCAGTTGTAGTCTGACCATCATCAGTCGCATCTCCGCTCAGATATCCTCCTTTCTTAGCTGCTTTCATTTGTGCTAACATCAATTTCTCCTTTAGTTTCTTATGTCTCATCTCTATGTCGTCTCCACAATATTTCGCATAACGAAGAAACTCATCAACTGATTTACTCTGCCAACAAATTAAATGTTGTTGAATCATGGCACTTATTTCTGGTCTTAAACCATAGACAAAACGATACACAAAATGTCCCATGTCTTTCTCAGTGATATTTTCTATACCACTAATCAGTTTGAACACTTGAAGAAGCCTTTCGTAATATGCATGCGCTGTTTCTTTTCATTCTTGAGTCGTTCTGTCAATCTTTACCCAATCTGTTTCTTTTGGAGAAATCTTCCCTTTCAGGTATGTAATAACCTGATTGTATTTTTTCATAACCTCATCAGAAGGTGCTCCTGTTTTAGGATCTCTCGGATATTCTTTATTCGGCTAATCTACAGCAATTTTACACTCAATCCACAAATCAGCTGGAACCACTATATCAAAAAGACCTTCTAAATCAACCCACAAAACTTTCGATACCTTTACAAACCTTTCAACTTGTCTGTACCATTCAACGGCCTTTTCTCTCAATCTCGGGAAATCGTTCGTAAATGACAAGATGTCCTGTCTTGACCATGGAACGTGGACATAACCACCTCCAGGTACTTCTCTCATTGGGAAAGCCCCATCAGCATCATCTGATTCAGTCTTTTTCTCTGGCTCTCTCAAAGGGTACGATGGAGAAACTACATTCGCCTTGGTATTTTCATCTTTTTTCATTTCAGCCCATCTTCCTTTTCACTTGTACAATTCACCCCAACGCTTTAGTGTACTAATCAACTCTTTAATTTGCAATCGTTTCCCTGAAACATTCAAATTCTCCAAATCTCTGTCTGTAAAATCTAATCTATACGTCTTTTGTAATGCCTTTGACTTCTCAATGTCCACTCCATACTCCTGGGCTGTCTCAACAAATGCCTCATGTAAATTTCTCGCTCTTCGAGTAATAGTCTTACATGGAAACAACAACTCATCATCCTGAAATTTACTCAATCTCTCTGGACTAATTGTACCTATAATCATTTCTTCTAGTACTCCTTTTAATTTAGTCACATCGACACAGTCATCCTTACTCTGACTACTGCAACCAGGTGCTATATATCTAATCCACTGATCTAATTCTTCTGGCGATGGACCCATTAATCTTTGTTCATTTTCACCCGACTCACTTCTAGGTTTAGCAGGTGTTTGTGTATTCAATCTTTCTTCAATCTGTATTAGTCTCCTTGGCTCTTGATTCACCATCCTTTTCGGTGTCTCATTTCTCCCTGAAACATCAATCAATTGTTCTTCTACTCTCAAATTCACACTCACATTTGTACTATTACTTCCATTACTTCTTTCATTAATCCTAGTCACTTCTGGGACTGCCAAGGCATGTACTCCCGTAACACTCTGTCCATCACTATACAATGGAACTACTGGACCAATCGTCACTGGCACTGACAACACCTCTGGGTTTCTTACTGCTTCCATCCTAACAATCGTCCTTTGGCTGTTCTCAATCTGAACTGGTCTCACACCATTTGTCACTCTATTCTGAAGTTGTTCTTCAATTTGAATCAAAGGAGCACTAGGTATAACATTTGAAACTTGTGAATCATCTGTACTCAAACTAATCTGTTCCTCTTGATATGGGGGTGGCGGTCTGTTCATTAATAATTCATTTAAGAAATCTTTATCAATATCATCTGAATCCACTAGTTTCACATTTACATTTTTATCTTGTGTTCCAATATTATTCTTTTTCTCTTTGGACTTTTCTCCATCCTTCGTCTCAACTTCTCTAACCGGATACATTTTTAAACCTAAAGCAACATCTTGTCTCCACATTTTCTTTCGTGCATCCCATTTAGTCTCTGAGTATCTACTCACTGTATTTTTATAACTAGTCTAATGCTTGTCTCTTTCTCTCTTGTATGCTTCATACTCCATTCTTCCAAAGCCTCATACTGCATTGGTGTTGGGTTTGGATTCAAGCTATTCATCCGAAACCTCAGGTTTTCCAAAATCCTTGTATTGAAAGTACCATTTTCAGGAAAAGCTAATTCACCTTCATCCTCTGTATATTTCACCCAATTCTCCAACCATGCACACGTATGATAACCCTTTTACAACGCCATAAATGCTACCGGCGTACCTTCAGGAGCTATTGGAATTCCTTCTCTAATTGGAATTGGTTGATCTTTGCTAAACAATGTCTTTAACAATTTTATTATCTTCATTTTCTCTGCTTACTGCAAGTAAAATATTATGAATAACTCTAAACTACGTAAATCCTAGCAACACTCTCTTCCGTGTTATGTTTTCAACTTCCAATCAAAGTTAATTCCCCTACCCAATAGCAGCGCGACTCACACTAACTAACCAGTACCAGCGCAGCACCTCTGTGACATTGCTCACCAACTGTCCAATACCAGTGCGGCTCTTTGTGACGTCAGTATCACTCCTTCCACTGACCCTCCCTTTGCAAAATCAGCGTCAATGTCTTTAAGGTCTTTTTTTAACAAACCAAACAAACTACATAAACACAAATTGTCTGCTCCACTAAAAGAAAAATCGAAAGTATATTCATACGCTCAAAGAAAACTCTACACTCCAACAATAAATTGCGACCAGCGTGATTCTTGTTCTCTTACAAACGGAGGGCTCTCTGGACTTCCCCAGTTGCGCTTACTGAAGTGACCCAAATTACCTCACTATCTCATTCAACAAAGTTCCCTTTACAATACTTTCAGTTCGACGACCGCCTAGTATTGTATTACCAGCAGACAATGTACATCACCTTAGTGTACGCAAACACTAAGAACAGCCCTCAGGCATATCCCGGGTTCTCAGGCCTCGACAGACCCGTAACAAAACTCAATATGACAAAACTAACCCAACATATATTTGAACCGTCAATTCCGTCTTTTCAGTAAAAACTCCTTTTTCTCCACCTAGTATTTTAGTCAAAACTAACCATCCGATGCAACTACCAAAAACTGATGCAGCGGAAGCGGTGGGAAAATCATAAAATATCCCACACCAACCTTTACAATATCTAAGGAAGCGTAAATACTATAATGACGGGCCCATAAGTCATTATCATTTCTATTACCATTAGCAATATCAAAGGTCCTCCAGTGGATCTTTGGTAGAGCTAAAAGGGACTAGGTAGAGAAATCAGAGAACTATTCCTTCATGAGGACCTGTAATGAAGAAACAGCTATATCATAAAATACATTACAAATACCTCAATAATATGGTAAATTATGTCCTAAAAATAAATCATAACTCTGAAAATAACGACAGACACTATTCTTTCTAGGTACCTTTTCGGTATTATTTCAGGAAATATGAATGGTCATACACAAATACAAATCATAGGAAAAACACTTTGCTCATAGTATCACAGGTAAACATAACATCACAGTTTTCACAGGCAGAGTAACTCAGAGACTCATCAAAACATCAGGTGGGAAAAGGGAGAGAGAGAGAAAACAAGGATTCATCATCGAAATTACAGTTCTATTACCTCTTGGTAAATTAGAGAAAACTAATGCACAGCGTGGAATTAGTCAAGAAAACTATCTCCACGGCCGTGGGAGAATAGCGTAGGCAGCATCACCAGCCGATGATGTGCAAAGTCTCTAGGGAAGGAGTTTCCGCAGTCAGGATTGCCAGCCAGATCAGGAATCAACACAGCATACCACGGATGCAGGACAGGTCACCAGAATGTGAACGAGCCGGTGATCATTTTCCACCAGCATCTTTATACTGATTTTGCAACTTTGTTACACTAGGTTAGAAACTCTCCTAAATCCTACAAGCCACTCTCATTGGTCAGAACTAGGGGAGGAAAACATCTCCTGATGATGATTTTACAAATTTCACTAAACAGTCTTTGTCTAAAATTGTACAACTTCCTAGAGAGGAAGCAGAAAACTACAATTACATATTTTGTAACTACATAGCAACAGTTTCATTCTAAATCCTCGCCTAGACAGGAAAGAGTCGTACTCTTCTCCGCTCTCTAAGGATGTAAATGTTATTCTTTACACGGACATCAGGAGACAACGTCCGGTGAGACAAAGGAGGATGGAAGCACATCCCCTAACTAATACATTTGCTGAAGTCTGCGTATTTTAGCAAGTAAGACAGAGAGAAGAGAAAATCATTTTACATTTCTAGGCCTACTCTACTTTCACGAAGAACAAAAGAGCATTTGCGTGTTTGTGTTTGAATATTCCTGCAGTTCAGGAAACATAAGAACATAAATATTAGACACACAAATTAATAATTTCTTCTCATTCTATTATTATTCATAGCCCTAAATAGGAATCTTTATGCTCCATGTGTTATTCTGACTCTAACAAGACTCGTGCAGCTTTGCAAATTTTTTGGTCGTACACTTTAATCTTCACGTTTTAGTAATTTTGATTTTTCACACACATTAGTAATTTATTAAAACACACAATGGGTGGATTTTCCCGAGCAGATTTTATTTACAAAAATCATGCTCCATCAAAAGGATCCAACCACCTTGAATCCTGCACTTGGACTCTGCCTGCTGTGAGTCCTGGTCTCCATTCGAACCAATGCAAAGCCCCACAAAGTCTCGCCGCATAGCTTCATAGGAACAGACGAAGGAAGACTCAAAGCATCAAAAAGCTATGCCGCGCAGATCGCGCACCAGGATTTGAGGTACTTTGTTCAACGGTCCTAATGTGGTCCCTGTATCCAACCTGCTCCATTGCAGTCAGACTGAACTTGTGACTTTGTACTAATCTGAAGTTACGAAATAACCACAGTGGGGGCTTTGGGCTTTTTTTGTGTGCAATATTTTTAACTAAATCTTTGAAATTGCATATCTCCTGTTTTACTAATTGGATTTTTGTTGTTTTGGTCTCAAATGATTTATTGAAGTATACTCTGTGTTTCTAAATTGGTGTGGGATTTTTCTTGGGTTGTGTTTTCACTTTATTACTGTTTGAAATGGTGCATAAGTACTTTACACATTTCCACAAAGTTAGGCCTGACTGCTTGTGCCAAGCTACCGGAGGGTTAAGCACAGGTTAATTTGAGGTAGCTTGTGACTTCACCCTAACAGAAATTGTTGTAGCTGCTTGAGTATAGTGCCACCCCCCCTAACCAGTAACCCAATTTCATACAGTGACTCTCCCAGAATTTGTCAGACTCTATTGAGGGAGTCTTCAAGACTCCTAGTTTACTGTTCTCCCCAGGTCAGGCAAGGATCCCCATTTTTAAATGCCGTAGTGCTCCTGTCTTTCTAAATCCTAAAGTATTGGCAATGGACCTTGCAAGCCTATAATCCCAGAATGTATTTACCCTGAGCATTTGGACTTACTAGCCGTCCATTTGATTAGATATTATATATGAAGTATATCTGGGGTGATTGGTGGATGCAGCATTGACACAAACAGTTGTAGCTACAATAGACTAAAAAAAGATATGTGGCACCGTGGGATGAGTGTATTTGTGGCAGGCTCTAAATCACTTCAGTGTTAGATCTGCATTTATACACTGGCTTTTCCTTTCATTCACTGAAGCTATAGTAAGGATTTCTTTGAATGGAGAGATTGCTTCCATCATAGAATGAAATGTGACGCAAGGCTACCATTTATAACTCTGTGTCACTCCTTGCATTGGAGTTCTTAGCACTGTTCTACAGATGGGATATGGCTGGTACTAGCATTATGACATATAATATACGTTCCCTCATTTTGCTGTGTGCTGACAATGTTTTCTTTTATTTGACTAACCCCAAGATGACACTACATCAAGTATTGGACAACTTTGGTTTTAAGGCAGGCCTTAAAATTATCTTGGAAAAGTCAGACAATAAACCCACATTATACTTACATTGTATCCAAATTTATATAGGGATACCTACTGACACCGAACCACACATCTACGTTTCCCTCCTTCCAAGCAAAGGTTGATAGATGGACCCAGTTCAATTTTATGCATTAGCAACAGTTGGCCGATCCCATAAATAAACTTATCATCCGATCGACTCGGTTTTGTACTCTGTTTTGAACTTTATTTTCCGAAGTATAGAATTCCATAATAGAGCTTGTCTATAAGGGACAGTTAGCTTCTGTTTTAAGTCCAGCAACAAGTCTGACTTAAGCATAATGTACCATCTGAAGTCGCGTGAGAATATGAATTTCTTTGGGTAAGTTTTCATGCATCTTTGCACTTGTGGAATCTGAAATTCCAGAACACCCCATTATTAGCTCACCTTGGTCTCCGAAGAGATAAACAGGAGAAATATAATTCAGGTAATGATGTGTAACAGTATCATGTACATGGTAAGTTCAAGCTGATTGTTCAATTAAATATTTGCTATTCACCCCGTACTCTAGATAATTTATTGCTTCTTTAAATTAAACATTTTTAACAAAATCAATGGGGGGAATAGAAAACACAGTCAGTCATACGATTGTTCTGGCAAAAGGGATAATTTCTATTTTAATAGAGTTCAGTTGGAGCCACCTGTCTTGCACCAAGGCTTCAGAGCCAACAAGCCGCCTTCACACATTGGTGATGCTCTGTTGACCACTTGATACTGAGCAGGAATTCAGTGTCTATTGTGGTTACACTTTATTTACCAGGTTTCGTGACTTCCTTTAGTATTCTGCGCAACTTGAACACTCGCCCTTAATGGCAAGTGGTGATAGAAGAGGTTAGGCAAGTAAAGAAGAGGAAGCCTGAAGGTACCTTACAAAACACTTGCAGGAAAGGATAACCCTATTTTCTATTAAAAGAATATTCTAGTAAATATGAGGTTTTATCAAAATAATCTTTGAATTTAGACTAAGTGGTATCCAACAGATCTAGGAATCAAAGTAAAAAGTGCAGTGCAGTTTACCTTTTTGAATGAATTAAATACTGAGGAGTGAGATGTATTGAGCACTTACAGATGGACACAGGCCCTCATGTAATTTTATTTTAAACATTTCTCATTGGCGTTGATGTCTGTACAGCAAGTGAGATTTCATAAAGAAAGACAGAGCAGACAATAGACCAGGCCCAATCGCCAACTTGCCCACCTTGAAGTCAGCCCAATTTTGAAAGGCAATTGAGGAGACCATTGGAGCAGAAATGGAACTTCTCAATGTAGGGCTTTCCATCCCACCTCCGTCCTGAAGTTGGGCCTCTCTGATTCCCTTCTGAGGGTTGAAAAGTGTCGCCCGGACAGCTTCATACATCAGTTGGTCTCAAGGGAAATCTACTTATGCCAAACTCATACACCACCCAAAGGTAGACCATCTAAATGCTTGCCAATGTTTGGGCTGTGTGCACTCTCCACTGTCAGTAACAACTCAAATCCTTGTTTGTTGGTTGTAAAATAGGGCACACCTCATTTACTTAGTCAACAACTTAATGGAAATTAAGACTGTCCTGCTTGGCTCGACCCCAAAGGTGACAAATTGAGTAAAACCTTCTGACAAGTAATTTCCGGGATTGTCTCATTGGATGGTGGCTGCCACCGAGCAGTTACTATGCATACCAGGGGGTGGTAGCTACCTCCTATTAGTGAGTTGTAGACCACAGAGTCATAAATACCAGGTACTAATGGACTGTAAGCCAGTGTAAGGATTTCAGATCTACCTTGCCCGTCATAAAGTATATAAAGAATAACAGAAGCATAAAGATTGCTTGAGCACATAGTTCTGAACGTGTAGCTAACTTCATTGCCAAAGGAGCAGCTTTCCACATGGAAAGGGAAGACATTGTATGCAATCACCCATATCATGTCTATAAGGAGGGCTCTTCGTAAACAATTGTGTCTTATCATTTTTGCAGATTTCAACGCAAGCTCACGACACATTTCTTCTTCTCTGTGCACTAGTAAAAGGCAAACCTTTTTATAAGGGCACAGTGCTGTGTTTGGACATACTCGCTCGACTTAGTTAGGCTCAATGGCAAAGCTTGAACAATCGCCTAAAAAGTCACGAGGCTATTACATTTCTGTCCTAACTGTCCCTTTATTTTTTACTTTGAGTTGGGAATCGAGCCACACATTCATAATTGAACGGGGTATTTTCTTCTATAACTCTAAGGTTTTTGATAATATTACTGGGAACTTTGCTAGCCTAAACTTTATTTTTAGCCAAGCTGTTTTATATTCTATTATTCAGTGAGACCTTCCTTTGAAATGTATGAATTCTATTATGTACTTTTTACTTTCATTCTGTCACATCCTAACTGGCTCCTAAATTAGTGGAGACATAACATTCAAAATCAAATTAATGAAATTATATTTAGAGACCTCTGCCTATGCTCACATTTTAGAGAGAATTCATGTAGGATACTCGTCAACCACATCCAACTGGTGCCATCATTTGATATGTAATCTGGATTTATCTCATGAATGCTAGGCCATCTAATGTTAGACAGGCCTTATGAGTCCCTGCCAGATAGAAAATTCCTCAGTTTAACAAATCAGCTTAGAGCTCAGCTCCCAAGATATAAAACAGCAAAAAATGTACTTATGAATCCCTTCAAACAAATGTAAGATTAATGAAATATCAACAAAAAAAGCCTTGGCACAAAACGTCCTTCACATCATTATTTAGAAGATACTGTACATTTTTGTTCCATATGGATTTAAAAATGCATGGCGACTGTTCATGCTAACACACCTTTCAGTATCCCTGGCCTGCATAGTTGCTACAGCAGGACTTCTGCAATACGACCAGAGTACACCTTGGGCCCCAATGCACAACAGTCAAACCTTTGAGTTTAGTGTACAGAATACTCATGCATTTTCTACCATGCATGTAATCTCTGGCCCATTAACCATTGGAGAATACAACACCGATAAAATGAGAGATGCCTCTTTTATCTAACAACCTTTTCTGTGACACTGGCAAACAACTACCCTGTAGCAAAACTGCAGTGTATGTGACATGATTTTGCTACGTCTCTGGCCCTGAAGCAGACATCCATCACGTCACATTAGGATTGATTACAGCCATAAGTCTTCCAGCCGTACTTACAGGCTCCAGTCTGCAATGCTTTGTTCCATCAAGGGCTGTGATAAGGCCCCATGAGAGGCGGCCACATTTCTGAGTATGTGCCTTTTTGGCTTTGCACCAAACAATCACAGTATTGTGATGAGCAAACAATAGTAGTTCAAAAACCAAGTACCTTGCCATACAAAGATCCTTTAGCGATGAAAATGCACCTATCACCAACATGCCCCTGTAGTAATAAAATAACTTCATTTTAGAATCAAGGTGCAGATAAAAGAATGGGATATGACAATTCTCTATATAACCGAGCATCTGTCTGTACCTTGATATAATATGCCTCTGACGTGGTTATGTTAGGCTATGCTATCCTATGGTATGTTAATAGAGAACTGTAGGGATATGGGGGCAGTGAAATATGTGTTTAAATTAATTATGATTAATCCTTACTGGGATCTGAAGTCTTATTTCAAAAGAAATATCCACTATTACCACTGCCAAAGTAGCATTGTAAGTAGTACTGGTGTATCACGTTACCATGATAGTCATTACAACCATTAGAAAAAAAAGTACAACCAGGAAAACAAACATTTTTTTCTGATCGGCATTGAACATGGCAGTATTTTATTTTTTATCCACTGCATCCACAGCGCCTTGAGATCCTCACGGGTGAGTAGTGCGCTTTACAAATGTTCTGATTGATTGATTGATTGCATTTAATTTTTAACCCTGTGCGAATGAGTAGCCCTTTCCAGAAAATAAAGTGTGAATTGAAGTGGCAGCGACATGAAACCAATGTTAAAACCCAACCTGTTATTATTACATTTGTGAATAGTAAAGGTCATACCTAGCCTATACTTATGAAGGTTATGGATTTGGTATAATGTAAGATCAATCTAGACATGAACTTATTTTTTATGATAAATCTTACCAATTTCATACTTTCTCTCGAATTGAGAAATTCTATGATAAATTACTTACAAAAGAGGCCCATTTTACCATGGGTGGTAATCTATTGGTAATAAGGCACACAATTGAGGAGCAAGTGGTATTTTTTTTATGTATGAATTTAGTTTCCATCATTTCCAAAATGAGGTCCTTATGTTTAAGATGTATCAGAGGAAATTGTTCTACATTTCAGCTCTTTTTTGTGATACCTGTGCAATGCAATTCTTTGTTCAAGTGTTTTATTTTAACATAAATTTGTTTTAGTTTCAATTGGGGTTTTTATTTTCAAAATTTACATTTTAAGATATGTTTTTATTTTCTTCGCAGTGTGCACTTAAAATGATGAAATGATGAACCACATGATTGACTCTAATGTAAAATTTCCATCTAATATATATGATTTCTTTCACAGCTCCGTGCATATGGAAGAATCTGCAGTTTTGCGTGGAGTTCCAGCAGGACTTGAGCAACAGTGGCCAACAGTGTCTAGTGCTACAACCGGTGAGTAAAGACAAGAGACCTGAACGGTATCTGGTTGGTGGAAAATATTTGGCTGATGCATTCCAATGTCTAAGCTTCTGTATTGTCGTATTCAGAGGAGTGGTGGCTCTTTGGGAGATAAAGAGCATTTACCATATTGTCTGTAATAAAAAAGAGGGGATGAAGAAGAACTGGACAGTCCAGCACACATCCTCTCTAAACAGAACAATTATCAGTTGTTGGAAAGTGGGTTATTGGTAGAGGTAAGTATACACCTGCTACCAGCAATAAGGCCACCAGCACAATATCAGGTCCAGTAAAGGTCTCAGTAAATTAGTCCCTTGCTCAATCTATTGTAGCTGGCTGTGAGCAGTCAGGCTTAACTTAGGAGACAGGTATGTAAAGCATTTAAAACACCAATACATGAAATTAGTAAGACACAACACGCAATAAAAATTTCACACCAATTTATAAAAAGAGGACATATTTTTATCTTTCAAATGACACCAAAATGACACAAATCGAATGTAGGGAACCTAAGATATGATTTTTTAAAATATTAACCACCTTATAGTGCCTAAAAACATATAGCACTCACTTGGGACATCTGGTTGGGCTTGACCGGGACAAAGTCAAAGTTTGAGGCTCACCGCATTGGAGTCCTGTTCGGATACACTAAGTGGGAGGCCCTGGTCAAAATTTTACCTCCAAACTTTTCTGGAGCTTTTTCTTCTGACGTCCGGCAAGGCACTTTGTCAGGCCGGATTCTGTGTGGGTTCGCTAACTTGAGTTTCTGTGAGGCCCCAGTCAAATCCTGGAAGTCTGCAGCTCCAGAGCTATCAGCGGGATGAACCTGAAATCGAGGCCGAGTCGCAGTTGAAGGTAGCCAGCTTGACTCTCGACGTCGGGTCAGTTACCTTATGGTTCTTTTTCACAAAACTTCCCCAAACTTCTAGAGGTCCTTCCAGAAGGTCTCCCTGTAGGTTTAAAATGTCCAGAACACCAGTCCAAGGGTCTGGAATGTCCTAGATTTTTTCTGAGATGTCTGAACTACAATTCCCACAATACTCCTGGCCAAATCCCTAAAAGTCCACTGCACCCCGGGCTGGGGAATCTTGGTGAAGATGATGCAGGGGGGCTCTGTTAACCTGTAGATTGTGGAAGTCCTCTCCTTTATCTTTCTTGAAGCAAGGTACAGTCCCCAGGGATGTAGTACCAGATTGTGCAGCAGGCACAGTCAGTCAGAGTGCATTAGGGTGCAGATCCAGATTCTAGCAGGGCAATCCTTCTTCTCCTTTTAGTTTCAGGCAGCAAATCTGAGAGGCTATGCAGCTCTCACATATATATTCAGTGTTCTGGGGCAACAAGCAGGAGGGCACCTCTTTCCAATGAGATGCTGGGTGCCACCAAAAAGCATGGCAACTTCCTCCACAGTCTGGCATCTTCTTGTCCCACAAAGCACTGCCCTTCCAAAATCCAACATGGATGAATTCCCTCCAGAGGAGTAGGAGCTGGCTAAACCAGAACACAGTTGAGCTCATTACCATTAGCTCACCTCCTCCTGACCTCTGCGAATTCCTGTCTTAAGCCTGCTATCCGGCTATGTGTACAGGATATGGGGGTAGGTAGGCCTGGCATTGCTTTACTGTCCTCCTCTCTTTGAAGCCCAGGTTTTATTACCCATCCCCCTGCTTGGCCTGGTCTTTGCAGCTGCAGAACTCCCACTCTCAGATAACCTCTGCTCCGGCCACGCCACTTTTCACCTAATCAAAGCAGACTGGCTAAGCCTGTTAGAGTTGACCAATCAGGGGAGACTGCTAGAAGGCTAGATTTTGGCTCACAGAGGAGAATGTCTTATAACTTATTTTCTGTACTAGTTATCACAAATTCAACAGTGGCAAGTTGTTGAAATCATCAATACCAATCTTTTAAGTCCTTGAATGATATTTACTCCTTTTCTAGCAATAGTTATACTTAAAATAAATATTGTCATGTTAGCCTATGGAGCTAAGTACCTACAATGGGGAAAAATGAAATGGACAGTTGTTCCCTCACCAGGGCATACTTTTATAATGGCACCACACCCCTGGGACACCTGGGGGAGACCTTATGGGTGACCAATATGCAAAAATAAGGTAGAATACCACCAAAGCCCACTTTGCATTGGATTTACTTTTAAAGAAAGGCTGCTTTTAAAATGACAGCAGGCACTCAGCAGTGCACACATGCAAGTGCAGAAACTCTGCTGGGCCTCTAAACCTCCATGCCGAATAATATATACTAGGGACTTATAGGTAGTTTGAACCCCCTTGCCCTGTTATATACTAGGAACTTATAGGGTCTCTCAGTACCAATTGTGAGAATTTACTTTTAAAGACAGGCTGCAAGGCAAGGCTGCCTTTAAAAGGACAGCAGGCACACAGCAGCGCACACATGCAAGTGTAGGAAATCTGCTGGGCCTCTAAACCTCCATGCCCCATTATATACTTGGGACTTATAGGTAGTTTGAAACCCCGGCTTATTATCTACTAGGGAATTACAAGGGTGTCATTGCCAATACAATCATACCCAAGTACCATATACCTTTAGAACAGGGCACTAGCCCTGGGCCTGGTTAGCAGAGCCCAGGGCTAAGTCAGAGTCCTTTACCACCAGTCTGAAAAAACTGTTTTTACCCATGTTGCAATATACACATGCCTCTTTAGAGTCCCCGATATGCTGATTTTTACTGTGTCTGTGTCCATATATGTTTACATATCATTTTTTTCAGCCTGTACAGTAGAAACAGTAGCACAGTTGTATGTCCCCATATCCATCCTCTAGACAGACATGTATAATTTGAAAATGATTTCCTGTGTTAATTTTAAAAGGAAATTGTGAGAATGCCAAAAAGTAGGGAAATACAAGAAATTAACTTTTAATAGTTAACTTTTCTTTCAGAAATAAAAAAAATAGTTTTGCAATATATTTTTGGTGCAAAATTTTCAACCACAATGGTGCAAATTTCACAAGCCTCTCAAACTTCACAAATTGCGAAGTTTGGCTAGTTTGAAAAGTTGCATGGTTGAAATTTAAACTAACCACAGTTCTACCACCAAGCCTTCCTGTCAGCTGAAATCAAAGCATCCCTTACAGAGATAAAGGTGCGTTCAGCATCAATAAAAAGGCACAGTCTTAGGAGCTTGCCACTGGTGCTGCCTAGTGTATTTTATGGATCAGGAATATTGAAACACTTTGTCGAAAAAGGGCAACCAACTTGATGTATTTTATTGCTACAATCAACTAGGTTGCATGGTTTACAAGTTTACATGACTCCATTCTATTTAAGAATCACATTCATTGAAACTGCAATGATTAGAATAGCCCTCCACCATCCTTGTTTTTAAGGCTTGTCCTAATGCACAAGATGTCCCTGAATATGCATGTTGTAAAAATGGCAATAAAACACCCACTGCCTCTTCCTTCATCTCTCCATCTGAACGGCAGATGGTATGCCTCGGAGTAATTGGATTCATCCGAGTGATTTATTGAAATGTTCAATGTCACACTTTCATGTACAGTGGGGAGACAGAAATGGTTTAGGTTTTCCATTTTTGCACACTCGCAAACCGAATTCTATTATTAGAGAAAGAGCTGATCGCCCCAGACAGCAAATACAGAATCTGATGTCAAGCAGGGCGGTATTAAGAATAATCTCCGAACATCTCTAAGAGGATCATATTAAAATGATTATCCCCTTTGCAAATTTCCTGTTTGAATCATCTACTGTATTTGTACATGTTAGCAAATTCCAGATCAGATGCATTTGTGGAAGTGCTGATGTGAGAGGCGTGACTGCCAGCAACAAAGGCTTGTGTATTTTACGAGTTGTGTGTCTTCTCAGTACATTAGTTTATTAAAAATGAACCCTCTGCTGTTTTGTTATTTCTGTGACACAGGTACACACCCCAATGGGCAGTCTAGACCAGAGAGCACAGCTCCCAATTTTGAATCAGGGTATGACAGCAAACGGCTACAAAATGATGAATTGGCAACAAATTTGCTGCATTGCTGCAAGTAACCCCCATTGGTTCAAGCTAATTAAGGCACAGGATGTTTTGAGAGACCTTTTGCTATTGCTCACTTTTACTAAAAAAGAATTTCAGATACAGCGTTTACTGGGGCAGGGAATGTTTATCGATTACAGTAGACTGGAAACACCATCAGGGAGGATTCGATGCCAGTCTTTGATGCCAGGCACTTCTAGTCTGTCAGTCTCTGCTTCTCTTTACACGGTCTCTCGATTTGCCCCTACTATCTAATGCTTTTTCTTCTCTCTCTGCTTTCATACTTTTTAGTAGTCATCCGTCTCCATTAATTTGACTCTCTGTATTTCACCCTGAAACCTAAGTGTCTAGTGTGGTTGCCTACATTATATAGGCAACCACGCTAGACACTTAGGGGCATATTTTTGACATTTGTGGCACAGGGCAGCACAGCAAGTCACCTTGTCGCGCTGTCGTTTATCCCAGGGAAAGAGCTGGAATGCACCGTATTTATCCACTATGGCACATTCCTGTCCTTTTCCCTTGCGCCACGCTGTTTTGGCAACTTAGCGCCAATGCAGGCACCTTTGCACCATGATGCAAGGATGCCTGCGTTGCATGCAGGTTTGTTTTTGTGCAGGAAGGTGCACCTTACTGCACAAAAAAAATCCTGAGAGGCCTTTTCCTCTTTCTATGTGTGCTGTGTGCGCCCTGTGGAGGAGTACCTTTTGGGCGCATTTCCAGGTTTACAAGTTCTTGTACATCTGGGAATGCATCACAATCCATGGATGTTGCGTTGGAACACCCACACAGCACCCATGGAAACACCTCCCTGGCGCAGAGTAATGCAATGCAGTGATTTGCGCTTCGTTAGATTACTCAAGATTTATGAAGCCACGGAGGACCACGCAAGGTAGCCGTGCTTGGGTTCATAAATCTCATTTACATATGCGTCCCTCTTGCACCACGTTGCGAGGTGCAAGAGAGCGACACAAAAGGGCTCATAAATATGTCCCCTAGGTTTAAAGGTGAAATACTCCAAACAGGTATCTGGGTCAGGTTTCGTTCTAGCTGCAGTTGATAGAGCAACACGGATAACAAGGACAGCACTGACAGTTACAAAGCAACACCAGTTGCGGCTCGCATGACTCGCGGGGGTTCACGCGGGGGGGGGTTTAAAAAATAAAAAACGTACCTTACCGTGTCCCGCGCCACCTCCGCTCCTGGCCAGGTCCCGTGCCTGCGTTTTCCTGGAACAGGAAGCAGGCATCCTCCCTTCCCTCCCCTAAGCCAATCACAACGCTGCAATGGCAGCATTGTGATTGGTGTGGACGGCGCCCAGCCGGGCGTCTGTAATGAGGCCATTTTCTCTATGTAGGCTGTATGCAGCCTACATAGAGAAAATGCCGAGTGCCCATGAGTGGTTTGGTCGGCCCCAGAGGGCCGACCAAACAGTCAGGGCCCACAGCATTGGGCAAGCCACTCCTCCCCCAACCCGCCCACTCGCCCGCCCCCAAACAGGCATACCACTCTGCTTTCTTGCAGCGCGAGAAGCAGAAACATAAAATGGTATTTAAAATACCATTTTATGTTTCTGCTTCTCGCACTGCAAGAAAGTAGTGGGGCGGCGCTCCTCCGCCCTAATGGAGCAGCCTCCCCTGAGCAACACTCAGGGTTTTAAACAGGAATAAGCTAGATTTATGTTCCTTTATTGAATGATTTGTTGGTGTCAGCTTTTGCTTGGGTAACTGGCATCAGAGCACTTTCATATTTAAAAGGTAATATACCAGTGCTGACAAATAGATCCCTGCTATTGAAGCAGCACACAAGGTCCTGCCATGTTGCCTTGCACTAAAGCAGGGAATCGGAGGTTCAACTCCGAGAGTGTGAGCCCATCTCCTCTGGGGTGGTAGTGCAGTATATAAGTTCATCCACTGGAAAACAGAGCACCTAAGGCCATTTGGAACCCATATATAGATTTGGAAGGTACATAACATATACCGTTTCAAGAGTGATCAATATTTACACCTCCCCTGGATAGAGGCTTGTCTAGAACATGTTCTGCAGGAGTAGCATTCTCCGTACGAGCAGGATTTCCCATCAATATATGGAGCACTACCTCGTGCAACTAAGATTGTTCCAGAATCGACATACGTGCACACCTTTTGAAGCAGAAGACCTTTATCAGATGCCAGAGAGATTCTCTTGCAATATCAAAAGGATCCCCTGACTCTCAAAATCCATACAATTTCAGATGGTATGAGCTACATAATTTCGTAACGAGGCCACTGGTGTCTTACAAGTTTACAAAAAGGGGAGAGCTTGCTTCAACAGAGAATGTGTTCCACAGAACTCAGGACCTCTTATATTATCTTTGAAAGGCTCCACTCTTCTGACCATGTATTCATAATGCAGTTTCAGAATTTCTGTAAGAGGTACCCTCGTTAAAAAACAACAAAAAACATGATTATATTTTTTCATCATTGCTGCAGAAAATTCGGTGGTGTTTGCTGCCCCCCATAGTGCCGGTCAGCTCTCTGAGGATACTAACAGGCACGTGCGTAGGCGTAGTGCTTAGCTAGATCCACTACTCAATATATTTTCTGGTTCTCTGAGCAGCTAAATTTGGTGTGCTGCACCAAGCAGCTGACTCGAATGGTATGCAGGACTTTGTGAGATCTATATTTTTTGCGCGACTTATCTTGGTAATGGTTAGTGAATCCTATGGATCGCATCTCCTCAGTAAAGAGCATCACTTCCAGTGTAAGAATAAACACTTACTAATAACACTGACACTCTTATCTCTAGAAACTGAGCAGATCCTCTTCTCAACTGTGAAAAATTCCCATGATGATCACCAATTCCCAGGTTACTCACAACTCGCATTAACTGTTTATGCACAACCTAAATAAAGTGTCCATTCTTTTAATGCAGCAAGTGTTATTCAACATAAAAGAAAAATAGCAAAGCGTACGTGGCAAGTAGTCTTGCAAGATTATTACAAGGCTAGTGTGAAACCATATGTTCCAGACAGCAACCTGAAAACGATTTGTAGGTCATTCATGACTATTTTCTGTGCTCATATTTGTACTTAAATGTAAAAAAGAAAGATTCTCGAGATCGTTATCTAGATGGTGCTATATAGGGTCAAACAAAGGTTTAACACTATATAGCACTTAGAAACCTATACCACCACTCTGGGACATCTGGTCGCACTTGACCAGTACAAAGTCAAAGTTTCAGGCGATGGAGCCCTGCTCGGATACTCCTTGCGGTAGGACTCGGTCAAAATTTTACCTTCTAACTTAGAAACATTTCTGGAGCTTTTTCTGCCGGGGTCCTTCAATGCTCTACACCAGTCTGGATTCTGTAAGTGTTCTCCGGCTTGCTTTTCAGGGAGATCCAGGTCACACTCTGGAAGTTGGACCTCCGGAGCTTTTCAGTGGGACAAACTAGCAAGTCAGGCCAACTCGCGGTTAAAGGCGGCCGGCTTGGCTCTTGTGGTTGACTCGGTCCCCTTGAGAAGCTTTTTTCCAAAGTTGCTCCAAACTTCTCCAAACTTCTGAAACTTCTTCCTGTAGTTCCTCTTGAGGTTCCAAAGTGTCCAAAACACAATCCAAGGGTCTGGAATCTCCAAAATGGTCCTTGAAAGTTTGGGGCCACAATTCCCACAATGCACCTGGACAAAACCCTACAAATCCACTGGACACACTCCAGGCAGGGGATTCTTGGTGGAGATGATCTGGCTGTTAACCTGCAGCTTGCAGGATGTCTACTCTGTAATCATTTTGAAGCAGGGTACATCCATCCGGCTGTAGTTCCAGATAATGCAGCAGGCGAATGCAGGGCCTGATGGTGCAAATCAAGTTTCCAGCTTGGCAAACCTTCTTCTCTTAGTTTCAAGCAGCAGATCTGAGAGGCTCTGCACCTGTTTCATTTTTTATTCAGTGTACTCTGGGAGCAAGCAGAGAGCACTCCTGTGCAATAAGGTGCAGGGCAACACCCCCAAGCATGACCACTTCCTCCAAAGTGTGGAATAATCTTCTCCCAGAAAGCACTATTCCTCCAAAATTCAATATGATTGAAATCTCTGCAGAGGAGCAAGACCTAGTTAAACCATCCTCCAGCATGGCTCATTTCCATTGCTTTCCTCCACCTGCAAATTCCTGCCTTAAGTCTGCCATCTGGCTAGGTCAGAGGGGCTGGTGGGTAGATGAACCTAGCATTCCCTGCCTGTCCTATTCCCCCTTTGAAGCGTCTTGTTTTAGGCCCCCCTGCTCTGGCATTCCTGTGTAGCAGAGCTCTCTCCACCAGGTAGCCTCTCCCTGGGTGAGCCACTTATCACTTCATCAAAGCAGCCGGGCTAATCCTGTTAACTGACAAATCAGGGACGAGGGCAGGAAGGCTGATTTCTGGCTTACAGACGAGAACGTTTTATACTTCTTTTCTGTGCACTTTAGGATAAATTCAGCAATTACATATTACTGGATTTATCAATACCATTCTCCTAAGTCCTGAAAAGCTATCTTTTTCAATTCCTAGTGATAGTTATGCATTCATATACTATTGCCATGTTATCCTATAGGGCTAGGCATCTACAATGGAGAAACTGCATTGTGCAATTTATCCATCATCAGGGCATATAAAACATCTTTTATGAGGGCCCTGCTTATAATTACATGACCCCTCACCCTTGGGACACCTAAGGGAGACTTTAGGGGTTCTGAATATGCATAAATAGTGTAGACCCTCACTTCACAGTGCTCCTAGCACCAAGTCGATTTTGGGAGGAACTTTACTACAAAAAAGTGAGATGTGCAATTTCCCTATCCCCAGAGCATGTAAAACATATTTCATTAGGGCCCTCCTTATAATGGCATGACCCCCTACCCCCGGGACACCTAGGGGAGACCCTGGGGGTACCTAAAATGTCAAAATATTGTAGTTTATCACTTTTTAAGTGCCCCTTCCGCCAAAGTCAAGTTTGGGCACAATTTACATTTAAAAACAGTGCTGCAACACAGGGCTGCCTTTAAAATGACCTCCAGCTCTCAGCAGTACACACATGCAAGTGCAAAAAGGGATGCTGGCCTCTAAACGACCATGCCCTATTATATACTAGGGACTTATAGGTAGTTTTAATCCCCCGGCTTTATTATCTACTAGGGACCTACAGGTTAGGTCATGCCAATTTTAAGTGCACCCTAATATATAGTGTACCCTCATGTATGTGTGTGTTTTCACTATGTTTTCAACATAGCACTGGCTAGACAGAGCCCAGGGACAGTCAGAGTTACTTACCGCCAGTACCAGTCAGCAAAAAATGGGGGTGCACAGGGCACACAGGATGACTTTGCAACATACCTAGACAGTGCTAGTGGCCCTATTGCCAGTGGCAGATGCATATTTACCACTACTAATAACCCACTTTCCAACATTTGACGTTACCCATTCAGCTGTGCTGATAAATTAACCGGCACTTCCTGAATGTGCAATACATGATGCAGTGATTGAGCTTGCGCACTCTGAAGTTCCTCACCTATTTCACTCCCTTAGGTGTGGCTCTAGTGTGTGTTTTGCAGGGGAGGTTGTCAGTATGAACTGACAGACGAGGTGGGGTAGGTAGTGCGGTGAATCCAGCATATGCAGACCCACGCGCTGAGCTCTGACAGGCAAAGAACAAAGCAGGCTGCACTAGCAACGTTTAAACAATGAATCATTCTTGGTTGAACTCCAGTACAATAATAACAAAGACAATATTCTGGGAGTGAGCATCAGGATTCCATGTAGTTGCCATGGGAACGTGGATAATATACACGAGTTGCAAGTGACTTTTGCATGGCTAATTAATTTCTTCTTGCTTTCCTAACCCGCTATGTCAGTCAAACAACTATGCAAGTTAACTCTTCGAAAAAATACTGGAAATGTAAATATTTCAGTTCAGGTTTGTTAGATAGCGTTAGAAATACGTTAAATAATGTAAACAAAAATAGCTTACTTTAGCAGTTTTTTTACATTGACATATAATCACGTCTACATTAAGACAATGTGCACGATGTACTTTACAACACGATTGAGATTCTTTTGCCACTTAGCTGAATGAGATGACAACAGCAACAGTTATTTGATACAAGGGCTCCAAAGTGTGTATCATTTAATTTTATTATGTTTCGTTGGAGGTACTTTGCAGTTTCTTAATAGACACATTACAGGCTGTTGGCCAGATTCACCAAAAGCAAAGGTTTGCAATGGTATGTTCTAAGATTTACTCTCCCCCTAAACTTACTTTTGCATATTTTATAATTAAAAATACTCTCCAGCAGTGCATCTGAAAAGCTACACCAGTCACAGTTTTCCAGGCATACACCTGAGACAGTCACGTGACGGTTTCTGCAGTACCATTTCCACAAGGCAGAGTTCTACACACAGTACAATTCTGCACTAACAAAAGGATGCACTCCTGTGCATGTGTACATTTTTCCTGTTTGTGCCACGGGGAGAACATTTTTCAACAGGAAGAAAATCTTTCTGTTGCATGACCACAGCATTTGGGAATCTTCCCGTTCCCACTCAATGAAAAGAGAGTTTTTCCCGCCCTTGAGTGATGTAAATACCTCATTATTTCCATGGTGGAAACGTGCCTGAGGGAGTTGGTGAACGTTCATGCCTCTCAAACCGCAGCATGCCCTCGCCTACAGGTCGTTGTAGCAGTGGCAAGACCACACTGTCAGACAGTGAGTCACTGGTACCTCAGTATTCATACTACTGTCGACCAGCCGCTCGGTATGGACATGTCCCTGCTCATAGGACTTAGCAGGGTCATCATTCATGATGGGTGCTGGCTGGGGCCTCTGCTCAGATGTGTGCTGTGTGTGCACAGGTATCAGATTCGGTGAGTTGGTATGGCAGATGAGTGAGGACTGTGATGTCAGCTACAGTGTTCTTTGCTCAAGCACTCTATAATGATGTGATTGTGTCAGGATGCCTGAAGGAAACATGTTGTTTTAGAGTGATGGGCCTATAGTTGTTGTGCTGGTGGTGCTTTACTGATGTAGGAGGACCGAGTCATGGGCCTGTAGTGGTGCACATGTGCATACCTTGTACCCAATCCTCAGCAGTCTCATTAATATTGATTGGTTATGGATCAATTGCCTTCACTTCAGCTCCAGCATGTCCGCACTGTCATTACCCATACATTGGACTTGGAGCAGAGGTAGGGTGGATGAGGGGACACTGTGTCTGCCACTGCAACACACTATGTGGCAGCACCTTATAGAGATATGTTCAGATCAGGCACCTGGCATGAACACATTTTTCTAAAGTGATGGTGCTGCTCTTGCAGCTTTGTGATTGCAGCGTTTGTTGTGCAGCGCCACCTTAGATTAACAGATCTAAGTGCCAGTAGTGGTGTGCATGCATATACCCTGCAAACCCAAGTTCACAGGAGTCTAATCGGTTTGAAGATTGATTACTTCTTTTAATACTCAGAATGGCAAACTGCCTAGAATACTATATACATTGGTATGTGTTAATGAATTAAATATGCCACACAAATAATATTTTGACTCATATTTCTGTTGCGTAGATCAAAACTTTTGTTTTCCAGAATATTTTTAATTCAGAGTCATGGAATGAATGGTGAGGAAATGTAGAACAACAGGTTTTCAAGCAACACCCAGAGGCCAGTTAGAAGGGATAGCAAATCTACTGAGCTTTATATGAAAGCAGATTATTAAAATGTAGCAGTTGCATTATTTGTGAGTACTCTGAAGATAAGTATGGGGCATTTAGGTACAAAGGCTCCATATATTTTATAATTTTGAGAGACTGTTACTAATTACCTCAATATACACATCATCTCCCCTTAAGCTAAAGTGGATGAATGACTTGAGTCAAACACTATAATGAGATGCAAGCAAGGCATTTACCGCATCCAAGATCACACCTCTCTTCAAAAAGGGGTCATAACACTTAGGGGCCGATTCCGATTCGGGCCGGAATTCTCTCCGACCGAGCCGGACCCGGAGAGAATTCCGACCGAATCGGACCCTAGCAGTCCGACCGAACGAGTACGATGCGTTCGCATGCTATCGGACTCGATTCGGTCGGACTCCCATTGAAGTCAATGGAAGCCTGTCGTACGACGCGTACGCGGGCTCCCATTGACTCAATGGGTGCGAGGCGGTCAAGGGCGCCCCCTACAGCGTGTACGAGTCCATGCGCATCGTG
The DNA here is from genome assembly GCA_963921515.1 of Calotriton arnoldi. NCBI lineage: Eukaryota > Metazoa > Chordata > Amphibia > Caudata > Salamandridae > Calotriton > Calotriton arnoldi. The sequence goes on from CAWUFW010007131.1 coordinate 838,027, forward strand.
GCGTACATGCACAGGTAGGGGGGACCCATGGGTCCCCCCTGTGTGCGACTCGCGCGCCTACGCGTACAGGGGGGTCCGACGCGGACCCCCAAAGTCCGGCTCCGACAGCTTTTTTGAGCCGGACGGCGCGAGTCGGTCGGAGTGGTCGCGGCGCGCATCGTACTTACCCGGCCGGGAAACGTGTCCATAGCGCGGGGCGAGTCGTGTCCATGCGAGTCGGTCGGAGCGTGTTGAAGCCGCGTTCGAGTCGGTCGGAGATTTCGCGGGTGCCTGCATCGTACTCGCTCGGCCGGACCCGCGTACGATTCGGTCGGGAAACAGGGCTCCGAATCGGATCCGGTAAATCCGAATCCGATTCGGAGCACTACCGGCCGAGATCGGAATCGACCCCTTAGTCTGTTTGTGTTGGTGGAACCTCCTAGCCACAGCAGCCCTTGCATGAATAGGATGGGGACCAAGGGGACCAGTAGGTGTGGGGTTTATCTTACTTTTTGAGAAGCAGGATGGAGCTGACCTTGGGCAGAACTTGAAGAGAGCTGGAGAGGAGGAAGAATAGAATGGAATCAGGGTGCTGACATTTTATGTTGCCTTCGGTACTAAGGATTCTAGAGCAGCTGTTGAAGTAACTCAATTCAGTCAAACATTTTCAAATATTAGGTAGAGGAATTAAAAGTCATTTGCTTAGCAGATGTTACCAGTCACCGACTGATTTCACTCTTTAAAAACACATGTCCTCAAACATAGAGTGCTATGAGGTACAGAAGAAGAGAAGGTGGCTCCGGTATGCTGGAAGATTTCCCATTGACTTGACAGTGGGTTAACAAGAGATTTTTTTGTCTCAGGCTCTTACCTTCATTTCTTGACTGGTAAGCTCGTCCAAAGGTTTGGAGAAATGTACTCTTGCTGACCCACAGAGACAAAGGGATCCAAGTCATGCTCAATCCAGCCTGTTTGTTTGTAGAACTTCTTTCCTAAAGCTGGAGAGTATACTGTGTGCTGGAGCTAGATGAAGCTGCTGTAACAAATAATAGAACAAGCAGGCCTATAGCAACTGAACATTTCTTGAGCCAGCCATTGTGAAGCTACTCCTCTGTAGCCTGTGAACTGACGTAGTTGGAGCTGCTGCAGGGGTAATGTAGTAAGCAGTTGCAGCTATACATTTTGCAGGGACATGAGCTGGAGTTATGGGAGGTCTCTCTGCAATTTGAATCCATTGACTGGTAGCCGGGTACAGTTTTCTCAAAGTGCAGAGTCTATTGAAGCACCAGGAAATACATTAAATAACTTTTTTCCGAAGGGTGGAAAATGTTTCATCTGTGAAGGACTGGAATATTATGCCAAGCAAATCCAAACAAGACTATATCTTGCTGGCTGTAATTTTATTATTTGTCCTACTCACAGTTTTTGATTGCAAAGTTTTAAGATATATAGAGCCTCAGAAACAAAATTGTGTAGCCTTGTCAAGCCCTTCGCACCTTCAACTTCCAATCTTGCCCGCTAAACATTTTTCATTCCCAGAATTTTTCTAAGGCTGAACGGTGATGGAACAAGATCAGGGACGACCTGATGATTCATCCACATCAATCTTTTGACCAAGATGAACCACCAGGTTGCCCCTGATCTCGTTCCATCACCAGTTGGCTGCGAAGAGTGCCTAAGTCCACATCCTACTTAACATTTCACCAGGATGAATCAGTAACTTCTATTAGACTTTGCTACAGTGGCAGTCCTCTGCAGAGTGTTCCTGGATCCCACTCTACCCTCTTTTTGAGCTACATGGGGGAAATAGTATGACAGGTGCAATTGCATTATGTAATAGAGTAGACAAGAAGGGTATCTTCTATAATGTATCAGCCTAATTGTGGGGTATTCGACCGGTTGTTAAACAACTGTTTGGAACTTCTAAACCTTAGGCACCAGATTTGGAGCTCTGAGATTGATATGAAGTTGGAAATTGTCTAGCTAGCCATGATTCTTTGTGAGTAGCATTATAGTGGCCAAACATATTATGGAAGACCAAGTGACTGTAACAACATGACTTATTGCTCTTGAAGTCACCCGCACTTGGCAGATATTAATAGAATCCTCCAACTGTGTATGAATGAGCAAAAAGTACCATCTTTGTATAAGTATTTTACAGCTGACTAGTTGATGGTAATAATAGCATGTTCTGTCTTAATAGCATGTGTATGCATTTTTACTTTAACTTAATTCTACTTAGAAACCCCAAGTCTACAAGCGTTTGGTACGTAAAGTGTGTATCTGGGTGAGGGCTAGTGACCAGAGCGAAGCTACAACAGTGTAAGTTACTGATCCTAGTTTCATGCCGCCTCGTCATTGTAAAGGCACATATGCCAGTTCACATTGATATCTATTGAGATAATAAGGAAATAAAGCTGATTACTTGTTTTAAATAATGAATCTCAAGTTGCACCCTTGTTTACGTTTTTATAGTAGATTAGATGATAAATGACGCCTACACAGTTTTATTTTTAAATGTATGTACTGCACCACAAACCAGTTTTACTGTTTATTATACTTGCCACTTTATGACTATAAGAACTTTACGCCAAGTGGCTCGCTGGAAGGTTGATGGTAATCTCAGTTAAGTAATAAATGGACCACTCACCGATCTTGGCACCTTGGCACCCCATAATCTTAATGGCTATCTATGCTAGTGTATACTAGCATAGTTTAATATTGATGGTGGTAAAGGCAAACAAATTGGCTGATCCCTTGCACGGTGCTGAAGCTGTAAATTGTGAGAGATTTGCTTCTCCTAGAAGTATTTGTAATGCCTTTGTCTTGTGGCGTAGCTAGGGAAGGGTGGGGGGGGAGGGGAGGGAATAGTGCGCCCTGGGCGTCACTTTTTTGGGGGCGGCGAGCACAAGGTAAGTTTTGTTTTTTCTTTACTCTCCCTCGTTGCAGGCAATACATCTCCCCCTGCTCGTCTTGGCCCTACGCCAGCACTCCCCTCCCTTACCGGCACTGGGCGGCAAAGTAAGGGATCGCCCTGGGCGTCAAAAGCCCTAGCTACGCCACTGGCTTTGTCTCTCCTAGGCCTGCAGATAGCAATTAATGTCGTATTTCAAATATCTTTATTTATTTTGTTTATGTGTTTTTAAGATATAAATATAGTGTTTTTACTAGCCTATACATGAGTAAAGGATTAAGATGATTTTAATAGTCATATTGCACTATAGTACACTTTATAGCTCTCCCATCCTTGCACTTATGTAGAAATTGTTTTGAAGGGCTATTTTATACTTATTTATATTTTAATCGATGTAAGACATTTTTTGCTGATACAATAAAAATGAAATATAGATCCCACTCTACACCACTCCATTTTTTTGACCTCCCTTTGTTTACTATGGAGCAGCTTTTGTTTTATATAACTCCTGATTTTTATATCCAATTTTCATTATTTGTGGTGTCATTTCAATCATTAAATTCCTATATAGCTGTAAAGTCATTTTGGTGTTGTTGCGCATGTACTATAGGCATTTTACTCTTTAGAAAGCCGTGCTGTTTGAGCCAGACTGCCAATGGCGAACCAGGTATTTCTCACAGAAACCAGTTTGGTAATAGGAATGTGATTGTTTTGACTTTCTGGTAGCTCAGCCACAGCTCACACCAAGACTGTGGCCGTTTGGACCAAGTGCAATTGCATTTGCCCTATAATCCCCCCGCCAACCCCCCGCTCCCTGCCCTGATTACAGGCAGCATGTACACAGTTACTCTCACAGCCTTGATGTCACAGGAAAAGAGGTGTCATTTAGATACTACAACAATGGGGAAAAGTGCAAGGGAGAATGTGGCCATTGTGGAGGGTGACACTGCACAGAGAGCTGGTAGGCACCGGCAGGCAAGCTCTGCTTAAATAGTGCATGCTGGTGGGGCCTCCCCCCTCGTTCCCATATACCAAGCCAGTGGGCCTGAAAGTAATTAGCAATCAGAGAAAGGCCTATCAAAATGCAAAGCCACAAAAGGTAAGTGTTGCAGTAACTTCCACAGTAAGAGATACGATCTCCTAGTGTTAAAAGCAAAACGCTAATCATGAACATTACCTGCGCCATCTTGTCTGGTGGAATTCTATGTGCACATAAGTTGCAGTCGTTTTAATCTATCACAGCCATTTTGTACTCTGTTGGTCACCTTTGTTTCACCCTGCCCTTACTAGCATCCCTCTGACCCTCTGACCGACCTGGTATGTGTGCTGGAGGCTATAAACTCTATTGCCACAACAAACCTCAGCGCCACTTGCTGCCACAAACTCGTTTTTCCTCTCATCTCTGTTTTCAGGCAAAATTTTGGACACTCTACCCCTCACTGCACCTAGTTACACAAACAGGTTCCAAACACCAAAAAGACTCTTGCAACATGATTTATTGCACTGCAAACAGCAAGACTTGTTGTTACCAACAATGGGACCTGTTTTTATCAACAGAACGGACTCTTAGATCAGGCCGGTCTCACATGTTTTAGACCCTGAAGCAAGGTCCAGCTGCAAGATAAGATTGTCTGTTTGACCTGGGTGGGAAGAGAATTACTGTTGGGCTTGTGTGACAACCTGCCCGGGGCGGAGACCCCAAGCTTGTGTAACCATGTTAATCAAACGAATGCATTGTGTCAAACTTGTATAAAAGGAAGAGCCAAAGGAGTTGTCAGCAGAACACTTCCCTCAGACATCCCGGTGTCTGCAGTTGACGTGATCTCCTCATGAGAAATAAACCTTTTTCTTGTCTTCCAGTTTCCAGCGCTTGCCTCATTATTTTGATAGCGAACCCAAAGTGAATTAGAGGTGGAACCCTGCACCGGGCAGCATTGAGGGTCTTAGAAGACTCACTGCTTTTCACAAATTGGCGCCCAAGCGTAGGGGCCCATCAGCGACGCGTGGGTCTGGTAGAGAGGTCCTAACGACGGAGTGAACGACTAAACGATTGGGGTATACCTGCCTGAGACGACCCTTGTCTGGCTGCCGATCGACTGAACTTCACCGGTTCCGAACGGACCTCTCTCGAGTGACCTGCGGTCCTGACTGGGACCTTAGAGGAACGCCGAATTGATTGTTGGAGTGAGAGGACAACCAGGCGCTGGAACGGGAAGACGAAGAACTGTCCATACGGTCCGGGTAAGGTCGTGAAAAAACGACTTAAATTGATTGATTGATTGAATAGTTTGATTGAAATACTAGTATTCCTTTTTTGATATTGAGTTATTTACGACATTTCCCTGCTTGCAAACAACGAAGAATAGGAATATTCTCTCTCTTTGCAGGCAGCGAAGGACAGGTAGTGCAGACTTTTTGTCTAAATTGATTGATTGAGATATTCATTTTTGACCGATAAATACTTCATGCCTGTTTTCTCTAGATTGTTTGATTGCAATTGTTTTGGACCCGACCGTTCGTTAGAGGTCAGTCAGCCGGCACCGCCGGAAGGCACCCCTAACAAGGACATGTACGTAAAGTATGGATTAGCCACCGTAGCTTATAGCAAACTATGGCATAAATACACTAGGAAGGACCGGGTAAATCAGTGGCCACTGACGGGATCTTTCGATCCCGCTAAAATAGAAACGTTAGAATTAGCTCTCCACAAAAAGAAAACTAGACCAGCCATGTTTGACAGTTTTGGTTTATGGCGAAAAGAGGCAGCTCAAAGAAAGAAAAGGGACGAAGCTAGACAAGATAAAGAAACGCGAAAATCAGCTTACCAAGCCTGTAAAAGATTAGAAGAAAAACTAAAAGGAAATCGATAAAAAGGAACAGGAATCAAAAATATCAGGTCAATGCCCTGTTAGAACGCCTCGACTCTTTACCCCAAGTTACCAGCAAAACAAAGGGTAGATGATGATTTATTGTTAGGTCCCCCAATCATATACATGCCACCCCCTTACGCCCCTACTCATCCCGTAGCACAACGCCAGGACCACCAAAGTATAGCCGGAGATGGCACGATCGCCTCAGTCTCCACCGCCTCTGCTCCCACCGAGTCACCCACACCAAATGCCTCATCAAAGGATACAGTAGTAGAGGTAGGATCAAAAGAAAAAGGAGCGCCCAGGGTCCCGCGATTAAGTAAAAATGAGCGAGCAGGCATTGATAAAATAGTTAAATCCCTCATAGATAGGAAGGAGACAGAAGAGTATGTAACTGACATATGCAACTCCTATGTTGAAAACCGCAAACAATACTTTATTGTACGTCTCTGTTACCACACTCTTACTGCATATGAAGAGAAGTACCAAGATGTAGGGCCCGAGCGGCTAGTGGCTCTCTATAGGAAGGTAGACACCGGAGATGAAGGCGACAACGATGTTACAGAACTCTTTTCATCCACACTGGAGGTATTCCGTCACCTCGTGGAACAAGGACGGATAGATAAGGACAGGACATCTAAGATAGCAGGACCCCGGTGGAAAAACCAGATAGCATGATGCCGATAAAAGAAGCTGCCCCTTATTGGGTACCTCCTAGAGGACAAGGGACTCATGACGATATGAACCATCAAGACGCTAGAGGAAGGGTCGTCTATAATTGGGTGTATCAACCATGGGACAGACAGGACATTTTGACGTTCCGTAAATCTTTACCGGATTTACGAAAGAACCCCACCGCCTTTTACACCGAGCTAGGTACCGCTCTGGGATCAACAATAATGACACTTGCCGACATAGACTTGTTCTTCGGGTTATGTTTGCCAGCAGATGTGTGGAAACAGATTAGGAAAATAGACCATACCGAACTGCTTGGTCATACCTGGGAACAACTCAACACATTAGATAAACAGCGGAATCCTGGTCAAAAACCGGTTAAAGCAATATTGGACCTCCCTGACAAAATAGTGCAGAAAGTGAAAACGCTGATCCCAGAGAAAAAGATAGACTGGTCCATAGTAACCGCATGCCGCCAGAAACCACAAGAGGATGTCTCAGAGTATTTCTCCAGATTTGAAACGGTGTTCTCCGATTACAGTGGACAAGACATGTCCACCGCAACCGGACACCACTTATTTGTGCAGAACTATGTCAAAGGACTACTGCCAGATGTATCCCAGAAATTACAAGCCAGCGAAAGTAGTTGGGCAGCTTCTAAACCGGCGGCCATTCTCCAAATGGTCCAGTACTATGAGCATCAGAAAAACGAAAATGACAGGGCTACAGAAAGGAAAAAGAAGGACTTGAAGGAAAGGGTAATGGTAGCACAACTCCAGGGGCGAATACAGGAAGGGAGCAATATAGGGGAGGATACCAGCAGAATACCCCTAGAGTACAGCCACCTAGAAACAATTCATCGACATCATATGTAGGACGCCAAGACCTAGGACAGGATCAATGTGCATTTTGCAAAGAATATGGACACTGGAAAACCCAATGCCCGGCTTTGTTAGGAGCTGGTAGGGGCAGAGGGGCGAGGGAAATAGCAAGTGGACAGAGAGGAAGAGGACGTGGGAGAGGGTACGCGAGTGAAGCAAGCGAGGAAAGGCCAGGAAGAGTGAACACATTTGACCATCCCAAACAGAATCAGTACCAACAGACAGATTATGACAATACGTACGACTTTGCATAGGACAGCCAGGGGCAAGGGAGGGATCCAGTCGAGCTCTATGTTGATCAGCAAGGCCCTTATGTTACCGCTAAGGTCCTGGGCACAAAGTCGCCATTTCTGGTAGACACGGGAGCAACACGTAGTGCACTATCCAAACGACTGATTCCAAGGGCACCCTTGTCAGGCTCACATGTGACCTCAATAGGATTTGACGGTACGCCCTCCACCAACCCTTTGTCCCGACCGATCCCTTTTAACCTTGACAACAATAGCGTCGAAACGACATTCCTCCTCTCTTCCAACACCCCAGACGCCATTATGGGTCTCGACCTTTTGAAACACTTCCATGCGACTATCAGATGCTCACCAGACGGAGTGCGTGTCGTCCTGTATGACAACCCCAGCGCCATAGAGAGAACCCTTCTCAGCACATGTTTCCCATCTCCGAGACTGACGCATCCCTACTGGACACTTTGCCATCACACTTATGGGCTAGGGCTGATTCAGACGTAGGACGAATGATGATTGACCCAGTACACGTAACAATACGACAGGACGCAACCCTACCGAAAGTACCGCAGTACAAAATATCGCCAGAGGGTGAGAAGGCACTGACAGAGATCATACACTCTTTGGTAGAGGCAGGGGTGGTAGAGGAAGTAGTGAGCAACGTTTGTAACAGTCCCATACTACCGATTGTAAAGAGACAGGGAGAGGGAGACGGAAAGGCCTACCGCTTCATCATTGACCTGCGGGAGATAAACAAAATCGTAGTGCCACTATACCCAGTAGTTTCCGACATCACGACAATTTTGACTTTAATCCCCTCCACTGCCACCACCTTCACTGTAATTGACCTCAAAAACGCATTCTTTTCCATACCTATACACGACAGCCGCTATCTATTTGGATTCACCCTAAACTCCCGTTCCTACAGATTTTGCAGAGCACCTCAGGGGTACACTGAGAGCCCAAGCATCTATAGCCAGGCGCTTAAAAGACAGTTAGACGCCATACAATTGCCAGATGGAGTGGCACTAATACAATATGTAGACGACATCCTTCTAGCAGCGGACACCATACCAATAGCCGTCACCGCCACCATCAAACTACTCAATTTTCTTGCTGAGAATGGTCACAAGGTCTCCCGAAAGAAATTACAGTTCTGTAAATCACAAGTGACCTATTTGGGTCACCTTTTATCCAAAGAAGGGAGGAAACTCACGCCTGACAGGATCCAGACAATTCTAGACACCCCTGTCCCCAAAGATCAGAAACAAGTCCGCTCTTTGATAGGTCTCACCTCATTTTGCCGACAGTGGTTACCGAACTTTAGCCTCATTGTCAAACCCCTTCTCTCCTCCTAGCTAAAGACATCCCCTCACCTCTCCCTGGACCCCCGAATGCCAGTCAGCCTTTAAAGAACTACGAAATGCCCTTTGTTCAGCGCCTGTCCTAGGAACCCCAGATTACTCCAAACCATTCTTCCTCTACACGCACGAGAGGGAAGGATGTGCATTGTCTGTCCTAACACAATCAATTGGTCACAAACAACGCCCTTGTGCATATTTCTCTGCCACCCTCGATCCAGTAGCCAGAGCGCTGCCAGCATGCCTGCGCGCTGTGGCAGCTGCAGCAGTATCGATACGTCAGAGCGAAGGAATAGTACTCTCCAATCCAGTCACTGTTTTAGTACCCCATGCAGTTGACACACTACTAAACCAGACCAAAACCCAACACTTGACTAGCGCCCGACTGACAGGATATGAGTTGACCCTGCTAGCACCGCACATTACCCTAAAGCGATGCACCACCCTCAATCCAGCCACACTGTTACCCCTACCCGAAAATGATCCTAGCGTGACTCCACTACACGACTGTGTGACACTAACCGATGAACAAACAAAGAGTAGAATAGATCTCAGAGACACCGCCTTTCTAGAACCAGATGGAGAACTATGGGTGGATGGTTCGTGCATCAAACTCCCCGACGGCACCACCTCAGCTGCATACGCTGTCACCACAGCCCGAACCGTTCTGGAAACAGCCAGTATTCCCCAACGTTCAGCCCAGGCTGCAGAACTCATTGCCCTCACACGAGCATGTATCTTAGCGATTGACACGACAGTTAACATATACACCGACAGCCAATATGCCTTCGGGGTGGTTCACCATTTTGGGATCTTATGGAAAGAAAGAGGGTTCCTGACTTCACACGGTACACCCATCCTGCATGGAGATTTAGTCTCCGCCTTGACGCAAGCAGTCCTCCTCCCCAAGAAGTTAGCAGTGATAAAATGCCAAGCACATAGGAAAGTGACTGATCTCATTGGACAGGGAAATGCACTAGCAGAAGTTACTGCCCGAGCCACGGCAGGAGACAGAACTACGACACGAATGTATGTGACCAGGTCACAAGCTGAACGATGGACTGACGCTAGGACCACTGTAAGGGACATACAGACTACAGGCACACGACGAATTGACTGAGTGGGAAAAGGTGGGACTAAAAGACGAGGAAGATTGCTGGAGAACTAAAGACGGAAATAAATGGCTGTTACCCAATGCCTACCTCATCCCCATATTGACCATGGCACATTTACCAGCACACATAGGCTCCACCCCCATGATTGAACTAATCACCAGAGTATGGCATAACGTCAAGATAGCAGAATCTGCAAAACGCCTAGTACAACAATGTATAGTCTGCCTACAACACAACCAAGGGAAGGGGACAGTAGTACCACGGGGAGGGTTTGGAGTCCCTGACCACCCCTTTGAAATCCTTCAAATGGATTACATTCAACTAGAGAGATGCCTTGGTCTAAAATATGTCCTGGTGGTTGTGTGCGCTTTTAGCAAATGGGTGGAGGCATATCCCACCCGCGACAATACCGCCTTAGCCACTGCAAAAGTATTGCTGAAAGAATTCTTCCCCCGATACGGCCTTTGCAGAATTTTATGGAGCGACAACGGCTCCACTTCGTAGCCGAGGTGATACAAAACATACTGAGAGGGTTGGGGGTAAAACAAAAGTTCCATGCCGTCTTCCACCCCCAATCAGCGTGCCTGGTAGAGAGACACAATGCAACGTTGAAACTAAAACTAGCCAAAATAGTTGCCACGACCGGGTTGAAATGGCCCGACGCCCTCCCATTGGCATTGTTATCGATGCGCTCCACCCCAACCAAACACCGACTGACCCCGTATGAGGTGGTCTTCGGCAGGCCTATGAGCATTTGGGCGGCACCAAGACCCACCTCCATTAACGATGTCCCGAACATATTAATGTCGGATTACTTGCATAAATTGACAAACGAGCTAACAATTATCCACCAACAGGTGCAGCAAGCCTTGCCTGACGTATCCAGGGGCCCGGGACATGAAATAAAGCCAGGCGACCATGTATTGATTCGCAACTTCCAAAGAACGAAGAATCTGGAGCCTAGGTGGACGGGCCCCTGGCAAGTCCTGATCACCACCCGAACTGCCCTCCGAGTGGAAGGAAAACTAAACTGGCTGCATGCCCACCACTGCAAACGAGTCCCTCCAACCCTGGCAACCTGTGAAGGGGTGGAGGTGCAAGAGGAAGTACTCGCGAGAGACCGACCAGCTCTGAGTTGCTACCCACAAGAAGACACCCTCGAACTATCAGAATTTCCGCACCCCACGGTGCCATCCAGGAAAGGGTACAACCTAAGATCGATGAAAGGAGGGAGCTCCAACGACCAGGCCACCAACTAAGTCAAGGTCTCAGATCGGTAGCACAGTCAAACAACGCTACCAGGAAAGCGCCAGACAAAAGTCTGTGGTCCTAACAGTTGTTGAGCTCCTCGAAGATGATGGAAGAAACTGAACACCTGCAAAACCACCGCAAAGACACCAAGACTGCTAACCTGCACAGCATAAAGACAATTGCACTTGTAGCCTCATTTCTCACCTGTCTCCTGCTAATGGTCGAACTCTGGATCATTGAAGAGAATGCACCTGCATACAGAACATTGTCACCCACCACGCAACCAACCACCAAGAAAGAACACTACCTGGTATCACTACCGCCACATCTCCGAGAACGACGCAAAGAATTCTGGAATAATTCTTTCGTGCAGATGTTGCACCAGCACAATCTTGCCACCAATGCTACCAACTGTTGGGTCTGTGGGCTGTTACCACATGCCACTGAACATTCCATCCCTTTCATCCCTTTGCCCTTTTCTATTCACGGATCTTGCCTTGCCTGGATGATGCTCCTACAAGAAAGTTACAAAGACAATGCCACTTCCGACGGAACAATCGCCCAGTTCTACAACGAGTTCTGGCGAAACAAAACAGGAAGGACAGCCACCCCCTTCTGCCCTCACACCTTCAATGCGACATTCCTTAATGTCCCCTCCAAAGAACGAGTGGAAATGCAAGTGTTCAATAATCCTAACAGAGCCACATTTTCCTACCTGAAGAGAAGAACTGCTGCAACACTGACTGTGGCCCTATCTGTGGTGAACGTCTCTGGCCTTGTATGCATTGAAGGCCGTGGGACTAAGAATGTGGGTCACAGCACCTGTAGCATTGTAAGGACTTTGAACACTGCCAACCCCCAGCGCTTGTTGCATCACCCAATATGTACTTTGTTTGTGGAACCAAAGCCTACACCTGGCTCCCAAGAAACTGGGGGGCACGTGCTACATCGCCTTTGTTTTGCCACCAACCTACACAGCCCCTGCAGAGCATCATCGAGAAAAGCGTTCTAAAGACATTGATCAAGCAGACTCTGCCTCATCACAGTTCCTCGACGCAGCAAAAGGGCTCGTCCCGCTATGGGGTCCGATGGCAAACAGCCGAGCCATCAGACATCTGTCCCAAGCGGTAGAGACCGCCCTGAACGTCACTGCTGGCATCCTCACCAACAACACTGCTGAGCTCCAAGCGATCCGTCTGGTTACCCTGCAAAATCGCATGGTCCTGGACGTGGTACTAGCGGACCGTGGAGGAGCATGCCGCATCATCGGTGCCAGCTGCTGTGTATACATTCCTGATAATTCACCTTCTGTCTATGAAGCAATCGAACATCTCCATAGACTATCTTCAGAAATTCATCAAGGATCAGAGACTTGGACAATTGGAAGTTGGCTTTGGGGCATCTTGAAGGAGTGGGGTTGGAAAATATCAATGATTCTCTTGGTCCCAGTATTGACAATATGTGGTTGTTGTTTGGGTATACACTGTATACCACCTTTGTGTTCTCTTTGCATAACTACCTTGCACCCTAAGACTATGGACACTCAGCTAACAAAAATGAGAGTAATGTATGATCAAGAGATACGGGACATTATGGAGATCGAAATAGACTGACAAGCTGGCTAGTTATCTTCAAAGGGGCCACTGTTAAAAGCAAAACGCTAATCATGAACATTACCTGCGCCATCTTGTCTGGTGGAATTCTATGTGCACATAAGTTGCAGTCGTTTTAATCTATCACAGCCATTTTGTACTCTGTTGGTCACCTTTGTTTCACCCTGCCCTTAACAGCATCCCTCTGACCCTCTGACCGACCTGGTATGTGTGCTGGGGGCTATAAACTCTATTGCCACAACAAACCTCAGCGCCACTTGCTGCCACAAACTCGTTTTTCCTCTCATCTCTGTTTTCAGGCAAACCTTTGGACACTCTACCCCTCACTGCACCTAGTTACACAAACAGGTTCCAAACACCAAAAAGACTCTTGCAACATGATTTATTGCACTGCAAACAGCAAGACTTGTTGTTACCAACAATGGGACCTGTTTTTATCAACAGAATGGACTCTTAGATCTGGCCGGTCTCACATGTTTTAGACCCTGAAGCAAGGTCCAGCTGCAAGATAAGATTGTCTGTTTGACCTGGGTGGGAAGAGAATTACTGTTGGGCTTGTGTGATAACCTGCCCGGGGCGGGGACCCCAAGCTTGTGTAACCATGTTAATCAAACAAATGCATTGTGTCAAACTTGTATAAAAGGAAGAGCCAAAGGAGTTGTCAGCAGAACACTTCCCTCAGACATCCCGGTGTCTGCAGTTGACGTGATCTCCTCATGAGAAATAAACCTTTTTCTTGTCTTCCAGTTTCCAGCGCTTGCCTCATTATTTTGATAGCGAACCCAAAGTGAATTAGAGGTGGAACCCTGCACCGGGCAGCATTGAGGGTCTTCGAAGACTCGCTGCCTTTCACACTAGTGTGCTGCTGTTGCCCAGTCATGTTCCTGAATTCTGCCTTGACTGCTTCGATATCGAGACTTTCTTCTACTAACCTTAGCCTCCATTCTACCTTAATCTCCTTCCTCTATAAGAAGAGCTCTACTGATACTTGTTGCTCACTACTTTATAGCCCTTTCCTGCCTCCTCCTGTTTTGACTCATTTGACTCCTGATCGAGTGGAAGCTACCCTTAGGGGTTCTCGTCACATGGATAGATTACTTTTTCTCTGAAACTGCTTCTGGGGATACAGATTATTAGCAGCAGTGCATTCTGGATCAGGTAGTTTCAGTGATGGCCGGCATGGCTCGCATTTGGGGGGGGATTGGGTGGGCAGTTCGCGTGGGGGAGTCGCATGGGGGGTCGCGCAATTAATCAAAAATATTAAAAAATAAAATTAATTTACCTTGCCGCCGGGTCTTGCGTCTCTGCTCCTGCTCTCCTCGTGGAACTTGAGGAACAGGAAGCAGGCCCCACTAACGCTTCAATGCAGCGTTGTGATTGGTAAGCACCCAGGCTCCCCTGACCAATCACAACACTGCAGTGCAGTGTTGTGATTGGTTTTGAGAGTTCTGGTTCGACGCTCTACCAGGAAATTGAGGCCTGGCCTTGTTCTCCACGCAGGCTGTAATGCAGCCTGCATGGAGAACGGGAAAGTGCGAATGACTGGCTTGGGTGGCCCAAGAGGGCCGACCAACCAGTCATTGCGGACTTAGCAGTGGGCAAACCACTCCGCCCCTGCTCTGCTCCGAGAGCAGAGCAGCTCCGCCCGCCCGCAAAGCAGCACAAAGCATAAAATGATAATAACTATAAGTTATTATCATTTAATGTTTCTTCTTCCTGTCACTGCTTAAAAGCAGTGGGGTGACGGTCCTCTGCCATAGTGGAGGAGCCGCCACTGGGTATTTTACTTGAGAAGTTTAGCAGTGGGGGCTAATTACCTAAAACGTAAACTCAGGTTGTATGATAAGGAAATCTTACTGATTATTGCCCTTGTCTTGTTTAATTTCCCTTGATATTAATGCTCTCGGTTTCCCTACCCTTGCAGTGACCCCTTGCTGTCTAGTCTGAGATACTAGTGAGCAGCGATCCCTTAATGGGGTAGAAAGGCACCTCCACGGATCCACTTCTACGGGTGCATCTGTCTCTAGCAGCTAGACACAGACAGCAGCCTCCCTCCTTCATACTTCACCAATCCAGTTTCTTACAGTCAGTAATTGTAGCTCTTATTCACTGCAGAATAACCACTGAAACATTATTATACCCAAAGTTGAAGAAGAATTCTCAGAGTGACTACTTTCCTCATTTAAATGGACGTGTGCACTCAAAGGACTTCATTGAAGCCAGTGTCCTACGTGGGGTTAAGAAGAGTACTCCTGTCGCCTTTTCAGGAGAGAATTGGCTCTGCTGTTTTGAATACTATAATTGTAGTATTTACATTTGTTTAGGCCAATGATGGACACACAGAACCATTAAAAAGTGTTTGATATCAATCAATCGGGGGTTTGTAACGCGCGCTACTCACCCGTAAGGGTCTCAAGGCGCTAGTGGGGGGGGGGGAGGATGCAGCTCCGGATCAGTCGAAGAGCCAGGTCTTGAGGTCCTTCCTGAAAGTGTGCAGGGTAGGGGAGCGTCTGATGTTTACGGGGAGCTCGTTCCAGGTCTTGGCTGCGATGTAGGAGTAGGCTCTCCCGCCTGTTCTGTTTCTGCAGATGCGGGGGACCTCAGCCAGGGCGAGGTCGGCAGAGCGGAGGTTCCTCTTGGGTGCGTGGAAGGATACTCTCTCGTTGAGGTATTTGGGTCCGATGTTGTAGAGGGATTTGTAGGCGTGGGTGAGGAGTTTGAAGGTGACCCTCTTCTCGACGGGCAGCCAGTGGAGGTCTTGTAGGTGTTGGGTCATGTGTTCGTGGCGCGGTGTCCCTAGGACGAGTCTGGCTGCGGCGTTCTGGATGGTTTGGAGTTTGTGTAGAAGAGTTCTGTTGATTCCGGCGTATAGGGCGTTGCCGTAGTCCAGTCTGCTGGTTATGAGCGCGTGGGTGACAGTCCTTCTGCAGTCGAGGGGGATCCATTTGAAGGTCTTACGGAGGATGCGCAGGCAGTTGAAGCTCGTGGAAGCGACGGCGTTGATCTGGCGGTTCATGGAGAGGGAAGAGTCGAGGATGATGCAGAGGTTTCGTGCGTGGTCTGTAGGGGTGGGCGGACTCCCGAGGGCGGGGTGCCACCAGGTGTTGTCCCAGGCGGAGGTGCAGGGTCCGAGGATGAGGACCTCGGTCTTCTCTGAGTTGAGCTTCAAACAGCTGTTCTTCATCCAGGCTGCCACGTTCTTCATTCCTTCCTGGAAGCAGAGTCTGGTGTCTTCGGGTTTGTTCGTGAGTGAGAGGATGAGCTGGGTGTCGTCGGCGTAGGATACAATGATGAGCCCATGCTGTCTGACGATTGCGGCGAGGGGCGCCATGTAGATGTTGAAGAGCGTGGGGCTGAGGGAAGATCCTTGGGGGACTCCGCAGTTGATATCAGTGGGCACGTTTAGAGTAAATGACTTCTCATTTCAATGATAGACACATTCATCAGACCTCTAGTATGCCAGGTGGGATGTACCTCAGTGCTGCTCGGCCTTGCTGTCAGTGTCACAGACACATGTGAGGCATCCATCTCGGGCCCTCATATAAAAATGCAGTGAGGTGAAACTCATTGAGAAGCTCAGCCGCTGGTGGTTGGCGTGAGATCGCAGTGCGCCAAAATGGACATATTTCAGCAAGCAGATTGTTGATGCTTTAATATTATATACAGCCTGAGGGGAGGGTGCCAGGTTGGTAATGTTAGCTTCAATAATCTTCATCGGAAAACAATATATGTTTCTCTTTCATATGTGGGTTTATTAGATTTATATCTTTTCAACCGTGGTTTCAGTTTGATGGCGTCTATCAGACAAAAAAACCATCACCGCTTTGGGAATATTGACGTCCTCAGTGGAGCTATCTTAGGTGGAAAACCTTAATGGACGTCTCTGTTTTCATTAGCTGAATGATTAGCGATGTCTGAAAGGTTTGCTTTGATATTTAACACAGTGATCAAAGCCACGAGGCAAGAGGCGCCCGCAGAGTTTTACTTAAGAATTGTCAGTTTCTGTTTTCAAGGTCCAGAAAGGGGGCGGGGCCTGGAGCTTAGGAGCCTGAGCTCTGCTGGCGCTTACCTCCTTCTGTACACCACGATGTACTCTTGTTTTACAAGAACTCAATAGCCCTTTGTATTTAGAACAGTAAGAGCATTGCAATGCCCATCTCATTTACCATAATGTTTTAAAAGATGGCAGCAGACTCACCCTACTCGCTGCTCTGCTGCTTATGATTCTTGTGCAATGGATGAAACCTTGAGATATTGGCCTGTTTGTTTGCCTTTTTTCACCGTCCTTCGGACATTGGAGTATTTTGTCTTTCTTGGTGCATGGTGTGTGTCTGATTTTGTACATAGATTTTCGCGGCACATTCATAAACATTGTAAAAATGTCAGTGTTACCTTCTTCATGGCCTGCTTGTTTTACATCTGGTGCCATTATATGATCGAGTTCGATGCTGAAGAGGAGGACAGTGAGTGTTTTTAAGACATTGCACTAGCTAAAGCGCATTCAGTTAGCTCAGACATTCTCCACGTTGGTGCACGACCGGCTGACAGCATATCTCGGATTTAGGGAGCAACCCATGCACTCTTTTTCTGTGCTGTGCTTTCTGTAGCTCATGAACTAACCGACTTTTAGAGGTACATGTATGTGCTTTGGCCAGTGCAATGCCTTATAAACAGGAATGGAGCACTGCTGTGCGCCAGAGTACACATGCATGGTATGGTTTGTAAGTTTTACCTCACTTCAGCCAATGCATGCTTTTTATTTATGTACCTTGAGATGTATCAAACTATAAACTGTATGTATGCATGTATGTATGTATGTATGTGCATGGCATTTCTATTTCTGTAGCGCAAGCCTAGTGAATGACAGAGGAGCGCTGTACATGGTTAAAGACAAGTATAAATCAAAAAGTGATAAGAGAGGTAGCTGGGTTGTGGATGGTTAATACCTTGTGACATAGTGTTCTTTAAAGAGTTGAGACTTCAACTCGTTTGTAAATTGGGGCTTCGTTGGGGAGTCCCGATGGAAACTGGGATGTTGTTCCAGATCCTGGGTGCATAGATGGAAAAGGCCTGCTGCCTTGGTGTTTCTTTAACACTTCTTAATCTGCAGTCTGATGGTGTCTTGGCCACGGAGCAGGATGTTCCCACTATTCCGATGCAAGAGTATGAGGACTTAAATAGCAGTTCTGGAGTCACTTTTTGAAATAAATAGTTTCACTTTCTTTAGAAGAGAGAGATGGCATCAGGCTACCTTTATTTTTTCACAATGTGTTTCTTGAAGGTGAGGTTGGTGTCCATGGTGAATCCTAGTGACTTGGCATTTGGGGAAAGTTGTGGTTTGAAACTGCCAATTTTCATGTCATGGAGTTAGATTTGTATTGTTTATTGTTTGTTGTTCTTGACAAATAACAAGAATTCTGTCTTAGTTGGGCTGAGTTTCAGGTAGGTGCTCCACAATTCTGTGAAGGTGCAGTATAACAGATTTTTTAGGCAAAACAGGGGTTGCAATTAATAACATCGACTGTGTTCTACCTCACCATGCTGTCTTGTTATTTCCAAGATTTTCGGTTACCCAGAAATAACTGAAAGGGATCGCACTATCTTCTCCAAAACCTTCAATTAAATAAAATATATTAATAAGTGTTGAGACAAAGGATGTGCAAAAACTTGCTCTGTCTGTATGTAAGCAGTGCACACCTACACAGGAACACATAAGTGCAACTTATAGGCCGATACGTTGTCAACAGTCCGATGCTACAGTCCCTGACATGGACTGTAGTGGCTTCCCACAATTTATAAATGTTGTTAAGTGTTGGGTTTTTATCTCCCAGTGAGTCATCAGACCAGCTGTACTTTGTGCTCTACAGTCAGCAGTCATAGCACTGGCACATTTCATAGGGCTCCCCTTAGCCACAAGCCATGCTTGGACTACAGTGTAATGCGATAACACCTTAATGAACCATAATGTTTGCCCTGACCTTCAACTCATCTGGGAACCGGGCAATCTGCACCAGCATGTCCTGCATTGCATTTATCCTGGATCACCAGAAAAAGCTTAGGACATATCTATGATGTCCTAATCAATGTCAGACATTTCACATCATGGTAGCTAAACACCATTCAGTCATTAAATATTCTGTTGGGCACAAAATGGAAAATCTACACACAAAAATGGAATAGGAGCTGAAGGATGAAGAATTGAGCTTGCATACAACGATTCACGTCAGAGGCGTAACCTTGCCTAAAACTACTGCTCCTTTTATCATCCAGCTTAAAAATGGCAATTTAATTATCATTTGTATTCTTCTGTAATAGAAACTTTCACCCGCAGGGAATTGCAGAATCTTTTGTGAGTCCAAACCACTTTGTGATGGATAACAGCCAGGGCTTTATTCTTTTCGTAGCATGACATCTACCATGTAGGGTATGAGAGATGGGGTGTCTGTAGCGTGAGTTAATGGTAGAGAGGTGGTTCTGATTTTATTACATGTCTGTCTTGCCATGAAGTTTGAATACTGGCTTGAATAGCGGTGTGAGGCCTTCCCTTATTTGTTGGCTTGTTTCCTAGTAGATGAAGAACAGAAATTTATGATGGACAAGTATTTACTCCAAGAAGCATGATTTGAAGTGTGAGATTCCGAAAATGCTGGCCAAGGTCACCAGAAATTAGTACAATAACTCAAGGAGGGTCCCTATCTCAATCGCCTCCCCATTGACAGTTCGTGGCTGCCTATAGGTCTTATAGGGCTGAATGCAGGCAGGCAGACATGTGTTGAAAGGGACTGAAACTGAGATCTTTGTGGCTGTCCCCAGCTGATATTCCCTTTCTGTAGCTGTTTTTGTAGAAGAGTCCTCAGCCATGATGGAGATAGTCAAGGAGGTCGGAGTTTTTAGGGATCGTAAACTGTCATTAAAGGATGACATTACAATCCTCAGTCCTATCATGTCCTTGTGAAAGGCATGAAAAGGTAAACCAAAGAATTACAACATCTGACTGACACTCATACATCTGGTATATTAACTTCTCTCATTCAGATTATGGAATCACAAGGCTGAGTTCACGATTATCCCGTATGTTCTTGGCTATGTTTTTGATAGGATATGGAATCCCATGGAACCTAATGGAACTGAAGATTTAGTGCACAATTTTGCTTAATAAATCCGGCTCTGTGTCATAATTCCACATTCTGTGGGGTTTAACTCATAACTGATGAAAATAGGTGCAGTTATACCAGCAACGAATGAAGCTTCCAACCACCCAGTATCTCCTCCCATGTATCTGCCTACTTGTAATCAGGCCTTTAGACTTTTATCCAAAACCCCGCCAGCAGCCAATGCATACTACAGAAGGTGGTTGTTAAGAGTTTCAAGCATTCAG
This sequence comes from Calotriton arnoldi, assembly GCA_963921515.1. NCBI lineage: Eukaryota > Metazoa > Chordata > Amphibia > Caudata > Salamandridae > Calotriton > Calotriton arnoldi. The sequence continues at coordinate 858,306 of CAWUFW010007131.1, forward strand.
TGCACAGAATCAACCATGCTGTCACCATCCTCAATTTCCGAACTTCCTTAAAAATTTAGACTACATCAGTGTGTGATGGTAGTGTGGTTAGCCAATGTACTGCATAGCTGCAGAGCAATATGCACAGTTATAAGCATTTGCAGGACACGATCTGTAGCTGCACCCTTTTCCCTCGGAAGGATGTTGCACATCAATAACAAAGTATTACATGTTAAACAATGTTGTTGGCCAAAGTTCATTGATGCATGGAGGTGCTAATTTACTACCTTCCTCATTTCTTCAACCAAAAATTGTGAACCTAGTTTTGTCACTTTTTTGCTTTTTTTGATAAATTATTAAAATCCAGTATTGATTTAATCATAAGGCTCTTGTGAACTATGAGGGGCGTGTGTTTTAGGGTGGAGGTTGCAATCTGATATGCTTGTTAGTGATGTATCAATGAATCTAGCAGACCCAGCCATATCGCTAAAAAGACTGATGAAGAAACCCGGACGCTCAAGGAGATGTCTGTCTTCAAAATCTACATTCCTAAATTCAAAACTCTTGTTTGGACTATCTTAATCTAGGAAATAGGTGATTGAAAATAAGTTTATCTTTCACCTTGAGCAAAACATGTATTGCAAAGCATCTAGAGTTGACAGTTCTAAGAATGCAAAAACACCTGTGGAAGGCAAATACACAAGCTGTACTCTAAAGAAAATGTTGCTCTTTGGAGAAACGTACCTTTTCCAGTACAGGGACTTATACATGTGCAAAAGAGGTACATTCTTTCTGGTGTTATATTTGTATGTGGATATATTGCAGAAGCCGTCATTCAGAACAGTAAAATCACAAGAAACTCGGCAACAGCCTCTCAATATTTAATTAAAAGAAAACTGGCTTAGTCGGGCAAGGATTATGCAACAGCCTTAAAATCTATTGACACTCAAGCAGTGGGGCTAGACAGTGTGCAAGATTACTTGATCTCACATCAGTGATCTTCACCTCCCCAAGCCCAGACATCTGTAGTGCTGAGGTTGCAAATAATGGTTTCCCCATTGCACAAGCTTCATCAGTGCCTCAATCTCTACCAAAAAACTACACCCAAGAGTCACACCACACTGCTTCTAAAACCAATGAAGGCACATCCAGTTAAAGGCACTAATGATCTATCGCTTGACAAGCCTGCATTGGTAAGGCATTCAAAACTGTTGAATGAGCCAAACTTTCAACAAACTTGGAAGAAAGCTCCATTGTTTAGTAACTTCCAATGAGGGTTCCATACTCACTATTGTACAGTAACCACAGTTCTGGCTATCTGAGTAAAGGTACTCAAAGCCCTTGACATTGGTCAAGCATGCATTTTGAGATTACTGCGCCTGTCTGACACATTCTCCAGTTTTGGCCATCCGTCGGGGTTCCATCATCAGGAAGCAGCTGCAGAAGTGAGTGGAGCAGTGCCAGCCTCATTTTCATCTGTCATCTTTTTGGAGCAGTGGGACCCAGCAGATTTCCCTCCAGTGCCTCTTCCAACAACTTGTGGCACCACAAGTGTCAGCCCTGTTCTTAAAGCATTTCATTGGGCTGACATAAAGTAAGATCACAATAGCTCACATAACTTGTGTTTAGATGATACTCAGATCCATCCCGAGTTCAAAGATTCAAATAAGGGTGCAAAACCAAAATGCAAACTGCATGGAAGACATTCAGCATTGGATGCAGATGAGAGGCTTTGTATTAAAAGTAAGAAAACATAAATTCTGCTCATTGGCCTTGTAGAGGACTTGTCTCATGTAATTAATGGGAACCCATCTGAAGTCAGTGCAGAAAGAATTTAACAATGGACGGGTGATTTTCAGCTGGAGCTCTGTCATACCCAACATAAATGCCACCATCAAGAACTTTTTCCATCATCTAAGTCAACTTCTTACAGCTCTCTTCCTAGTGTAACTAATCACCAGAATCACTTTAGTGTTCTCTTTAAGTCTCAGCTAAAACACGGTAACGTTGTCTATATCCCACAGCGTAAACACGGCCCCTTCAAGTCTCAGCAAATATATGTAAGCCCAATGCTCAAAGCTCAAGTTAATTGTATCCTTTAAAAACCTGGGGTATAGATTTTTGTTCAAAGTGGCCAAAAAGAGAAAGCATGATTGGCCATGTTGAATACTGCCGATCGGTCCAGTGGCGCAAGTTGATAAGTGATTATTAATCGGCTTCTGGGCTGGCTGTATGCCAACAAGTACCACAAATCCTACAGAGGCTCCGTAGCTCATTAGCTTCATTATAGGTTGGATTAAAAATTTAGAAATGGTGTCTGCGGTTTAATGGCTAAGGGTTTAATAAGTGTTGTAAGAGTCTTTAAGTGGCAAGAGATAAGTGAGAAAATTAAAAGTGGGCAATCAGTTGGTCACGAGAGTGCAGCATGAGATGGCATCAGAGAAGAAAGATGGACAGATAACCTGAAGAATAACTAGATAGAAACACGGAGTTAAAGGGGTATGAAGCAAGTGGAGTACAGAGATGCCAAAAAAGGTTCAAGGTGTGCCAGATCTGGAAGATGCCAGTGTTGAGAACTCACAACACCGCTTGGAAGCCATTGTAAATAAAGAATTTTACTTGAAAGAAGCAAGCCAGAAAAGCGAGCCCATCAACCAGCATATCTAGTCTGTCCTGCACCAACCGCCAACTGTCAAAAGCGCAGCTGAAGTTCCAGAGTGAGAACCGAGAACACGGGAGGTAGCTGGAAGGTGCACCCAAGCAACATTCTAATAGCAGGTATTTACAACAGGCAGTAAAGCATAATAAGAAAATACATGTTACAGTAAACATGTTATAGTAAATGTAAAGGTATATGCTGTAAATGCATACACACTAAATGTACAGAATACAACAACCAGGTCAAACAGACTTTGAATTATAATAATGGATTGAAGGATTCATGGCGATTTAAATGAAAATAAAAGGGACAACATATAAGGTTGTGCCCGTGATTCGGACTACTAGAATTTCATGGCATAGATTTATGAAGATTGGCTATGATTGTATTATTGCTCTGCGGGGAAAGGAAGCAACGAAGAGGAAGGTGCAGAAAAGGTAGACTAAACATGTGTCTTTGAAATCACTGCATGATGTTTAGAAATCGGACGTTTTTCGATATTTCTTCTTAATTGAAGCAGGATTTAAATTGAAATCGGTTTTAAACATCGCTTTTTTGTTGCAATGAAGCTTCAAATATGCAGTACGTAAAAATAAGTATGTACTCCTGCCTCTTGGATACTCGGTTTCTTTCTCAATTATAGGTGATAGTTGTCTGGTATCATACTTGCAGCGCGAGGCCAAGACATGTAACCATAAATATTTTAATATTCATGGTGTATGTTAATCTTGTGAATTAACACTTGCCTGAGATATCACTATCTGATACTCGGAGCAAAATTCATCATCATAAAATCTTTATTTCGCTACGTTTCCGCTGCATAAAAAGTACATATAAAAAGAAGTACATATAAAAAGAAGTATATTTCAAATATATGGGGCAAAATTCATATTTTTTCATGTAATGTGGCAGAAAATATGTACAAAGATATGCGAATTGTTTTTTTGTAAATGGTCTACCTCTTTTGTAGTGACATTTCAAAATAATTATACCAATAGGTCAATGAATATTTTTCGAGACATGGAAGACAAGGGGGCTCCTCATCACAATTTTCATGAGTTCCCGGCCATTTTGTGTTATGCCTCTGTTCGGCCTCTGTATGTCGAGAGATTTACGCTGCGAAAGGCGGAGTTAGATTCGCTAAGTGGAAGTTTTAAAGTCTGAAATGCACAAACATTCTCAAGTAATGGTACCTTGTAGCCGGTGCAATAGGCATCAGATTGTTGTGAGTCACTACCAGGGGCGGCTGGTGGATTTTGAAAGTGGTGGGGCGAAAAATTGTATTGTAGTGTAACGAGCGAAGCGAGCGAGCCTGAACTGCAAAAGGAGGGTGAGGGGGGGTTTTCCCCCGCAAGAAACTTTTTCAAAAAATGGATTCAAATGGCGGCTTTTACACCACATATTTACTGCAAATTGTTGCAAACACGGGGTCCAAATATAGCATTTTAAAGCACAAGTGAGAAGAAAACTTTAGAAACATATTAAAAATGTGCCCAATCCTCTAACTGGTCTGCTTGCAAAATGACCCTGAAGCCAAGCAACGGAAACAGGCCCTCTAAGTGTTTTCTACCTGTAACACATCTCTGCCTCTTTACTGTATTGGTTCTCTCCCTCCCTTTCTCTATCTCTCTCTCTCTCCCTGTCTCCCTCCCTCTCTCTGTCTCCCTCCCTCACTCTCTCTCTCCCTCTCCCTCTGTCTGTTGCCCTCCTCCCTCTGTCTATCTCCCTCTGTCTGTCTCCCTCTCTCTCCCTCCCTCTCTCTCCCTCCCTCTGTCTTCCTCTCTCTGTCTCCCTCTCTCTCTGTCTCCCTCTCTCTCTGTCTCACTCACTCTGTCTGTCTGTCTCACTCTGTCTGTCTCACTCTGTCTCCCTCTCTCTGTCTCCCTCTCCCCCTGTCTCCCTCTCCCCCTGTCTCCCTCTCTCTCTGTCTCCCTCTCTCTATCTCCCTCTCTCTATCTCCCTCTCTCTATCGCCCTCTGTCTCCCTCTGTCTGTCGCCCTCCTCCCTCTGTCTCCCTTGGTCTCCCTCTGTCTCCCTTCCTCTGTCGCCCTCTGTCTCTCCCTCCCTCTGTCTCTCCCTCCCTCTGTCTCCCTCCCTCTGTCTCCCTCTCTCTCTGTCTCCCTCTCTCTCTGTCTCACTTTGCCTCTGTCTCCCTCCCTCTGTCTGTCTCCCTTTCCCCCTGACTCCCTCCCTCTGTCTCCCTCTATCTGTCTCCCTCCATCTGTCTCCCTCTGTCTGTCGCCCTCCTCCCTCTGCCTGTCTCCCTCTGCCTGTCTCCCTCTGCCTGTCTCCCTCCCTCTGTCTCCCTCTCTCTCTCTCTCCCTCTCTCTCCCTGTCTCCCTCTCTCTGTCTCCCTCTCTCTCTGTCTCCCTCTCTCTCTGTCTCCCTCTCTGTCTCCCTCCGTCTCTCACTCTGTCTGTCTCCCTCCCTCTGTCTGTTTCCCTCTGTCTGTCTCCCTCCCTCTCTGTCTCCCTCCCTCTGTCTGTCTCCCTTCCTGTGTCCCTCCCTCTACCTCCTTCTGTCTGTCTCCCTCTGTCTGTCGCCCTCTGTCTCCCTCTCTGTCTCCCTCCGTCTCTCACTCTGTCTGTCTGTCTCCCTCCCTCTGTCTGTTTCCCTCTGTCTGTCTCCCTCCCTCTCTGTCTCCCTCCCTCTGTCTGTCTCCCTTCCTGTGTCCCTCCCTCTACCTCCCTCTGTCTGTCTCCCTCTGTCTGTCTCCCTGTCTCCCTCTCTCTCTGTCTCCCTCTCTCTCTGTCTCCCTCTCTCTCTGTCTCCCTCCCTCTGTCTGTCTCACTCTGTCTCTGTCTCCCTCCCTCTCTCTCTGTCTCCCTCTCTCTCTGTCTCCCTCTCTCTCTGTCTCCCTCTGTCTCCCTCTCGCCAGGTACTTTACTGTCCTAAAACCCACGTGAGGCAACTGCCAACATGGCGGGTGTCCTAGAGGCCAGCTCTAGATTCACCATCAAACCACGGGCTCAAACCTGACGGGGCAGGCTCAGCCTGTTATCCCTACTAGGTCGGTAAAAATGGTGCCACTGCTACTGAGTTTGTTATTGATGGCTCGTGCCATCTAAAGGACCACGAGAGACTATTCGGTTTGCGGTGTCAGCTATAGGCGGCGCTATAAAAACCTGGCACCCACATACACATTATGTGTCACAAACAACACCTCCAACACACACAAGTGTTCCCATCATGCATGCACATGTGCACAATAGCTCGACCTCACATGCAAAAACCTTCACTGTGCATACACATAGAACAGACAGGACACACATTCGCACACACTCTCATGCCACAGCCACACTAATGAAAAAAAATAGTCAGGGCCACTGTAATTATGCGACAGGGAAGGGTCGAATTATGTGGCAAGTTAACAGTTGAGTATTTTATGCGGCAATAAAAGACAAATTATGAAGCATTATGTGGCACATTTTACTCACATAGAAAGAGAGTCAAACCCAACAGGCTCCCGAGAAACAACAGCACATTCCCTGCAAGCACACTGACCGCAAGAACTGACTGGTATGTATGCACGTCTAAGAGCAGCCTCTCAAACACACGCGGCAGTGCACAAATAAACACCCCTCAGCTTGACACTCATACAGGCAGCACAATAACACCATAGGCCTGTAAATGCAAATGCTCCTGCATTCACGGATTGCACACACCCGCCCCCAACCTTCCTAACCCCCCACCCCCACCCCTGCCCCGGGCCGGATCGAAGGAAGCAGATTAAGTCACATTCGCAATCGCTGCAGTGACTTTTATTACCAGTTGTAAATCTTCTGCACACTTCTGGAGCTGTGCGTTCATGGACAGTAACGGGGGACTTTTCCGTACTTGCAGGAGGCTCTTTGCATTGCATCCTTGCTAGAACACTGCTTCCTGACGGGAGAGTGAAGCAGTTGCAGGGGTGAGGGGTGGGGGTAGTTTTAAAATAAAAATCCTATTCCTACCTGACAAGGTCAGCGCCGCCTCGGGTCCGTTCTGGCGCCTAGGAACAGCCGCATCACTTCTAGCAAGTGACAAACCCCTGTCAGCCAATCCTGGCGCTGCTGGCAGCGCCAGGATTGACTGAGGGCATGGTTACTCTCCGCCCGCCTGCCCATTAGGAGAGCGAGGTTTGAGCCTTTGCTCAACCCTCGCTCTCCTAATGGGCATGCGCCAGCCACAGCAGACACCAGTGCGCATGACTGGGCACGGGCGAACAATTTGCTTACCTTCCCCACTTATGCGCACTTGTGCTGCTGCCCCTGGTCTGACAATCATGTCAGTCAACATGACACCGGACCGCCCACCCCCTTCAGACTCTGAAGGGGGTGGGCGGTCCGACGTCATGCTGACTGACATGATTGTCAGTTCTCCCTCGGCGTCTCTGAACTTAAGTAAACCGAGAGTTTACTTAAGTTCAGAGACGCCGAGGGAGCAGCTGCGGGCGGGGGGGCAACGCCCCAATGGACGCACCGCCCCTGGGTGTGAGGGGTGGGGGGGTAGTTTTAAAATAAAAATCCTATTCCTACCTGACAAGGTCCGCGCCGCCTCGGGTCCGTTCTGGCGCCTAGGAACAGCTGCATCACTTCTGGCAAGTGACAAACCCCTGTCAGCCAATCCTGGCGCTGCTGGCAGCGCCAGGATTGACTGAGGGCATGGTTACTCTCCGCCCGCCTGCCCATTAGGAGAGCGAGGTTTGAGCCTTTGCTCAACCCTCGCTCTCCTAATGGGCATGCGCCAGCCACAGCAGACACCAGTGCGCATGACTGGGCACGGGCGAAAAATTCGCTTACCTTCCCCACTCATGCGCACTTGTGCTGCTGCCCCTGGTCTGACAATCATGTCAGTCAACATGACACCGGACCGCCCACCCCCTTCAGACTCTGAAGGGGGTGGGCGGTCCGACGTCATGCTGACTGACATGATTGTCAGTTCTCCCTCGGCGTCGCTGAACTTAAGTAAACTGAGAGTTTACTTAAGTTCAGAGACGCCGAGGGAGCAGCTGCGGGCGGGGGGGTAACGCCCCAATGGACGAACCGCCCCTGGTCACTACCTTCGATTAGCAAGCCATTTATACATGTTCTCAATGTGTCCTTTATGTAAGCAAGATGTTCCAAGCTCACTTTCATAAATGCTTCAGTATTTAATAATCAGCAATTGGCATCTGCCGGCATTTTGTAAGCATTACTCCTAGAAATGGCATTTTACATGTTACTAAATAATTATGTACCTGGAGATACAGGAGTGCATGATCTTAGCCATAAAGGCAGCTCAGTGCACTGGTTAGAGCACCTTCTGCTAAGGTCTTTCTGTGACCCTCAAACCACAGCTTCAAATTCTAACTGTTCCTTCTGAAGAGGATAAAATGAGTACCCTTTAGCTGAAAAGGTTGATCACACTTTTTACCGGAGCAGTGTGAAGCTTCCTGCCTGTGGTAAAAAGCAGATTAATATCAGTGTTTCACATGATAACATGAAAGTACTATTCACGATCTTTTTCTTATCTTAGACGTATACCTGAAATAAATCCAGTGTACCAATGTGAAAGTCTGGTACAACGTGCCATCATGTGAGTAACAGCAAAGGTGTGCAAAAGTGGGGTACCCAGAGTAGTGGCCAAAGTCAAGCTAAGCAAATAAGGTTCAAACTCACGAAAGTGTCAATGTTTGAGCATCCACAATATTTTTTTTGTTTTTCTTATATCATACCAAGCATACATGTATATACCTGACTTTCTACAGAAAGTGGGGAAAAAGCAAACCAGTCACTTCATTTGCCATGCGATGAGTTTATTAAAAGGGGAAAGCATGGAATAAATATCTATATCAACGCAAATAACAGTTTACTTGAAAGAAGTATGGTTTGTTTTCCTAACAATAAACGTGTGCAGGCTAATAATGCATACTAAGAGAAGCATAATCGTTTGTTTATATGAAGCACCTTGTGGCAAATTCTAAGCACTAATATTACAGGTATGCCTCAGTTGCTGTGTCTTAGATTTTGTGTCTTCCCGTCATATAAGTGGAGGATCTCAAGTTACTGGTGGGGGGGCAGGGGGTTGGTGGAGGTAGGCAGGCCTAAGTGACAGATTCCTTTGGTGTGGGAGATGATGGAGTCGGTCGTGTGTTGCTAGTGAAGTGTTGGTCAAACTGGCAAGGAAAACAGCACTTTTAAGATATTGTTAGAAGCAGTGCCAGATTAAACCCTGTGTTGGCCCCTTGGCAGTCGAAATTTCGCCCCCCTTGCAAATTATCACTGAATAGATTTTTTTATTTTAATGGGTACATTACCTTAATACAGTATTTTCTCTATAGAGTCTTTAATGTAAAGTTTTCGTTTCTTTGAGTTGATTCATTTTTTTCCCTATCTTTTGGAAACAATTTAAGAACGCTTGATTGTGTAATTTTCTTTCAAGATCAAATCAATATTATTTTGACCCGTTTTCGCGGGGCCCCTGAACGGAGTTGGGCCCATAGGCCGGTGCCTACTTTGCCTATTTGGTAATCCAGAACTGGTTTGAAGTGGGTAGGCTGTGAAGTGCCCTTTGATCAGTGCTTAGTCATCAGTGCGTCCAAGCATAATCTTGGCTTTTGCTCTGCAGGTGTTCGTTTTAGGCAGGCAGATAGATTTCATGGTGGAGACTTCGGTTCATATCAGGCAAGTACATGGTTCATACTTCTGGAATTACTTAGGACCAGGGCCATGTCAGACGGTAGATGTTTTTGATGGTTGAGAGGATATCAAACTTAATTTTGTGCTTCCTTGAGAGGCAGTGAAATGACTCCAAAGTATCAGACGAAGTCACAGTCTTGTTGCTTGGTTAGGAATATGTTAACATTTCGGTAGATCCTTTATTGGAGGTGCCAGAATTTATGATGTTACTCCAGATTGGACAGAAGCAGTGCTCTGGTGAGTTCCTCCCAGATACTCAATTTCAAGGGAGAGCGGATCAATCTCAGTGTCATGTGCAGGAGGGTGGTGTTTTTGACTTGAAAATTGATCAGCAGGGAGTAGAGGGCATCGTCAAACCATATCCCAGGTTAACTTTTTTGGGGTCAGTATTTCGGTTTCACTGTAGTTGGGCCTATCCCGTAGGATTCAGCCACCATTCAGTTTAATATACCAGAAAGCCAAAGCTAACAAAACAAGAAATATGCCAAACAGGTAATGGGAGCTGTTAGACCTGGCATTTCTTGGTGTGGTTACCCCTGACTTTTTGCCTCTACCTCCTCTATTTTTGGTGCTGTGATGGATTTTGTTTTGCCAACTTAGATGCTTTGGACACTTTGCCACTGTTAATCAGTGTCAAAGTGCAAGTGCTCCCTGTATAAAGTGTAATGGTAATTGGTTGTCCATGATTGGTATGTTTGCCTTACTAGTAAAGTCCCTAGTAAAGTGCACTATGTGTGCCAAGGCTGGTAATGCAAATGCTACTGGTGGGCCTGCAGCACCAATTGTGCCACCCATACAAGTAGCCTTAAAGAGGGAACTCAGGCCTGCCACTGCAGTGCCTGCGCGCAGTTTGTTAAACTGCCATGTTGTTCTGACAAGTGCACCCACTTGCCAGACCTTACCCTTCCCTTTCTATGCACATCAGACACCCCTATGGTAGGTCCAAAGTACCCCCTGGGCAGGGTGCAGTGCATGTGAAAGGTAGGACATGTACTAAGGTGTGTACCATGTCCTGACTGAAATAATCTCCATTTCGTTTTTCACTGTGGAAAGGCCATCTTGCCCATAGGATAGAATGGGGAGGCTGTGTAATATGTTTTCCAGCCTATCTTCCCAAAGGCTTAAGATGGAGAGGTGAAGTTTAGTATGCCTGAACTCACAATGTAATAACACATCTTTTTATGAAGGTGGTTTTTGCATTGTGTCTTTAGAAGCCACTCTTTTAGAAGTGGCTGGGTTTTTGTGCTCTAACATTTCTGTGTGTCTTTGCCCGGTTGTGGATTGACTGTCTGGATTTGAAAGTGATAGGATCTGAGGAATGTCTTGACCCAGGGGAGGAGGTGAGACAGCAACAGGCTGACCTGCATCTGGAGTGTAGGGGGAGGAGTAGCCCCTAGAGGTGAAGATGCCTGGGCTGCAGCCATAAACCAATAGCTCCGGCCCCTGCTGAGTGATTGAGGATCCAGACCCCCACTATCAAAGGAATAAGGTGTCACTGGCAGGGAGGCACCCAGAACTGGTTTGAACAGGGGTCAGTGCCCCCCTGAACACAAAGACTTCAAAGACATTTAGGGGTATAACTATGAGAGCTGAAGCCCCTGAACTTTGGAGAGAAATGGATTGATCAAGATTGAACAAGACTGAAGCTACTTCGTGGTCAAGAGGAACCTTTGCCAAGGAAGAAACAGCTGAAGAGACTGAAGGAAAGGACTGACCCTTGCTGTGTGTTCTTGGGCTGGCCTGCAGTTTGCTGCTTTCACCAAGGAGAGGCTAAAGGGACTTTGCTGTGTGCTGTGTCCCCCTGCTTGAGAGGACTTTGCTGTGTGCTGTGTCCGGAAGTAACTTATCCCCAAGGGCCCTAGGTGAGCTGGCTCCCTGTTGCGGAAACTCAGGAACACAAAAGTTTCCAGGAGAGTCTCAGCGACGCTGTGTGCGTGTGCTTTTTGCAGCCTGAGACCCTCGTAAGAATTGCCCTGTGATCGTGGGCATCTGGAGTCCAAGCGAGTCTCAGCGACGCTGTGTGCGTGTGCTTTTTGCAGCCTGAGCCCTTCGTGAGGATTGTCCTGTTATCGTGTGACCCGGAGTCCAAGTGAGTCTCAGCGACGCTGTGTGCGTGTGCTTCATGCAGCCTGAGACCTTCGTGAGGATTGCCTTGTTATCGTACACCCGGAGTTGAAGTGAGTCTCAGCGACGCTGTGTGCAGGTGCCCTGTTGCAGCCTCAGATTTCGTAGCATCAGCGGCCCGGACCGGCAGCCCCGAAGGAGCCGAGCCGCCGGCCCGAGCCCGCCGTTGCCAGAGAGGGACCTCGAGCCAACCTCGTCGAGGGAGGACCCGAGTCCCATTGCCCGGAATTCACAAAGATTGCATCGGAGGCCCAAGTCGCGGGAAGAGGAGAGGAGAGTGAGGTCGCACCCCCCAGGTAACGTGTGTCGACTCCTGGTGCGGGCTTGGAGGGAGACGCTCTCGGCCTCTCCAATTCCTGCAGTGCGAGCCTCTGCTTCGGCTCGTATCGCGGCCCGTACTTGTCAACGGAGTGGCAGTACCGGGGCCGGACTGCGGAGCTGCACTTTTTGTTTACATCATACCCGTGTGGGGGCAACTGTTGACAGAGGCTGACTGCGAGTCAGTACGAGTGGCGGAGAGACCGCCTGAGGCACCGTGATCGGTGCTAGAGTGTATTACGCATTGCATTGTTTCTGCATAACGAACTACCTGATTAGTGTATTACGCATTGCATTGTTTCTTCATAATAAACTATCTGATTGTCGTATCACGCATTGCATTGTTTCTGCATAACGAACTACCTGATTGTCATATTACGCATTGCATTATTTCTGCATAACGAAATACCTGATTGTTGCGTTACGCATTGCATTATTTTTACATTGCAAAGTGCTTGATGCTAGCATTAAGAACTGCATTATTTCTACATTGCAAAGTGCCTGATTCGAGCATTACGAACTGCATAGCATTGCATGAGGACTGCAGTGGAACGTTTAGAAGTGCTCATTAATATCGCCAGAACTTACAAGGGCTGGCTGGCCTACCAACCGGCCAGGAAGAATATTACAAATACGCATATGTTGAATTTATATCGTGTGGTCTGATCGTATATCTTTTTATATAAATTTATACTCGTTTTTATGAAACTCGTGTGGAGTCCATTTGTGGTGTCGTCATTGGGTTGCTGTGAGCGTGGTTGCAAATACTTTACACATTTGCCTTGAAGATAAGCCTGGCTGCTCGGGCCAAGCTACCAAGGGGGTGAGCGGGGGCTATCTGAGAAGGTGTCCTTCCTTTCCCTGACGTCGGAGCGGGGGTCCCTATTTGGCCTAAGGTACCTACCTCAGCCAACCAGGGATCCCGGGTCTAACAGGAGCTGTAAACCTTCATTATGTTGATTTGTGGCCTGTGTTGTTCGAGCACACTGGCAGTGTGCCCCTGTAGATAGTTGAGAGTTGGTCTAAGAGCATCAATGCATGCATGGGTTGTGAAATCATATGGGTGGGCCACTTGATGCTAGGCCTAGTGAGAAAGGACAACTGCACTGGTATGTTAGTCGGTTATTGGCACTGGTTCCTGTTTCTTGCTTGACAGGGCTCATTGAAGTCATTGGAGACATGGAGTCACTCCAGTGAGAGGGAGATTAAAGGGTGGAAATATTTGGCTACTGGGTACCTTCACATGGTTGACTGATGCTATATTAACCTACTGTAAAGTGATATATTTAGCTTAGCATTCCATTTTTTGCATTTCTTTTGTTAATGAAAGTTCCATTATTAAAAGAATGATGGTTAGAGTGCTGTGTAGCACGAATTTGCTTGCAGTTTGTTCCTTTCTGCGATTCTTTAGTAGTGTTTACCACCACCTTCCATGTACCCACTGATGCTCTTTCTATTCCTGGACATTTGTGTGGTAGCCTAATGCATTCTGGGTGCTGTAGTCTTGTTTTGTGTTCAATAAACCAATTTGACTATCACACTGTAATTAAATGATTTGCAAGTGCAAAGATAGGGACAGGCGACAGTGTCTGTAATCTGGATTCAGGTGGTCATCCTTTATTTTATTGTTACAATAGTCAAGTGGTAGCTAACATAAGGTTACCCCCTAGGCTTGTATGCCAAGAGGGAAGAATTGAATGTTGGTGAGATTTTTTGCCCTCCAGTTAAATGTGTGATGTGCAGTGACCACCCTAATTGGTGACAAAGCTGATTACGCTTTAGTTTTCTTCTGGTAGTTTTGAGTGTTGCTATGGAATTTCTTAGCTATTTATGCCTACCTTTGGGAGGCTCAAACTCATGGTCATAGACAGTACAGTGGGTATATGAAAAGAAGATGGCAGGCATTTCTTCTGTATGGTTGGAGATAGACTTCATATCAACTTGACTCGCTATGATGGTGGGTGGTCATCAAGGTGTCAGTGAGAGTTACCAACCCAAGTTTTGGCATGAAATGAGGGAGAGTGCTGAATATAGAATATTGCTAAAGTATCTCAATGCTGTTTTCTTGCCTGCTCTGGAGGGAGACATGCTCTGGTTCCACTTGAGTCATCTCTATGGATGAAAATAGAACAGGGTGTGGGGTGGAAGGTCTCAAGGACAGTGTTTCATAAGGCATACTCAGTGAATCTCTCAAACAGGGAGGTGAGTTGTGTGGGTGGAAGTGCCACGGCCTTTGCAGGCAGAAGTAGGTTCAGGATATGGGAGGGTGTTTCAATTGGATCACAGATGGACTTGAGCATTGCTGGTGGACTGTCTTATGCAAACAAGGGTCCCATGTAAGGGAATTGGTAGTTGGTTGTTCCTGGGGCAATGTTGCATAATCTGGCAGTGAGGCAGTGGTCGTCAGAAGGCACCACAGTCAATGTATTGATGGTGAGAAACCCGATGCTCAGATGGTAATCACCCTACGGAAAAAAGTCTTGATGGATGAATTCTAGATTAATATTTGTGATACTAGATAGCATATGTTTTACACATAAATTATTGAGTTATAATTATTTTTTCCTAAATAAAGTTGTTATTGGTAGCTAAACTGTTTATGGTAGTTCAAAGTGATCAGTAACTGCACCAAAAAAATATGCTAGCTCTCTCAAATTAAGAGGAAAATACTTTTTGTTTTGCAAAATCGTTGTCCCCTTTGAAAATAACTAGAATCATAACTTTTTCTCTTATAAAATTTCCCTCACACCAAAAGCAGTATGTGGGGAAATATAATTATCCATATTTGTTTTAAAAGCTATTTTCAGGAGCCATGCAATACAGGCCTGTTCAAATCATCACTAATTTCTTATTGCCGTAACAGGACCAGGTCTTGCCAATCACATTGAGGGGTTATGTCATGCACATACATTATAATGTACACACTTAAGGACACACAAGGGCGTGTACGTAAAAACCTAAAACATATGTGCCTGTGTGAAATGTTGCCTAAAGGATTTTCAATATTTACCTACTTGTCTATAATCATATTTGTCAATTTTAGAAGGGCAATCTTTGTTATGCATATTTTTCTCATTCAACAATCCATTGCATGAACACGTATTTTCAATTTCTGGCTTTAGATTAAGGTTTTCTTGAAAGGCTCTGACCCAGACCATATATAGTTATCACTTTATCTTCAGAAAGAACATTACTTATAATTAAAAAAAAATGCCAAGCATTATCGAGAGAGCAATGAACTTGTATTTCTGTTCTGGACGTTACAAAGAATTCAGCTTAAGCAAATAGCTAAAAATAGCAAGAAGCATGCCTCTAAAGAGAAACATGATACACTAAATAATGTAGATGCAATGCCAAATTCCTCACTGGTATGCGTTAAAAAGCAGAGCCCAGTAAGCCGAGGCAAATAGTTCATTGCTTGCTAAGAATAGCTCTATTTCCCAATCTCATCTAAACTGACCTAGCGACTGGGGCAGGCGAAGGGATTGTGGCGCTAAGCACCATAATCTGTCAACTCTTCTAAAGAGGGATTTCGGCTGCTTAGTGGCTGGCTTCGGGCAAAATGTGAGACAAGAATGTTACCCTCTGAACTGGTCCCTCAAAATCACATGCTGGCGGATTTAGGCAGATGTACACTTGACTCCTATAGTTCAGTAATTCTCACAAAAAATGGCTTTATTTAGGACCACTCCCGCACCCACATTCTTTCTCTCTCTAGCTGTTCCTCATTAAACAACTCAACCGATACCATAACATATGAAGCAATCTCGCTGAAAAGGTACCGAAACAAAGAAAGTTCCTTCTGTTAAGTAAAAATTGATATATTTTGAGCACACATCACATTATTTGCAAGCATTTCTCCAGGCAGAGGATTCTTTGAGAACTAACTTAACATATTAATGGTCATCTAGCTATCAAAACCAAGAGAAGGGCAGTAAATATGAAAGAGAATTTGGGAATGTAAGGCCAAATTTATGGTTGAGAGGTACTAGAAAATCCTTCGATTTCTGATGGAAGTACTAAACACAATTGTGCACTCTAGTAGCAGTCAGTATAAAGGAGGACATTCCTCCAGCGATTTGCTCCCGAACTCAATCAGTTATCTCATCTTTTTTATGATACAACACCCAATCTATGAAAAAAATTGTCTGTCCTGTAGGGTTTGTTGATATATAGTCATTGTGTGCACACCTATGGTGTTCATCTAGATGGCAAATTCAGTGGGAATATATTTCACAAAAACTTGACCCAGTATTTTTTTTATTTTACTGAGTTTTATATAGCGCGAACTTGACCCGAAGGTATCGGGTATCAGAGCGCTTTACATAGCACCAGTTGCGTTACATGAGGACACGTTGATTTTTGTTAATCACTGAAACTTCTGCAAGCTGTAATTAATTTCGCCTGCTATAAGGTCTGTGGACATTGGGGAATACTTCCTGCTCGTTCACCACCAAGGTAATGTTTAACCTTTGATATTTTTCAGTAAAAAACAAATATAGTCTAGGTGTCTCCCAAGATGCAGACATTTTGAGAAGGAGATGGCACAAGGCCCATTGAAGGTGGTCTGATGGAAATAAGAAAAGGTAACCTGCTAACCCTTGGATCAGGAATCTACTCTTTGAGGCAATATCTGTTCTGCTGCCTTTATTGTTGGATGAATGTTAGGCCATCCGTGACAAGCCGACAGTCCCCAGATTCACTGAATATCCTAAAGTGAATTTGATTATCATCAGCATAAATATGGTAGCCCAGGTTGAAGCTATTGATCATGTTTAAGACTGGTATAATGTAGGCATTTAAGAGAGGGGGTTACATCACTGCTGCCTCTAAGATCCTATAGACGTTGTTGGTCCACTGAAGGAGGTGCAGGACAGTTTTACCTGTTGAGACTTGTTTGAAACCAGAAAACTGTGGACTGATAATACTGTACATGTAGATGATGCAAATTATTTATAGCCTGTCATGGGTAATTTGTGGTTTACAGCATTGATTGCTGTGAAGAAGTGGAGTGGAATAAGCACATATACCTAACCCTATTCCAGTACAGTGAAAGTACTTACTGAGTGTTTCCCTATGGAGGTTTCCATTACTCAGCAAGAGCCGAATCGCCAATTACAAGTTGTCAAATAGGTTATTTTATGCCATATGAGCAAAGAATTGTGTATTTACCACAATCTTGAACGCATTGGCTTTTTAGGGAAGGTCAGAGAAAAACCCTGTGACTCAGTCTGTGCTTCTTCCACAATGTGCTCCTGTGATTGCATGAGTTGCATAGAAACACCTCACTGCTCAACTGAGATATTAGCACATGTAGTGATGAAGAGTGTGAGGGAGGGTTGGCATTGGATTGAGATTTCGGCATGCAGTAAATTTTAAGTAATGGAGGCCCAAATGGCTGACTTGCTCTTTAACTATTATTAGAAATCCTCTCCATATGAAGGCAGGCAAATGATGACAATTGGGAGTGATAGAAATTACTGAAATACAAATGTCACAAAGCAACAGCAACAACTCACAAAAAAACTACCTGTAAAGAAACATTGTTTCCTCAACCCTTAAAACATTTTCACTTTCGAAGATGTTTTACCAACCTTTCTTTACTTGTTCAGAATCCTATCTTAATTGTTTTTCAGCTACATATCCTTATTCACAATCACAAAATCTACAAGAACATTTATTTAATTTCTTACTAATTCATGCTTGTCTTGCCAGAGGGTCTGAGACCTCCTCATCCTGTCTTCTCATTCTAGCTTTGCTTCAATTCCAATTTCACAATTCACTGTGCGATAATAAATCTATAGGACCACCTTTTAACCCGTGCTATGTCAAGATCCCATGATCTATGGATTCCAGTTCTCAAAAGAGGGGCCCCTATGCTTCGTAGTGTCACTAGTACCTGGTTTTTCTCTGACTCCAGTTACAACAGCCTAAAAAAGGCTACTGTATTAAGCTAAAGACTCCACATCACGAAAGTATCGAAGCAAAGCGAACTAATTCCGATAGAGAATTTGAAAACTTATGGCCTGTTATACGATTAGCAGCTAGTAGAAAATCCTCAACTAATAGACCCTACTGATAACTTCAGATCCATTTGTGTTCTCCACCTTGCAGCTAAACTAATCTATAGATAAGTGATGGGAAACTCATGTCACATGCCACATTTAGCTTTACCTTTGAGGATTTTTAGCTGTCCTTTGAGCTTAAACAGATTTGTACTTCCCTTTTACTTTGAAGATGAAGCAGATACTTGTGCTATTCCCACAGGACTTCCTTGCCATTCTTGCCCCCTGTTGTCTCCAAAAACCTTACTCCAATATCTTGTCTCTTTTGTTGGACTTTTTGCCCCATTCATATTTATTGCCTCTCTGTCTAGTACTAGTTTAGTTGCATAAGTTTGGATTTTGGTAGAGAGTAATCTGCTTGTCATCTGATACGACTTTTAGAATGCCAAGTGCCCATTTAAAAAGGCCCACCCATTATTCATGTTAAGGGAAAACAGCTGGAATTTATAAGAACAGAGGAGGAGAGGGGAGAAATACATGTAGGATTCACCATGCCTACCCATGCAACTGGATACATCACTACTCACCATCACAGTGTTTCAAAAAAGAACCACAGAACACTAGGAACACTAAGGAAAACAAAGCACCCCGACTAAACATAGAAAAAGTTCACTTACCAGTTAGGTCAGAGAGATACATTTCACTAGCAAAAAGCTACCCATGTTCCATAGAATCATCGATTATCTGAAGGGTTTTGGTATTTTTTTCAATTCTGTTACAAGAGTCGCCATTTTCATACTCATGGGAATATCAAAGTGTGCCCACACATACCCCAAATTCCTTAGAAGTACAACGCATAGATATGGTGAGCTCAAGATCCATTCATGAACCAGTTGATGAGGAAATGCCCTTAATCTTTCTCTGGGTACAGTCTCCAGATAGTGGCTAAGCCAGTTGTTGGAGTAGAAGATCGTCTCTTCAACTCAAACCAAACATCCAAAACGAATGGTTATGCAGGAAGAATTCTTCAGTACTCTACTCAACTAGGTTTCTGTGCTTGTGAGGTTAGCTTCATTGAGGTGCCGTTAGAAAACAACACACATTTCTACACTTTTCTACACTTGGGTGCTTACATTCTCACTCCTGCTGCTTCTGCCAGCAGTGCTTTACTTCAAAATAAATGATTTTAACAAAGTTGGGCCTGTGGACTGATCCATGTCATAATCATATTTTGATGGGATCACTTTTTTCCCTGGCATGGGCTTTGACAACAAAAATTGGTAAATGTGCATCCCTGCACTACTTAAATGGCCTTGTTTATTACAAAACCTAGTTTAGTTTGGATGCTGTAGCTGTGGCTAAACTCAAGTCATGGCAAGTGATTGGGAGGGGCCACGATCTTTCAAAATTATACATGGCCCAAGGAAAGCTTGAATATTTCTAATAGAGGGTTGAGTTTTAGTCCCTATAATGCGAGTCACACTCACTTGTACAATGTGAACATTTTCGCCCGTGTCAATGAATAATCCTGGTATTTAAGGTATTTCCCATCATACTGGTGCATTCCTATCTGTAGCTTTGTAGCACAAGTAGTTTTAAAAATGAGAAATATATTTGTTTGATGGGGCAACCGGAGTCGTGTTGAAATATATTTTAGGCGACACAAAGGAAATGAGACAGGACCCAAGAGGCTTATGTGATTTCTTGGCTTTTGTTAAAAGAGCTGAGCCTGCTGGCTCAGTGGACTAACACATTCACTGCTGGGATGTTTCACCTCATGGTCGCACATTTTGCCATGAGATGAAACATGGTCCCTGTGGGTCCACTCAAACTTGTATTCTTCTGAGGTCAATAAGTCGAGTACCATAGAGTTGGGTATCATTTAACATCTATTATTCAGTGGCAATTTCACCTTGAGAGTGGACCTGCACTTTACAAATACACGTTATGGTAACGTTAATGTTCAAATACTATAATGATCCAGCAAGACGCTCGTGCCCCACATCTGCGTTTCAGTAGAGAGGGATTCTTTTGACAGTTGAGCACAGCCTACTGCACCCAGGAAGGCCCTCTATCTGGAAAGCAAGAAGATGGATGCAGAGAATAAGAATGATTCTAAGTTACAGTGATTGTAGATGGATGGAGATCAGGCTTGGCAACATTCAGGTTGCTCTGTGAGAATGACTGTTGATTATAAGCATCTACACAGCCTGCTGTCAAGCAACGATCCACCCTCTTATAAGTAAAGCTGTTCCCACCATATGGAATAGGGCTGCTCCCCTTCCTCTGCCTGCTGGGAAGATTAGGAATGTTGTTGAGGGGCTTGTGGAGAGAAGCAATTTATATGGAAAAGTCAAGATATAGTACACAGCATTGATGAGTTTCTCGAGCCAGCAACATATTGTCTGATGAAATAGGACTGAGCCAGCAAGGACATAGTGGTGAACACTTCCACTATGAAAACATCTTGCGTGTGGCAACATAGTTCAGGATCCAAATGTTTCATAAAGTTGATGTGTGGCCTCCACTCAGTCAGAGGCTCTTAATTTGAGGTCTCTTTTTTTCCCCGGCATACCTAAATTCATTTTTTGAGACGTTTAGAATGGAATTTAAGGATACATGAGTTGGACTCAAAATCAGAATTTGGGGATTGGGGAAGGGTACTAACATGCAAAGAAAAGCCTTCTCATGCATTGAACTGTAATCCCACTGTTGTCCAAGCAGTAAAAGGTGGATCATGTGGTTAAAGACAGAGGAGAATGCTGGAATACAGATTCCTGCATGGCTGAGGTACTGAATATTTATTTGGGGACATACATGGGGAATATAGGCATTTCTCTTCAGAATCTTTAACAGTAGCTGTAAAGTGCCTGCCGGAATCATCATTATGGATATACGCAGATGACACAAGGCTTCAGTCTATGAAAACATGCTAGCTTAAAATTCGCACTTATCACCCACATGCATATCCTCACCCCTTTCTTTGTTTCTTCTCATCCCTTAAGGAAAAAAAATAGCAATCGAGTTGAGAGCAATGTCTGGTACAGCTTGAATAGTTCACCACTGCTTAATTGAAAGGAGTCATGTTACCTTACTGGGAAATGAGCCAGATTTTTATTACTCTTCATAATCGGTCTTGGTTGTCAGTTTGGTACATTAGTAATGATGAAAGGTTCAAAACAGTAGCCCACAGAGCCAATAAGGCATGGCCTCAATTCCTTATTCTGTGAAAGTGAGGAATTAGCAAAAAGACAGAATTACATGCCAGACTATCTGCGAGAGCATGCTTTCACGCATTTCCCTGGAGAAAGGGACATTCTTCCTCCTCAAAGTCATGGCCGACCATATTGTATCGTATTGTATTGTAATTGCATTTATATAGCACTTACTACCCCTGACGAGGCGTCAAATCGCTTTTTCCGCGAGTAGCATGCTACTCCGGAACCCATAAAGGATTAGTGGTGAATTAGTATAGTGAAATATGAAATTAATTTGAGAGGTGGACATGTTAGTCTGTTATTTAGATTGAAAGGGATAGTAGAGGGAAGGATTTAAACTTTTTTTTTTAGGTCACAGCAGTAGGAGGAGGCTTGGAATGAGTAAAAGGAATGTGGAGGCGGAAGAGTCAGAGGGAAGGGTTTAGAAATAGAGAACTTTGACCTTCAAAATGCTCTTCTTGCCACTGGTGGCCACTAAAGTGCTCTCAAGAAGTGAGCAGTGTGCTCCTGAAAGGGAAATTCAAGGGAGCTTTGTTCTGTGACATTCAGTAGAGTGATTATATTGTCCCGCTTGTCTTACTCATCACAGCCTTAACACGATTGGACTTTGAGCTTGCACAACTAACTGAGATACTCTTCAGTGTTTCTCCTTCCTGCTTGCCATTGCTGATTTTAGTGGTATAACCTACACTGCTGTGGTGTCCAGTGGACATTCCATAAAGAAGCCCGGCTTGGCCTAGGGTTTTTGCATATTTATGAAGTCCCGGCGTAAATTTGCGAGACGATACCCATTTTTGTGGGGTCTTTGGCCTTCTTGTTATCATAAAATAGCTTAGAGGCACAGTTAGTTAGCACACCGGTTCTCCTCTACTGAGCTAGGGACTTAGAACTACTTTGCTTAAAATTGGCTGATTTTTAGCTATTTGCATTATTGTAGCTGGTGTTGGTGGGACCGTGAATTTCGATTTGCTGCTGGAATGAAGCAGCGGAAACTGTTACCCGTCAAACATGGAGAACTAAACATTCTGGAGTGATTTCCCTGGAGCTGTAAACATATTAAAATGTGCCAACACATCCTGTCCCGATGACCTTGCCTTTGCAGCTGCTTGCCATTTTTCTCTGTGGGAGGCCTGCAGTATGATTACATGGTGCAGAGGGAGGGACTGCGAGCAGGGTGAAAAATAACAGTGTTCACAAGGTGCGCTGACCGTATCACTTCTGGGAAGGGATTGACAGATATAGAGCAGGACACAGTTTCAACCGAGGACGTGTTACCCCCTCTGCTAGCGCGGTTCAGGCGTGCGTGAAACAGCTGTGCGTGCTCTGAGAGGAGAATGGGACACGTAGAGAAAAGAAAAACATCAATGAAAATCTTCTGATGAATGTAAATGGAAGAATTCACTTAATGTGAGTAAGACTACAGACATGCCAGCCTTTTACTGGCAAATAATGAAACTCAGAGGTGGAGAGATAAAGCAGTTTGCTAGGGACACATAACTTGGTCATTTTTGGAAGAAGAGATTACAACTATAGTCTTTCTTTTGAGTCTACTGGTGACAATTCAGCCACCAGACAATTGCTCTTTTTACAAGTCAACACTGCCTCCAAAAAAGTCACATCCTCAGAAAATAAGAAGGCTTACCAATTGAATACATTTAGCAATTTTACAATACCTAAAGTTATTTCCGAAATTTTTGCACTGTGCTGTGCCCTTAATGTTCAGGGGGTGATTTACATTTGTCATTGACTTAGGGTCTGATTTAGATTTCGGTAGAAGGGTTACTTCGTCACAATGGTGATGGAAATCCCATCTGCCGAAATTTAAATCCCATAGGATATTATGAGATTTATTTTCTATTTCGGTGGACGGGATATGCGTCACTTTTGTGACAAAGTAACCCGTCCAACGAAATCTAAATCAGGACCTTATTGTACTTAAAAGTCTGCCAAATTATGCAGATTCTTCTTCCTCCAAAATACACAAGTGGTTCCCTGAAGGCAAGACGGGAAACAGCACGGTCCATGTGCAGGTGCAGATTACTAGGAGTAAGCCAGCTGACAAGCTTGTGTTCTTGTCCATTCCCTGGTATAAATGCCACTACATAGATGCCAGCAAGGGGTAAACAAAGGTAGCTGACCTGCTGTTGCCTCTGGCTGTTTACTCTTTGGTAACCTTGGCTCTGTCCCTTCCACTCCAGCCCCAGGGGCCTTGAAGCCATGAACAGGAACAGCAAGTAATCGGGGCTCAAGGAGTCAAGTTGAATGTTATGCAGTTTCCACTCCTTGCCCCTCTCCTAGCCTCACAAGATCACATAAGAGGCTATGAAGCAGCTACTGGTGAGGAAAGGGGTAAAGCATATGATGTCACCAGGGAACAAAGAGTGTATGATATCAGATCATGCATTTAATCCAGGGTTCTCCAAAGTTGATCCTGGAGGGCGTATCCATGCCATATTTTTAGCATATCCCCATTTAAATAAATGTAGTTATCTTTAAAAGCTGGCATGGATCCGAACCGCCAGGACCGATTTTGGAGAACCCTGATTTCTAATTTAAAGTGCAACCCCAAGATATTTGTAGGGAAAGCCTGTCTTGCCTTAAATCCTAAAGGAACACCTCCTCTCTGAAGAGCTTTGGGCCATGATGGCCTCAGTTGCTAACTCCCTTCCAGTAAAAAACTGTGTCTGCACACCACTAAATTCCAGTAATAATGGCTTTTAGTATGAGTTGATTTTACATACTTGTCTTTGACTAATCATGTCACATTCTTACTTCATGTACATTTTTTACTTCCAAATTTTTATTGATCGTACAAAAATCTTTTAAATGCTCCTTGCCGACACGTGTTTTGTTCCCAGACTGTAATTCCATGGAACGTCATCAGGACCTTGAATTATGTGCATACACTCTCCATCTGTTCATAGGAGCTATGCATCTCATATTACATGTTATTCGTGTTGTATCCACAGCTTTTCATCCTGCATAACACGATTCCTTCACCTTCACAACAATACTCCAGTATCTCCCTCACAGTGAGAGGTAACATCCACGTGTTTGAGTCCCACGTGTCTGTCAGTGTTCCTTCTGGTAAAGCCTGCAACCATATTGCGAAAGGAGAAACTGCACCGCTGTGATTCTCCTGGTAGCTAAGGTGCTATGCGGATCTGAATTACTGTTGGGCTTTTTCTTCCCCTTGACATGCACCTGAGAATAGGTTTGATTAGGCGTCCTTGTGCATATAGGATTCAACTAAACAAAATCAGTCTTTGATATGTACCCCTTTCACAGCTCTGTGTATTCCCCTTGGTAGGAAGAACCTGACAGGAAACTGAGAGAAAAAGAATCGGGTTAGGACACCCTCAATGAGGTCTCTTCTGGTGAAGAACACAACCCCTCTGGACCTGGGAATATAATATTAGCTATTTTTGGGATGGGATATTTCTTCAGTAGAAGAAACATACTGGGGGGCAATCTACATTCAGTACATATACCGTTACCCTCATTGATGTAGCATTGATCTTCACATACATTAGAGTCCATGCCCACTAAAATTTGCGTCCTTGATTTGGTGCAACAGCCAGGGTTATCCCGGATGACAAGTCGGTGACTCCTATCATCTGGTTAGACACTATTCGTTTTCTTGTTTTAAGTCCATGCTTCTCCTCATACCATTTACTTTGCTATAAGCGAGATGTCATCAAGATGATTTTGAAAGCATGCCAACAGTAACAACAAAAACACTAGCAACCATCTGACACTCCGTTTTGCTTTAGCTTTTTACTTGAAACTAGGTTTAGGTTTCATTCCGTCGTACTGAAATTAGTAAGTGATAGCTTAAAGACACCAGGTAAAATTCTCTCTCACCCCAAAACTATATTAAGTAAGAAAATAAGAGTTCAGTTATTTAGGAAATAAACATTATTTTGCCACTTGTATCTCACCTATTTGCATTTGTTATTACCTATACCATACGAAAGGGGTGAACCCCTTGCTTCAATGTTTGTGCGATCTATTGGAACAAGTAATGTCAATTCTTTCAGGACATTTTTCAAAACAGTGCCAAACTGTTCAGGAACAATTATTACCTTACATGCCACCATCTCAAACCATGCCTGATGGTATAAAAATTGAGTGTGCAATTTCATCTATGGCAAACATCTGTGTGTAAAATAAACTGGAACATGTATAGAAAGGCTGAATTAGGCTCTCATCTTTTGAAGTCAATGCAATGATTACTATTGACTTATTCAAAAGTAACATGTTATTTCAGTGGTTTGGCTACCCAGTCTAATTTAAGAGTTATATAAAAATAAATCTATTTTATCATTGACATTAGCAAATTGTACTAGCTGTTGCTCGCTATCTTGCTTGTCCACCCTGCCTGACCTATCATTATATGCCATTCACAGACGACAAGGCAGTTTTGCCACTACTGGCTTTAACTACGCAGGCCATTTAAGGGGCAATGGCTTTCCTTCCCTCATTCACCACAGTTCCAATGCTGCCTCAGGCTAATGGAAACTCATAATTCCTCGAACTCATCATTTCTTAGGCCTTTGCATTTATGTGAATGCTCCTATTTCGAAAGACCATTATCTTGAACCCACATATCTAAGGGAGATGTTGTCCAATAACAAACAACTGCTGATCAATCTAAGTCCACCATTGCAACGTTTAATTATCGTCTCTGAAAATTCAACCACAAGTTTAGGCTGGGGAAAGGACAAAAAAAAGCCTGCATTGTCTCAATCCAACTTCGCTGAGGGTGGTTGTGGGAATGATAGCGCATTTATTCTGTTGAACCATTCCATTGGTTTTGACAACTTGGATTTAGGAGTCACTGTCAGACAGTTCTACTCTGTTGCCCTGGCATTAGAGGATGCAGAGCGTCGTTTGGCTCCTTTTAAACAGAGTCATAGTTCAAGGTGACTTCATAAAATACCCACATTGATGCATCTATTCATAAACGCAGAGTGTCCGAGGGCTCAATTCTTTAATTATGTCTACAGTCAATGTAATCCGCTGGGATCATTTACCATGGTTTCCCATCTCTAGGTTAGTGCTGCCCAGGAATATGAAAACGGATAAGTCACAGCTTCAAAAACTGATTGTCTTGGTTGGAGTAGGAACCGGTTACACCAGTTTAGCATGAACCCAATAAAAGAAATAAAATAACTTCTGTTGGTCACGATTAAACCCTGGGTTAAAAATGAAATGCTTGTTATTTCCTTCACATTTGCACCATGAAGGTAATTTTAAATATGTGATCAGCTACAGCAAATTCAAATAAGAAAGATAGGCCTGCCAGTCTCCGTTTGAAGTTTTCAGCTAAAGTCATTCCAATGTCCATTCTCAAAGGAGATCTATCAAATCAGCCAGCATGCTCACTAAAACAGCCTTCGTTGTAAGTACAAAGACTGAATGCCTTGGTGTATGATAAAAGAAAAAGGTAATCACAATCAGTCCTCATTCATTCACTCATTCAATCAATTCTACACTAATGTGAATCAGATACTAAAGCAAACCTCAAAAGTCTAGAAAATATATAAATGTAATATAATTGAATAAAAATCTATTTTTGTTAAAAAACAAATCTACACATGTTCAGCAACAAAGTGTACTATGAATGAATAAATGAAGAAATACTTATAGAGCGCAACTGCTACTTCAGTAGAAGCACCCTGGTGCTTGCAAGAATCAGGTGAGGCCAGAAGGTTACAGTTCACCAAACAGGACTGTTTTTAACTGAGTCATGAACGGTCTTTCACTGGAAATGTTACGAAGGGAGGGTGGGAGAGCGTTCCAGAGACGGGGGGCCAGGACTGAGAAGGATCTTCCTCCTGGTCTTGCTTTTCTGACAATGGGGATGCACAGAAGGTTGAGGTTGGAGGAGTGAAGAGCCCTTTGGGGGAGTAGTGTTTAAGCTTATCTTGGATGTATTGAGGCCCTTCTGGTGGAGTGTTCTATGGATGATCATCAGTATCTTGAATTTTATCCTAGATTTGTTTGGAAACCAGTGTAGTTCTATGAGCCCTAGTCAAATGGACTAGGACTTGAGGATGTTCAGAATGAGACTGACAGCGGCATTCTGTACCCGCTGCAGCCGAGCCAGCAGATTCTGGGGGCACCAAGATAGAGTACTTTGGCGTACTCCAGCCTGAAGGTGATGATCGCATGTCCAATCCCTTTGCGAGTGTCGAGGGGCAGGTATTTTAGGAGTTTGCTCAAGAATTTTAACAGATGAAAGCAGGTGGCTGTGTCCATCATGACCCCCAGATCCCTTACAGTTGGGGCAGGTGGAGACCCTAAGTAAGGTGGCGAAAGGCGCAGTGCGTCCAGCAGGGAGGATGACCATAACATCAAAATTTCCGGTTTTTTCGTAATAGAGTTGTAAGCAGCTGCTGTGCATCCAGTGAGTGATGGACACAAGGCAGCCCTGAAAGTCTCCAATTACATTGCCATTGATCTGGCTGAAGAATAGCATGAGTTGAGTATCGTCTGTATAAGAGATGATGTTCGTACCCCAGCTTTGCTCAACTAAGTCTATTGGTGATAGATAGATGTTAAAAAGCATTGGGCTTAGTGATGAACCCTGGGGGATACCACAGCTTATGGACCTAGACTGTGAGGTCAACGGAGAGAGGAATATCTCCTGTTGTCTGTCTGCTAAGAAGGAGAGAAGCCATTTCTGGGTGAGGTCTGTGACGCCCGCCTGCTCCAGCCTTTGTAAGAGGATCTTGTGTGATACAGTGTCAAAGGCGGCGGAGAGATCCAGCAGGATTACTACCGCCTTTTGTCCTGCATCGAGGTTTGCTCTGATGTATTCGGAGACTCCAAGAAGGGTGAGTTCCGTGCTGAAACCCACACGGAAGCCAGACTACACATAACCACACAAGAAGTACAATCAGACAAGGTGATTTGTCTTTAAGCAAATCCACATCTATCAAATGTATCACTGTACACCTATGAATTTTGTCAATCATGTAAAATGTCCAGTTCAGGTAAATTGCAAACAAATGAATCATCTTATTTTGTTGAGGTGAATTATAAATTCCACCTTCTTCAGGACATTTAAATCGAACTTATACAAACAAATCTACAAACTAAAAAAAGACAATAAGTAAAACAATATGATTTATAGGACATACTTTAAACATCACAATAAATGGTATATAAAGACATATGATAGAACAGTGAATAATACACAAAACAAATGACATAACATGAACATCACATATAGTAAAAATATCATTCTCACTGTTTCTCTATTTTTTTTTGGGTGTTCCAATACTCCTTTGTTCTGACTCACACTTTTTCTACATCCCACGATCTTACTATACTAATCTCTTAACCTGTGTTTCCACAAGTGCTTTCCCAGAGTAAACAACAGGAGGCAAGTAGACTTCCTCCCAATTTGGTCTGAATGTTATCTTCAACATAATGTATCCTACATGGATGTTTATGTCAGCCACCCTTAATTAGTAACTAAATAAAAATTCATAAAGCCATCTGTGGTAAAGTCCCTGAGCAAAATAACATTCAACACAGGCAGCCAGTGGAGCCGATGAATAGCACTAGATGTGGAACACATCCTAGGCAGGCCAAGGAGGGTTCGAGCCGCCGCATTCTGGACCCTTTGCAGTCTGATAATTTCAGACTTGTTAGACCCCAGATAGAGTGAACTGGCATAGTCCAGTCTTGACAGGATCGAAGCCTGAATGATAACCTGCCTGATAGGGGCTCGAAAAACCCCAGTAATGGTTTGAGCCCCCGCAATAGCCCAAAGCAGGTCCCTGCCACCTTCTTGGTTTGGGTCCGAAAACTAAGGGCGGTGTCGACCCAGACACCCAGGTTCTTTACCACCTGTTTAGGGGCAGGAGCCGGCCCCAACATGGCAGGCCACCAATGCTCACTCCACATCTCAGAGTCTTTCCCTACCAGCAGTACCTCAGACTTGCTGGCGTTGAGCTGGAGGCAGTTGGCAGTCATCCACTCCGCGATGGCCTCAATATCACTCCGGAACTTACAAGCGTCCCGAGTGATGTCATCGGAGAGTGTGACTACCAACTGTGAATCGTCTGCATAAGATACTGCCGTAAGCCCTCTGTTCTTAGCCACCATCGCCAGTGGTTGAACATATAAGTTAAAGAGGGTAGGGCTCAAAGCTGAGCCCTCTGGCACCCCCTGTTTGGTGGTATGAACTCTAGAGACAAAAGGGGTGCGGCTACCTGGAAGGTCCTCTCAGATAGAAAGGAAGCAAACCAGTCCAGGGCAGAGCCCACAATGCCCACCTCCTCCAACCGCTTCAGCAGGATCTGGTGGGAGACCGTGTCGAATGCGGCACTAAGATCTAATAAGATCAGTGCCGAGGTACGACCCTCGTCCAGGGCCCATCTCAGATGTTCGGTCACAGCAAGAAGAGCAGATTCCGTGCTGTGACCAGGACGAAAGCCATTCTGAGAGAGATCCAGAATATTATTTTCCTCCAGATACTCCGTCAAGATGGAATTGACATAGGCCTCAGAGATCTTGGAGACCCAAGGCAGGAGGGAGATAGTGCGAAAACTCTCTGGTTTGGCAGCGTCGATCAATGGGGCAGCATCTGGCGGTTGTCCCTCGGGTGAGGAGGGTCCGTACTGGAGGGCGCTCTTTTCGTGCTCTGGCTTCGAAACTATGGAATGCGCTCCCCACTTCTATCCACAGCCTAAAGACCTATTTGGCATTTCGTAAAGCTGTCAAGACGTTCCTCTTCCCTCCGTTGTAGGTCGTCTCCCTGCTAGTAGCTGTGCAGATCTCTGCCTTCAGCGCCGGGACGTCCCTTTGCCGTGGCAGCCGCGCGCTCTACAAGTCCGTATAACGTAACATAACATAACAAGTAGGTGGGCCCGCCCATGAGTTTTGCTTTGCTTATTCACCTTTTTGATCAACACCTCTGTGTAAAATTTACTCCCAGTTTCTGAATTACTTTTAATTAAGAAAGTAGGTAAAACAAGCACATTTGCCAGGCAGAGAAAGGAAC
Source organism: Calotriton arnoldi (assembly GCA_963921515.1). Classification (NCBI taxonomy): domain Eukaryota; kingdom Metazoa; phylum Chordata; class Amphibia; order Caudata; family Salamandridae; genus Calotriton; species Calotriton arnoldi. Next base: position 888,287 of record CAWUFW010007131.1, read on the forward strand.
AATGGACTGCATTGAAGGCTCCCTTGCCTTTGATAAGACCCTTCTGCAAAAATGTCACCAATACGTCCTCTTGGCTTTGTGAGATCTCAAACAGCCCTGGTCATCTCTTGTTTCTGTAAAAATTGGTAAGAAGGACTAAGTTCTCCTATGGAATCCCAGGCCCCCTATCATCTGGGGCATAGGTCACCATTTAATTTTCAGCTTGCACTTCTCCCAGTTGCTGGTCTGGCCCTTTATCTGTTTACAATGGTTTGACATGGACATGGCAGATGACAGCCCCTTTCCATAGTGTTCCCTTGTTGAAATATACATGTATTCATTTCTATGAGCAAGAATAGCATCCTGTTACACAGATAAATTAGTTTTGAATAAAATAAACACGATTAAAAAATGGTCTCTAGCAATATAACAAATCACTGCACAATTGCAAGATTAAAATAGGATAACAGAAGCACCCTACATAAAATAAAACAGCATTCAGTTTCATCCGGAAGAGGTTAACATACCTCTTCTTTTATTGCAGTTATGTAAGAATGCAGGGTATTGCCAATGCATGGATGTTATTTTCCAACACAAATCTGTCTCTGTGCAAGTCCACTGTGTGCTGAAGAAAGAGGTTAAAGAGATGTTTATTTGTATGTGAATGTAGGCTTTATAAAATACAAGGTCGGTGCAGAACGCGTGTCGTCGAGCTTTCTGCTAACCCTATGTGAAAGGTACCCCGGAAGCGCCGCTTGCTTCTGTATGCTTCCGTGCACAGCAGCGTTTGTTTGCTGAAGCTAACACGTAACCTGATTATGAACAAGACACTGCCTTGGAGAGGATGCAGCTGCAGTCAGCCATCTATATCCAGAGCAGTTTATGAACTGCACAATCAAATTATGGGCAGAAAACACGACTGTGGAGAGACCCCGTTCATTAAAAACTCCAAATGCTGCTGAAGATGAGGATGTGGTTATAGACTGAATGAGTTAAAAGGTTAGTTTCCTGCCGGTGGTTCATGCTTGTAGAAATCCCGGTGCTGCCAGTTTCCTGCCGGTGGTTCATGCTTGTAGAAATCCCGGTGCTGCCTCAGCCCTGCATACCCACCTGTGCTATTAACATGGATTTTCCGTAATTAGATAAAACTCTACCTGTTTAATGCTCATATTGCTAGAATACGTTTCCCATTGGACGAATTGGTAAATGCATGCACATATTTGTGCCTTTTGACTCTAGGTACCAGAGACCTGCAGAGAAGGTTACACTTGTTCAATGGAAGAGAGCCACTAAAAACGGGACGGCCTAAAAGCTTTAAAGTTGGCTATTTGTGCGATTAGATGACTTGAATTTCAGAGGGCCCAACCCGCCATCACTGAGAAATGTATCCTTCCAAGCCCAGGGGCTTCTGTAGAACTCATGTCCAAAAGCTAGAACGTTTATTAAAAACGGAGATTTGTTTTCTGGCAAGAAAAACAAACATTTATGTTTTTCATATAGGCTGGTTGAGTGCAGTGAACGTCCCTGTGGATCATCGTCAGCCTGTTTTAAGTGGTCATAGGTCAGACGGGCATCCAGTGAAATATCTTTAATGCCAGAGATTTGTATTTTGCCTCCCCTTGTCAGAGAGTATTAAAGCATCTCTTTCAGCAACACCAAGAACAATATTCCCTGGTCATCGAAAGCCTCTCTGTAGCGTTCTCGCTCAGTAGGCTGGATCTGAAGGGCCTCATACTATGCGTTGCTAAGCTGAGCCTTTGCAGTCATATCAACTCAGCCCAAGCAAAGAAGATATGAAATCAGAATGATAAGAAGCTTGAAAGAACACTGGGCGCTTAGTGTGGTATCATCTGATTTACGCATGCTTTTTCCGTATGAGTTTCTTCTTGCCTAATCGACAGAAGCATAACCAGGTCAGCTGCCACATGTTATTATGTTACTTAGGTAGGTCGCTGGTAGCGTTCGGATAAAGTCCAATGTTAGAACATGGTAAAGGGATCTGCTAGAGATAATATTAGCCAAAGCAAAATATAGTGAGAATATGTTTATGTATTATATCTTTTATTTGACAATTGAGGTACACATTAAACAAAATATATGCCATCAGTTATAGATCAGGATTATTTGTATCACTGCCCATTGGAGTTTACCACTCAACCTTGGACATTACAAATGTGGCAACTGTAGCATGTGTGGCTTTACTATAAATACAAAAACCTTGATACACAGTCACAAAACTTTCAATATAACTTTTCAATTGAATTAAAATTCATGTAATGCAATATATTACATCTGTTGTCCTTGTTGCATCATTTATGATGTCCAGACTACACAAAAGGCCAGAAGTAGGATTTTACAACACCACAGCAGGTGCCTAGGCCCAGCTTCCCTACCACTTACCTGGAACTGGTCCTCTAGCCAGTCTAGGCACTTTCGGACTTGACCTTGCGCCTCGAGGCCCCCACTTCGCTCCTCCTGCAGCCTCTTCTCTCCTCTCTCACTCGCTCTCCTCTCACTCTCTTGACCGTTCTTGACTTTCTGTACCTTCTCTCTTCGGGGCGTCTTCCTCTCTTTTGCCTCTCTTTTATGACTCTTTTGGTGCCTCCAGGCCTCTTCCTCACACTTTTTCTCGCCCCCTGCTCTCTTTTCTCTGTTTTTCATACTTTAGTGCCTCTTCCTCTTTTTCTCAACTTTCTGCTCTCTTATTAATTTTAGTGCCTCTCTCTTCTTGACTCTCAAGAGCCTTTAATCCTTCTGTTCTTTTCTTTTCATACTCCTCCCTCCATTCTTCTGCCTCTCTTAGGGCCTTTCCACCACCTTGCGCCTTTCTTTCAATTTATGCTTTCGGCCTCCGTTTCCTTGTGTGTCTCTTCTCTCGCCCGCTTGCCCCTTCAGGCCCCATCAGCCCCCATCAGCCCCCGCCTGCACTTTTTCCACCTTCCACCTCCCCCAGCTCCTTACCTGTTTCTTGGTTCTTCTTGCTTTCTCCCGCATCTTCTTTCTGCCCGTTCTAACCCCGCCCACCGTATGCTGCCCCCGCCCCCAGGACCTACTGAATGGCGGCTGCTGAGCGACCGCACCTGGTATAGTACACAGGAAAACAGCTAAGAATACATATATACATATATATATATATATATATTCCTCCAAAAAACTCCTCAAACTCAATGGTCAGAGAATTAGCACTCGAGGCAGGAGTAAATTGACTGTTTTAATCGATCTGGTCTCCCCGGACCCAGCAACATTAAAAAAAGAAGATGCGCGTTTCGGCAGTTCAACTGCCTTTGTCAGTCTACACAGCACCATGTTGGTGCTCAATTTAAACATTAAAACTGTAAGCATAAAAAATGCACTTCACTTTTGCGGCAACAGTAAAAACAGTGTGTGGAACTTGTAGTCTATTTCAACATGAATGTGTTACTTTTCAACAAAACCTCTGAGTCTAAAATGTAAACTATAGGAAACTCATAAGTGAGCAGCTGTAAACAAATATCTAGTCAGTGCCACTGAAAAGTATTCATATCTGCAGTAAAGACTGTGGTTTTACATTATGCATTGACACACACCAGATTGGCTGTATGAAAACATGGACTGGAATTCAATTCAAATACTTAGTCACAACGGAAGAGTCCATTTTAGTCAAAGTCATTTGTCTAAAAATAAACGCACTCGACAGGGCTGCCTACAATCAATTTCAACAACTGTGCCATCTTTGCACTTGGGCCTCGTGGCCTTGATTGAACATGGAAAATACTCCAACAATTACACGGAATGTTACTGTCTCAAATTGCACTTCAAAAGTTTTTCTTCAATGTGCCTTAGTGTAAATAAATTGAGGAGTCTCTCCAAATAGTTAATGACAACACAGCAGAATATTCACATGTCGGTGTGTCCAGTGACATCCGATCCCATAGTCCAGCACTCTTGCATCAACCGCTAGGCTTGTGCCTTCACAGTGCCCAGCTTACCCTGTTAATCCTCGATGCGGTTTCGATGGGCTTACTGCAGTGGAACAAGGCCCCTGCCAAGGGAGTGCTTCAACTCCCAGCATTGAACCAGCGCCTCCATTACAGCTCCCTCCTCACCTCCTATCAGTGTTTGTGCTGGGGGGCTCACCAGCTGCGGCATTCTAAACCCTGGGTTGCGGTATTGCTGGTGTGCATCCAGAACGCTGGTGGTGCTACGAAGAGGCCCCACCGCTGGTGCCTCATAACAACTCCAAAAAACTCCTCAAACTCTTTTTTAATGTTGCTGGGTCCGGGGAGACCAGATCAATTAAAACAGTCAATTTACTCCTGCCTCGAGTGCTAATTCTCTGACCATTAGGTTTGAGGAGTTTTTTGGAGTTGTTATGAGGCACCAGCGGTGGGGCCTCTTCGTAGCACCACCAGCGTTCTGGATGCACACCAGCAATACCGCAACCCAGGATATATATATATGTAGTAATTAGCACGGTAACCTATCATCAACCACAAATGGGTGCAGGGGCATTTTAAGAGCACCTTAATCCACATAATTAGCTAATAAAAATGTCAACACCTTTAATCCAGGGATGGATTCTCTGTTATTGGGCGAGAAAATAAATGTATCCAGCAACACACTACCATTCACATATATGAGTCTCATCTCATACCATGATGTTGGTTAAACCATCTGATTGTCTTCTGCAGTATTCAGATGTCTCAGATTCATAAATGACCAATATTTAGTGAAAACCGACTTCATGCGCATCCCATCTATGGCATAAGGAACATGTACATGCAGGTATAGGGTAGGCAGAATGCAGTAGCTGTGCATTGATTCCAAATTTATTCTGCGTGAAATGCTGCAGCAAATTCAGCATTTAGATTCCACAAGTGTTCATTAAATTGGGACCTGGTACATCATAATTTTGAAGGAGGAGAGTAGCTGTACAAAAAGATGGTAATATTTAACAGTACCAATTTCTGGTCCTCAGGGTGACGCTGTAAAGAAAGTGGATTTTAGATCCATCTGACTCCCTTCCAATGGATTCATTTATGAACCCAGCACAAATTACTTGAAAAAAAAATGTGCTTATACATTTATTACTCTAATTGAATGGTATTTTTTTTGCCATTGTGAGACCTCAATTTACCTCCATTTAAAAAGGGTGTGGATTGCAAAGGTAGATAGTGAACCGGGAAAGCATATTGCTTTGGCTTCCAGTCAATGGTTCTGTGGAGTCCTACAGACAGTTGTTGAGTTGGGCACAGTTCCTGCTTGTTTCGAGAAGGAGTTGGTCCTGATGCTGCACTGGTAAAATGTGAAACATAATGTCTTTCCGTTCTCTAGACAAAGAGTAGGCTGGAAGCGCCCTATATACATCTGGGCTTAAGCTGTTCTAAGCTGTGAGCCCAGTTCTCTGGCAGCTATGTTCCTGAGCTTCCTCTGATTTTTTCTTGTCTCAGAGATCTGCATTGGATTGCCTGGCTGTTGATTGTTAAATGATTGAGTTTCTCAAAGTATTTTTTCAAAAGCCTACGTACATAGATGGTGCATTGTGTTGTTAAATGTAATCTTTGCTATACTGGGAGTCACTGAAGCCCTTCTAAAGCTGACAATATTTGTCCAATGTCTTTATGTTCTGGTAAGCACTGGCCACTCGTTGTATATTACAAAGGATCACATTTTCTATATTTATTGTTTGGTGCACATTATGCTACAAAGATCCAGCCAAGACACTACCAAGGCTTTGTTAAGTTTTATTTGGTAGTTCATATACAAGAGGAGCTGACACGTTTGTACAATACATTCACAAGATGATTATTGGTGTATTGGTAATGGCTGTGATCCTATGCATAAACTATATAACTGAGTTGAAGCAGCCTTCAAGTTTTGCTTTTTTGTGTAGAGAAGGGGGCATAAAAGGGAGAGTATTCTTAGTAGGTTTCCCAGTTACAAGGAAACCTACTTTCATATGTAGTGAGTGGGTGAGACTGTTCTGGGTTGTAAGCTGCCAGGTAGTAGAGCTGGGTATCATCTGCATATATTTATTGCTGTGCGATTTGTTGCTTGTCCTGTATTGCCTACATCTAGAACCCATATAGTTTATGACTTTTTAAATACGAGAGCCATGCTTAGGCCCAACAAATAATGTCAGTCAAAAAGCAAGCCTTCAGTATTGCAAAATCTTCTGGAATTCCCCTGAGGAAGATTATGACTGGAGGATGGTCTATCTGAGTGACAAAAATAATCATGCAGCTCCAGCAACACCCACTAAATGCCACCATCACCCACACCCTTCAGACTACTGAAAATACAGAAACCTAATAAAGTACAAAGTAAGTTCTCAGAGAAACCTTTGAGCTATTCTACCAACTCCATTCTAAGGACAGGGGATTAATAATTTATTGTTGAGGCGATATATAGGTTACCACTCCCCCCCTCCCCCTCCCCCAGCGCCTTGGGACCCTCATGGGTGAGTAGCGCGCTTACAATTCCCCTGATTGATTGACCTGCCAATTTTTAGAAGACCCAGTTCTCGCTATAGAAGCCAGTTTTTAAATGTCGTATTGTGATGATCTGAAAGTGACCACATAGAACTTTAGTGACTGTTTTTCTTGTGCCTAGAGGCTTTGGGCCTCATTAAGTTGGTGTTGGACTTGGCCCTTTTTGGCAGGTTCACCCCGAAACATTTTTGCCTTGTATGTTAGTCGTTTTAAGTCTCTGGGCACTTTAGCACTGTGGTCCAGTGTAAAGTGCGTGCGCACTGAGTGCGTGTGGTGAGATTGGCCTGCCCTCCCATAGGAATGCATGGGGGATATGTGTGTCCATGGTAATTCCTGGTGTGAGAGGAGTGCAGGGGCGAGTTTAGTATGTGTGAACTCGTGAGAATAAATGCTGCGCAATGGTGTGCGCAGATTTATTGTGACTGGTGTAGAAATGCCACTTTTAGAAGTTGGCATTTATGTGTGCTCTGTGTCTGCCTGCCTGATGTGAATTGCATGTCTGGCTTGTGAGTGACAGGGGCTGGGAGGTGTGTGTGGCTCCAGGAGGGGCAGGGTGAGTCAGCGCAGGGCTGAATAGGGAGATCTGCATCTAGATGGCAGGGAGGAGTTGCACCTGGGACCTGAATAGGACTGTGCCTTCCCTCCACAATGCTGGCTCCACCCCCTGTGGTGCGTCTGATGTCCCTAGCCTGTCCTGTGAAAGGAGAGAGGAGCTGAGCAAAACAAAGTGCTCCAAAGCTCCCCCAAACCAGTTGCATCTGGTTTTTCCCCAGCCCTGCACCTTTACACAAAGGGAAAAGGGTGTATAAAAGAAGGGGCTGTGACCCCATAAAAATGTTCAGTTCCTGTTCAGTTTTTGGGTTGCTGTTCCTGCCAGAGCGTGCTGATGCTGGGGCCCAGGGGGGGCTACCAAGAGGGCTTGCCTCCCTGGGCCCTGCATTGCCCTTTGCATCTGTGAGGACTTTTATTTGGGACCTTTTGCTTCATCTTTTAGCCTTAAGGACTGCATGGTTCCCTAGCGCCTCATGTGCGCTTTATTTGCCAAGGAGAGAGAGGAATGCGTGGGCTTGGCAGCGCGGCGCTGCCTTACGAAGAGAGGGAATCCCCGGCTTGGGGATTCCCCCGAATTGCCGCCGAGCGGGTGCCCACCCCGCTTTGTATTTTTAACCTCGAGGGAGCCTACCCCTCATTTGCACTGATAAAGGAATCACCGCTGCGGCCCGATCCGCGGGAAAACCGGAAGTCAGGCATTCCTGCCTGGGACGGGGGCGGGGCCAGTGACGTCAGCCGGAGCCTCGGAGGCTTCATTTCCGCTTCCCCCGGCCCGGGTGAAGCCGTGCAGAGTCCCGGGTCCCAGGAGGGGGCCCGGGTGAAGGAGAGATGCGCTGTCGGCCGTGCGGGGCTCCCGTGTAGCTGAGGGAAGCCCCGCGCCCACCGCAAGTGCACCGGCGATGTGAGAAAGTCCCGGGTCCCAGGAGGGGGCCCGGGTGAAGAATAAAGGCGGCCGAGGGCCGCCGACGCCAGCGAGGCCCTCAGGAGTGAGAGAGCCCCGCATTTTGAAGGAGACCGGGCGAAGAGGAGAGCCGAGTGCCGCACGGAGAAGACGTCCTGCCCCCAGAGCCGGTGAGTGAGAGCTCGAGGAGGGGGGGTTGGTGCCGTTGAGGCACAGCACCCGTGCTGGGAGATTCTGAGCGGCCCGTCTGGCAGCGGGCCGCTCCAACAAGGCACACCTATTGTCTGGGGACCCAGAGTGACCGTGTCTCCCCCAACCTGGCCAGTTACAGCTGCCCCGCCTGACAGAGGGCAGCTGCACCGTTGGGGGCATTTTGAGGCACATTGTCGGTGCCTGAGTGGTCCCGCAAGAGAGCGGGCCACTCCAACAAGAGAGCGGGCCACTCCAACAAGGGGGCATCTTTGTTTTTAGAGCCGGTGGGGGTCCTGAGGGCACAGAGGTGCCGGGCCCCCCTTCATGAGTGATGTCTCAGCTGCGCCGCCGTAGCGGGCAGCTGCCACGTGGGCGCATTTGTTCGTAGGGCCCAGGGAGGGGTCCAGAGGGCCCTGAAGGGCCCATGCCCATTTGGCCTCATTTTTGCGACAGGGTCCCTGAGGGGGGACAGAAGGGGCACAGTGAGAGCCCAGGCCTTTATTTGATATTTACAGCTGCGCAGCACTTAGTGCCAGCTGCAGCGTTTAGGCCACAGTTCTTTGGGGCCATTTTGCACTAGGAGTGAGATACACTCCTCTGCCCCATATCTTCCCAGCTGCCCAGCAAGTAGTGGGCAGCTGCTACGTTTAGTTTTTCGCAGTTGCGCACCCTTGACTTTCGCTGCCTAGGCAGCGCGCTGTGACTCTTTGGACATAGGGCATTTGAGCCCCTTTTTGAGTTGGCCAGGGGGACAGTTAGGTTTATAGGGCGCCAGGCCCTGATGTGATCTATGTGCTGATGTGGATTTTGGGTGCTAGGAAATGTGATTCATGTATTATGATTTACGCACCCTGTTTTATGCCTCTAATGTACTGTCATGATTATGAGGTTTTGCATAATATGTTTATGCTTGTGATTTTATTATTACCTAATGCGTTTAGGTTGTGAGTTATTCTCTACTGTGAGTTACGCCCCTAATGTGAGTTATACTTAGGAGGTTAGGGTCTAAGGTGTTTAGACTTATGAGAGGATTGCATAATGTATTTATGCTGGTGAGGTTGGCGCAGAATGTAATTCGCGCCTAATGTGATGCTGTGCATAATGTGGTTTATGTTACAGGCTGATGCTAAGTACAGTGGTTACCAGTGATTACTGGTTGTACGTTTATGATGTGTTCTACATTTATTATAAGTGATACATATACTAAGTTCGCTTTGTGCTGGTTCTGACAGTGGTCCAGTTGGCCCTGTCAGGTGTAAATAATCCCTTGTAAATATGACCTAGTGCCAGGTGGCACGATGTACATTATGTGAGTACTATTCTAATGTGTTTTATGATAATACAAAGGCTATTTTTATATATAACCTTGTGTGGAGTTCCTTTTTGTGGTGTGCCTAGTATGTTGTTGCTGTGGGTGTGTTGCGCAAACGCTTTACACATTGCCTCCGGGATAAGCCTGACTGCTCGTGCCAAGCTACCAAGGGGGTGAGCAGGGGTTATCTTTGGCGTGTAACTCCCTCGCCCTGACTAGAGTGGTGGTCTCTGCCTGGCTTTGGCGCAAGCCTTAGCCAACCAGAGATCCCATTTCTAACATTGGTTGTCAGCGGTGGGGATTAGGACTTGCGTTTGCGCAGTACCACAGCGACAACTGGCTGCACTACAAAACTCTGCATTTTAGATAGTCACATGGAAAGGGATTATTGTTTCTGAGTTTGTTTTAAGTGTCATTTCTTTTTGAAATGTGTTTCTTGTGCACTATGAGTTGGGTGTCCTGCCAAGGACAGAAACCAGAGAATCTGGAGGAGAGACTGCCCTTGAGCCATTGCAGTGGTTCTTGGGTTGGCCTACAGTGGGGATTTAATTGGTATGGAGTCACTAGCTCGGGAGGGTAGATTATCCCCTAAGTGCAGTGTGAGTTTTCTGGATTCACCAGTAAGGGTGGGATCCAGTGGTGGCAGCGAAGTGTGTGTCCAGTGCATGAAGTCCCCGTCCCGTTCCCAGAGTATGGTACCTGGTGCTCAGTAAGAGGGGTTGAGATTCAGGGACAGTAAGGAACTGTCTCACCGGTCTGGGGGGGTGTGTGTGGATGAGTGATGTGCTGCTGGACGCTGGGGTGAGTTCTCTGAAATAAGGAGCTTGCATGGGGGAGTGACCCTAGAGGAATGGTGCAGGTATCTCCCAACCCGTGTGGCGGAGATGGTTCAGAGGAACACAACTAGGAACCGTTATAGTGAGGAGGTTGCAAGGCCTCACATCATGTCCTGCGAGGAAGGTGTGAGACTGGGCCGTATTCCGAGCCTCAATCTCAAGTCTCCGGTACTGGATGGTTCTTAGAAGAAACACCAGGAAAGGAACCTAGTCTGTCCTTTTGGACTGTTCTGTGTGGGGGATCTCCCCGTGGTAGGTGAGCTGGAAGTGGTTCCAATAAGAGTGGCTCGAGTATCTTCCAGTCCTGTGTGGTGGAAGAGGTTCAGTGTAGCCCAGCTAGGTCCCAGTGTAGCGGGAGGGGTGTAGGGGCTCACGTCCTGTCTCAGAGGAGAAGGAGTGAGTGTGCCCGAAACCCAGTCCCAGGGCCTGGATGGTTTCTTCAGGGAACACCAGGTCGGGGGCCTAGGCTGTACTTGTAGGCCATTTGAGGAGGATCTTCTAGTCTCTAGAGGACGTGGAGCGTCTGTAACCAGAGCTCTAGCAGTCCTGGTGCTAGGCAGCACCGCTCCTAAGTGGAGGGTGCAGAAGTCCTGATTGAGGGGTGAGAGGGGGAGAGGTTCCCCAGTGGAGAAACCAGTGGGTCCAGAAGGGGCCATGGGGACACCACTTCTGCCCTGGGTTTGTGCCCGGCAGACTGTCACACGACACATTAGTTATGTGTCACCCTCGGGGGGGGCATGCGTGCTCCCCGTGAAGTCCTGGTTCGCCGGGCATCTGACCAAAGGGTAGCGTCCCTGGGTTGGGGAGCCAGGTTCAGGTGTTTGCCTGTCCTGGACAGCAGGGCGGCTGTAATCAGTGTCCTGGCCGGTTTGCCTTCTAGGGGGTACCACTCCAGTTGGGAGGGTATCGGACTCTGGAAGGGGGTTCAGTGGGAGGGAGTCCTCGCCTCTGACCCCGGTGCAGCCGGTGAATTTATGTCCCAGGTGGTAGACCAGTGATGGAGAGAGGTCCTGAACTGGTGGGAGAGTTGTGTTCTGGTAGGTGCTTCTCCTGGGAGAGCGTGAAACGTCAGAAATAGAGGTAGGGGGAGGAGATGCTTCGCCCGTGACCTCTGGTCAGCCTGAGGGTGCGGACCCTAGGTTGAAGGATCAGTGGTAGTTTGGAACTACACTGAGAGGGAGAGTGGAGAATGGCTATTGGATGCCAGGGGTTACTGCCCCCACTCTGTGGATTGGCAAGGACCAGTGGCCTAGGGCCTGGTCCTGGCCGTGGACAACTAGGGAGTACCAGTGGGGTAGCCTAGTTGGTCCTGAGTTTTTTTTCAGAGGGAACCACATGGGTTCAGAGTGGCGTAGAACCGGAGGGTGTCCCTGCAGTGCGAGCCCGCGTCCGTGTTCAATCGCCCCAAGCAGGGAAGCCCATCACAGTGGTGATTGGTCTGCCCTGCGTTTTGGCTAGAAGGGGTTTGTGTTGGACTTGGCCCTTTTTGGCAGGTTCACCCCTAAACTTTTTGCCTTGTATGTTAGTCGTTTTAAGTCTCTGGGCACTTTAGCACTGTGGTCCAGTGTAAAGTGCGTGCACGCTGAGTGCATGTGGTGAGATTGGCCTGCCCTCCCATAGGAATGCATGGGGGATATGTGTGTCCATGGTAATTCCTGATGTGAGAGGAGTGCAGGGGCGAGTTTAGTATGTGCGAATCTCGTGAGAATAAATGCTGCGCAATGGTGTGCGCAGATTTATTGTGACTGGTGTAGAAATGCCACTTTTAGAAGTTGGCATTTATGTGTGCTCTGTGTCTGCCTGCCTGATGTGAATTGCATGTCTGGCTTGTGAGTGACAGGGGCTGGGAGGTGTGTGTGGCTCCAGGAGGGGCAGGGTGAGTCAGCGCAGGGCTGAATAGGGAGATCTGCATCTAGATGGGAGGGAGGAGTTGCACCTGGGACCTGAATAGGACTGTGCCTTCCCTCCACAATGCTGGCTCCACCCCCTGTGGTGCGTCTGATGTCCCTAGCCTGTCCTGTGAAAGGAGAGAGGAGCTGAGCAAAACAAAGTGCTCCAAAGCTCCCCCAAACCAGTTGCGTCTGGTTTTTCCCCAGCCCTGCACCTTTACACAAAGGGAAAAGGGTGTATAAAAGAAGGGGCTGTGACCCCATAAAAATGTTCAGTTCCTGTTCAGTTTTTGGGTTGCTGTTCCTGCCAGAGCGTGCTGCTGCTGGGGCCCAGGGGGGGCTACCAAGAGGGCTTGCCTCCCTGGGCCCTGCATTGCCCTTTGCATCTGTGAGGACTTTTATTTGGGACCTTTTGCTTCATCTTTTAGCCTTAAGGACTGCATGGCTCCCTAGCGCCTCGTGAGCGCTTTATTTGCCAAGGAGAGAGAGGAATGCGTGGGCTTGGCAGCGCGGCGCTGCCTTACGAAGAGAGGGAATCCCCGGCTTGGGTATTCCCCCGAATTGCCGCCGAGCGGGTGCCCACCCCGCTTTGTATTTTTATTCGGCGGGTGCCCACCCCGCTACTGCTTTTGTGTTAATAGCAGGAGCCCACCCTGCTTTGTATTTTTAACCTCGAGGGAGCCTACCCCTCATTTGCACTGAGAATGGAATCACCGCTGCGGCCCGATCTGCGGGAAAACCGGAAGTCAGGCATTCCTGACGGGGGCGGGGCCAGTGACGTCAGCCGGAGCCTCGGAGGCTCCATTTCCGCTTCCCCGGCCCGGGTGAAGCCGTGCAGAGTCCCGGGTCCCAGGAGGGGGCCCGGGTGAAGGAGAGATGCGCTAGTCGGCCGTGCGGGGCTCCCGTGTAGCTGAGGGAAGCCCCGCGCCCACCGCAAGTGCACCGGCGATGTGAGAAAGTCCCGGGTCCCAGGAGGGGGCCCGGGTGAAGAATAAAGGCGGCCGAGGCCGCCGACGCCAGCGAGGCCCTCAGGAGTGAGAGAGCCCCGCATTTTGAAGGAGACCGGGCGAAGAGGAGAGCCAAGTGCCGCACGGAGAAGACGTCCTGCCCCCAGAGCCGGTGAGTGAGGGCTCGAGGAGGGGGGGTTGGTGCCGTTGAGGCACAGCACCCGTGCTGGGAGATTCTGAGCGGCCCCGTCTGGCAGCGGGCCGCTCCAACAAGGCACACCTATTGTCTGGGGGCCCAGAGTGACCGTGTCTCCCCCAACCTGGCCAGTTACAGCTGCCCCGCCTGACAGAGGGCAGCTGCACCCTTGGGGGCATTTCGAGGCACATTGTCGGTGCCTGAGTGGTCCCGCAAGAGAGCGGGCCACTCCAACAAGGGGGCATCTTTGTTTTTAGAGCCCGTGGGGGTCCTGAGGGCACAGAGGTGCCGGACCCCCCTTCATGAGTGATGTCTCAGCTGCGCCGCCGTAGCAGGCAGCTGCCACGTGGGCGCATTTGTTCGTAGGGCCCAGGGAGGGTTCCAGAGGGCCCTGAAGGGCCCATGCCCATTTGGCCTCATTTTTGCGACAGGGTCCCTGAGGGGGGACAGAAGGGGCACAGTGAGAGCCCAGGCCTTTATTTGATATTTACAGCTGCGCAGCACTTAGTGCCAGCTGCAGCGTTTAGGCCACAGTTCTTTGGGGCCATTTTGCACTAGGAGTGAGATACACTCCTCTGCCCCATATCTTCCCAGCTGCCCAGCAAGTAGTGGGCAGCTGCTACGTTTAGGTTTTCGCAGTTGCGCACCCTTGACTTTCGCTGCCTAGGCAGCGCGCCCTGACTCTTTGGACATGGGGCATTTGAGCCCCTTTTTGAGATGGCCAGTTGGCCAGGGGGACAGTTAGGTTTATAGGGCACCAGGCCCTGATGTGATCTATGTGCTGATGTGATTTTGGGTGCTAGGAAATGTGATTCATGTATTATGATTTACGCACCCTGTTTTATGCCTCTAATGTACTGTCATGATTATGAGGTTTTGCATAATATGTTTATGCTTGTGATTTTATTATTACCTAATGCGTTTAGGTTGTGAGTTATTCTCTACTGTGAGTTACGCCCCTAATGTGAGTTATACTTAGGAGGTTAGGGTCTAAGGTGTTTAGACTTATGAGAGGATTGCATAATGTATTTATGCTGGTGAGGTTGGCGCAGAATGTAATTCGCGCCTAATGTGATGCTGTGCATAATGTGGTTTATGTTACAGGCTGATGCTAAGTACAGTGGTTACCAGTGAATACTGGTTGTACGTTTATGATGTGTTCTACATTTATTATAAGTGATACATATACTAAGTTCGCTTTGTGCTGGTTCTGACAGTGGTCCAGTTGGCCCTGTCAGGTGTAAATAATCCCTTGTAAATATGACCTAGTGCCAGGTGGCACGATGTACATTATGTGAGTACTATTCTAATGTGTTTTATGATGATACAAAGGCTATTTTTATATATAACCTTGTGTGGAGTTCCTTTTGTGGTGTGCCTAGTATGTTGTTGCTGTGGGTGTGTTGCGCAAACGCTTTACACATTGCCTCCGGGATAAGCCTGACTGCTCGTGCCAAGCTACCAAGGGGGTGAGCAGGGGTTATCTTTGGCATGTAACTCCTCGCCCTGACTAGAGTGGTGGTCTCTGCCTGGCTTTGGCGCAAGCCTTAGCCAACCAGAGATCCCATTTCTAACAGTTGGCAGGCGGGCCGCCACCGACAGGCCGTAGGTGGCAGTCCGTCTGACATCCAGGCCATCGGCCCGACCGCCGGATTACCAAAACCGCTAGTCAGGGCGCAGAGGTCGGGGGGAAAGTCCGCGACCTCCGACAGATCCTGTTGGGGTGCTGTTGGACTCCTATCCCTACAGTGGTGGCGCTGCCTGCGCAGACACCGCCATAGGGATTAGGATATCCCTTTCCGGCTACCTTTTCATGGCAGTCCCAACGCCATTAAAAGGCAGACGGAAACGGACTTTGGGGGCCCCCAGCAGGGCCCCGTGGGACACTGCTGAGTGGCCTGGGGGGCACATGTAGTGCACCCCCACACATCCATGCACCATGTGCTAGGCACAACATGGTGCCTGGCACATGGTGCATCGATGTGCACAAAGGGGCTTTTTTTCTTCTGTGGCTTGTGGTGCGTCCCTTTTCCTGGGCTGCAGCACAAGCCTTGATAGAAAAAAGCACTTTCCAACCGCCTGCAGGACAGTCTGATCATAATAGTGTGGGTGGAACTGCTGACTCATTGTCGGACGGTCACCAGCCCGATACAATGGTGGTCCAACCGACCACCATCTTAATGAGGGCTATTGTTATGTGTCGGAATACCAGTAACAAAAATATCATCTGACATGAATATTGTGATCTATATATTATTTACAAAAATATGTATCAATTGGATGTAGATTTTATATTATTATCTACGGAAACATTATTTTTTAAGACGATTCTTAGGCCACAATATTCTGGTACCATACCTATAGGCTCTCATGCCCTCTTAGAATTAAGGTGTTTTCCTAAAGTTTGTCCTCAAGTATTAATTCTGTTTTCATTAGTTTTCCTAAATATGTTTTTGTAATCAAGGATTTATTTTATAATACATGTGGGCTTTGTTTTACTCTCTTTCATACTTCTTCCTTTACTAAAAGTGATATTAATGCCAGTTTACACAGGTATAACCCTATGATAGTGTTCCAGTATGTTCATCAAGGCTGGGTTGACTTCTTCACACTATTTCTTTGTCTTCAGATGCAAACCCCGTTATTAGAAATACACAGAATGTCATTACAAATAGAAACATACTAGGGTGGAGTTTTCCTTTAGATGAAAGTATTTTTCTCTAGTGAGGATGTTCACAGCTTGGCCTCTGTGTGAACAGCCGCAATGCATTATGAAATAAGGCCTCCGCCTTTCTGCCTGACTGTTCACCATCAATATATGAACCATGTAGTGTGTGGGTGGAAGTGGGGATGCAATGGCGCCCTCCCCTCTCCCTGCAGCACTCATAAAACAGCCTGCGTCCTGCACATATGAAGCAGTTGGCAACTCTCATTAACAGATGCAACATCAGCTTCTGTAGTAGACTGAGGTAGGAACGGACTAACCGATAGGGCAATCTGGCAGTGCTTGGAGGGCTGTCTGATAGGTCAGTATGACGGTGGGTTTTGTAGTAGTTAGTGGGCCTGTTTTATGGTCTGGTTGGTACGTTTTATTCTCCATTTACCTGCTATTACCACAAAGATTACAAGGGCACAAATGCACACAATCTGCAATACATTGAAAAACATGTTCAAAACTGCCCTGATTTTCAAATATGGGCCACTTTTTTGCTATTTACCTTGCTAATGGGTGGCCACTTTTATTTTAGTGCCCAGGCCTATTTTCTGCTCCTGCCCGACCGTAGACAGAGATAAGTGACTACCAACATAGGTAGAGTTTTCATCGCATAATTGAAAAAAGCTTTACATGTTTTTCTTTTTTTTTTTTTTTTTTGCCACTCTGTGAAATGGGAAGTAGAAGAGAAGTTGTGGGAATGTGAGGTTCTGCAGATGTTGAATTTCAAAAAGCGAATTATGCTGATTTTGGCAAATTAAAATTTTGTTTTATAATGTATAAATGACTTGTTTTAAACAGCAGATTAGCTTTTCTAAAGAAGGGTTTCTTCTTTAAAGACTAGTTTACGTTGTGTAAACAATGTGGCTCATTTTATGAGTGGATTCATTTTTGTAACAAAAAAAAGTTACTTTCTACAGTGGATTTTAGATATATGTGTATAATCTGCAATTCTTCACAAAACGATGTTCGGAAAATTAAATTAACCCATTCACAAATATTTCTTTTTTAAATGTTTCCTTGATGTATAACCTATAACTTTGTCACCTTCTCACACAGTTCTGTCGATGTAATTCTCGAATCGAAACCCAACTAATTGGAACATGAAGGACTTGTTCTGAACAGCATGCTCACCCCTGAAGCTCACAGATAAGCCACTCCTAACAAGCAATGGCATAGCCAATAGGTCTAGCCTTTGGGACCTTATAAGTGTTTAGCCAGAGCTATTGGCTTTGCCAGTGTCTTTAAGCTATATTGTAGAACAGCGTGGCTGCTGTGCAGCATGCTGAAAAGTTATAATAAACAAGCATTGGCATAGCCAATATGTCTCGCCTTTGGGACCTTATAAGTATTTAATTATGCAGCACAATATCCTTGGTGCAACATCAACTGTTGCATGGCTAAACACTTATAATGTCCCAAAGGCGAGACCTATTCGCTATGCATTAAAGTCTGCCCTTTTGACTTTGCCAACACTGGGTAAAGAGCAGCAATCAATCAAGGTCTTGCATTTGGGACCAATTGGCTTTGCCAATGATTTTTACTGATGGTGTATGGTATATGTAGAGTATCCCCTACGATGTGCCGTATTGTTAAAGAGAAATGCATTTTTAAAAAGCCTATGACGTTGCTGGCCGAGTCATTTTGCAGGAAAGCGCACCAAGCATGCAAGAAAGCAACATGGGGGAGCAGCACACATGAGGGTGCACATCACAGAGGGGGTAGAGTTGAAGCACAAAGGTGAGACAGCAACATAGAGTGCGGTGCATTGGGAGGAAGAGAATCACGCACGGGGGACAGCTGAAAAAAGAAAAACAAAACTGGGGTTGTAGACGGCACATACGCATGAGAGAATACGGTAGGATTGCTTACAGTACTCAAATCACAAAGAAGTACCAGACGATGCCGAAGTGACTAGTGGGGTGGAAAGGTAGCACAATGAGGACCATCACAATGAAAAAGCATTCACGTCATCACATGATTACGGCAGATGCTCACACTGCAATGCCCACCTAGGGAACTCCAATATTCAGAAGTAAAGGTACTAAAAAAATCAGTGCAGTTGCAGGGAAGTCCTCTTGAGGTAGTGAGTAGGACATATGTCCACACATGACCAGCTTATGAGACGTTCTACCAGGGGTGACCACCTTAACGCATTTGCCTTTTTCCTCTAAAACCTAGAGTGTGACGCTGAGACCCTGCCCACTTGTAACATCTTATGAGGCTAAACATGCTCATATAAAACATAAGTCGCTTTGACAGCATCCTGTAGTACTGCATAAGATATGCATAAAATAACGCTTGATATTGAACCATTTCAACTAGGCATGCATGATTACTGAAGTTACCGATGTTACCACTTTGAAGATTTTTATTGTTGACAAATGAGGTAACGGGTTCACCCAACTTTTAGAGCTTAAGGGATTCATGGGGCAATATGTTAATCTACCCTACATTGCAAGGCATGAGCTTTCATTTTCCTAACATGAGTGAAGGGACAATAGAAAATAAAAAGTACACTGTCACTGGTGTTTTCTTCTTTAATACAGAGTAAGCAAGATATCTCAAACAAGTAGTTTGGCACAACGAAATAGCAATAAACATTATTGTGCGGTGCATCACATATAAACACATGAAATGTACTGCTGTCACATGATATTTGCAATTATTCAAAAATCCCGCAGACTTAAAATGCCAGTTAGAACCGTCTTGGCGCCATTCGCAGAGCGTTAACTTACCTCGCTGTGACGTCACACTGCGCCCCGTTTTGTCATTGTCAGGATTACAAGGCCGCCCACACGAGTGCGCGGACAGTTGGTGGTAAGAGATGTACTTGTTATGTTATTTTAAGGTTTTCTTGTATAGCGCCAACGTCACTCTGAAGGAATACCCCAGCGCTGAAACACTCCAGCTGATGTTACCTATTGTGTAATAAGACCCCCTGAAAGTCACTGACGGCCCAAACACACGTTAAAATTAAGCCCCTGGAAAGGGGGGGGGGGTTAAGAGTGGGAGAGAAGAGAAGAGGCAGCTAAGGGAAAGAGCAGGAGAGACGGAAAGAAGGGGGAAGGAAAGCGTGGGAGAAGGAAGGCAGGTTAAGATGAGGACGGGCGTGTGACAGGAGGCAATAAAACCAAGTGGGAGGGGTGAGGGGAGTGCGGCCCAGAGCGCACACAGCGTTTCCCTTGCGGGAGCGAGCAAGGGCACCATCTGTTTGAAAGTTAATTACAAACAGATGGTTTCAAAGCTCGCTCCCGCAAGGGAATCGCCAAACGTGCATGCGTTGCCATTGAAAGCAATGCGTGCACGTTTTTGGCCTAAAAACCGAATCGATTACAAGAGGTCCCCTCCTAAGCAGCGCATGCGCGCTGCGTAGGCAAGACCTAAAAAGTGTTATAAGCATTTTTGATACCTTATATAAAACCAATAAGACATTATGTACAACTGAACGATCCTATTAAAAAAAGAATTGGCATACCTAGGGACTGAAGAGTTATACATTTACTATGCACTGGGTCATGCAGCCAGTGCAATGCGATGACAGACGAAGGCATCGAAGCGGGGGTAGGGAGAATGTTGACAGTTGTGGAGGACAACGACCTGCAGTGCCCCTTCCTGTGGTGTAGCTGTCAAGGTAGTACACTGAAAACAGGCCACAGTTTAGAACAACGGGGAAGGTCTTGGAGGTGTCTAACAAATGGGGCACAGGAAGGGAAAATGGCAAGATCACTGGTTTAAGGAAACTTAGTGGAAAGGGAGCCCTGGATAAGGGCAATGGGGTGTCAAAGGACACTCACCGAGCAAAAACTACAGTCCCAGAAGGATACAGAAAGGCCAGGGTTGGTCTCACAAGTGAGGAAGAAAAGGCAAAAGGCAGAAAGAGGTGAAAGAGCCAAAGCTGGGTTCATTGTGGTGGGGAGAAACACAGTGTGGATAGCAAGGGAGGCATTAAAGGGACGTGTGGTTATGATGACAGTGTTGGGTATTTTGCATAATATGGCTTTACACAGAAAAGATTACACTTGCCAGTGGTTAACATGGTGAAAGAACAGGGGGAAGAGGGAACTACTAGGTCCAGAAGTAGCTTGACAGGGTTCGAGGTTGATAAACGTAGAGAGTTAGGTCAAGCTGGAGATGTGAGAAGTATTGAGTACTGCGCAGGATTCCACTGAAAGGAGAGGTGGGTGACAGTGAGGACTCCAAAGAATAGTTCGCAGTGGTGAAGGTAAAAAGGTGACATGGGTAAGGACAAACAGACGACATGGGTCAGGGTACAGAGACAACGGGTGAGAGTACACAAATGACAGGAGTGAGGCCTATATGGAAAAGTGAAGTGGGCACCCTACCATTTCCAACATAAAAGGATTGACTGAAGTATCTGGGGACTCCCACGCACCACCCCGGAGAGAGGGACACACTGACTACTTGGCTCCCGGACTTCTGACGGCGAATGTTGTATAAGCGCGTCTAGTGGCGTTGTGTCTCCCGAGCTGGAATCGGGCCCCTTTAAGGGCACTCACTTACCTGATAGATCATTGAGTGGGGGAATTTGCATTCTGGGATCTGAGCCATGATTCACAGCTGACATACGGGATCACTTGCGGCGCTGTGCAATACGGGGGTGGCCTACTATCCCTGAGGCAGTTCAGACTTGCCTTACATCATGGCGGTGCACCGCTTTAAAAAAGAAACCACATTAGTGTTAAGTAAACAGTCTGCCAAAAAACCTGGACCGTGCCCTGACCCCCCACCCTGATGCCTTCTCTCAGACAACTGCACCTGAGACTGATCCGCTAGGGGCTGAAGAACCAGTGACCCGCACCTTCTTAGAATATCTATTTGGGGCCTTGAGAGATGACACTGCAGCTTTTAAAAGAGATATGGCGGCAGATATCAAGGACCTAATAAAATTACATGAATGAAATGGGATGCACTGGAGCAGACAGGTAACCTCTGGGAGGAAGAACTCAGAGAACAAAGACATGAATTGATGGAGTTAAAGGACAAAAACCAGGATCTATACTACCACTTGGAAGACCTTGATAATAGATCATGCCTCTCCAACATACGCATTAAGGGCATCCCATTACAAGCGGACTTGAGTAAATTGGAGGACTATGTGGTGCAACTGTTCTGCCATGATGTGCCGGAACTGGTGGACAAGGACATTGTTCTAGATCGTACCCACAGGGCAGGCCGACCCACCAAGTCCCCCGGCATGCCTCAGGACATCTTTACGTGCCTCCACTCATACAAGCAGAAAGATGTTATCATGGTGACTCTTCAAGACTAATATTCCCTTTGAGGGTGCAAATATTGGGATTTTTCAAGACTTGTCTGCCATTACGCTCCAGCGACGCAGAGCACTGTGACTGGCCACAATGTTTCTAAGAGAAAAGGGGATTCAATATAGATGGAGTCATCCCTTTCGGCTCCTCTTAGTCAGGAACAAGGAGACTCATGCGGTCCGCACCCTCAAGGAAGCGCACTCCATCCTGGGCTTCGATGACCCCTCAGAGCCCACCGCAGGACAAGGGCCTACCATCGCGCCACAGCTAAACTCAAAAATCATGCTCGAACACTGAAAGAGTCCACAGCTAAAACCCCCAAAACTGAAAGCCAGTAAGAATGGTCAGCACTAATTCAATGACTCCAACAACAGGGGAGTGCATCCGAGCCTGAAAGTGATTAACCTCACAAAAACTGTACTACCTACTAAGTGCTTCATTATCATTTTGAAATGAAGCACTCCTTCCCTTATCTGCATACCCTGGTGGCCCCGCCACAATAATGACACTGTCTATGCATTATGTGGTGGAGCTCCTCTACCTACCACGCTTGGCTGTCGGAATACCTGCTTGCCATGGACACGAACCCTCATTGCTTGATTAAGTTAGTTCCCTTGGGAGGGAGCTTTGTTGTTCTGTTGTTTTACTTGTTTCCCCACATTCCTTCCCTCAACACCACACTCTTATTTTTTCTGTGATTGATACAGTTGGTCTGATCTGACATAAGGGTTGATACCACCTGCAAATCTAGATCAGGATGTTACCATTGGGAGGCCAGACATGGCAAACATCCTGCACCATGAATAAAATAATTAGCCTCAATGTTCGAGGCCTCAATGCCCCTGTGAAGCACGTGGCCCTCCTTTCCATGCTTAGGGATTTTAAATGTGATATTTTCCTTGTTCAGGAAACCCACCTCCTCCGGAAGGGCTGGTATCGCCTACACTTCCACTGGTTTGACCACCAGTTCTTTTCCTCAGGCCCAAAGAAATGAGCTGGCGTTGCAATTCTTCTGCCCACATATTTCCATAGCCAGGTAACCCAAAATAAAGCAGAGATAACAGATAGACTGCTCTCCCTTCATATCGCCATGCAGACCTATGCATTTACAGTGCAACGGTGTATTCCCCCAACACTCATCAGGAACCCTTCCTCCTAGATGCCATGGGTCAGATGATGGCATCTCCTGACACTGACATATTGCTGGGTGGAGACTTTAACTTGAATGAAAAAAAAATGAATGAAAAAACACTTATATAGCGCGATAGCTACCCTGAGGCATCCCAGCGCTGTGGACGGACGCAGACAGGAGAAAGGACTCAGCGGATTTAGGGACAATTGTTAAAAAGTAGAGTTTTTAAAATTTTGCGAAAGGGTAGGAGATTGGGCTCCGTCCGCTTGCGTAGGGGAAGAGCATTCCAAAGCTTGGCGGAGTTATAGGAGAAAGAGCGTCCGCCGCATCTAACTCTCTTTATCCTAGGTAGTAGGGCGCGGGAGGAGGATGCTGAGCGGAGGTGCCTGTTGGGCTGATAGGGAGTTATCATGGACCGGCTGATTATAGGGCCCTTCTTCCAGAAAGCCTTGTGCGCAATGCACAAGGCTTTAAATTGGATTCTCTCCCTGACCGGTAGCCAGTGGAGGCTCCTTAGGACGGGAGCTGCGGACTGTCGTTGGGGGGTCTGGAGGAGCGTGCGAGCTGCACAGTTTTGAATTATCTGGAGCTTGCGTATGGTGGATTGTGGGTCCCCTAGATATAGGGCATATAACTTGGCGCCGGACACCCTCATAGGCAGGCAGCCCAGATAATGGGACAAACAAGGGCGTTTACTGCAGCCGGCCTTCAATGGCTCAGAGACATGGGGCTAGCTGATGTATGGCGTAAGAACCATCCTACAGAACAGGCATATACATTCTACTCAGCTGTTCACCACACTTATGCCAGAATAGATCTCTTCCTCACGTCTTTACAACTGACTGCAGCAGTCACTGATGTGAGCAGGATCTGCTGTCCTCTCTGATCATTCACCCATTTTCATCACCATACACACTCCAAACAGACCTCCCCACAACAGCACTTGGCGCCTTAACCCTAAACTACTGCAATACGAATAGAACTCAATGATACTCCAGATACATCTATGGACGTCCTCTGGGACACTTTGAAAGTGGTATTATGGGGCACTTTTATAGCTATCTCAGCTACACATAATAGAGATAGGAAAGATAAAAGGCTTCAATTGGAAAGCAGAGTAATGGGCCTTGAAGAGGACATAAACAATCAGGTTCCCATAGAGGAGCATAAACAATCAGGTTCCCATAAGTTGCAACGCCAACTCAAAGAGCTTAAAACTCTTGATGTGGATAGAGTGGAATATACACTATTGCACATCAAACTGAAATTTTATATAGGGGAAATAAGGCAGGACACCTGTTAGCACACTGACCATGAGTCCAAGCTCTCAGACAAAGGATACTTTAAATCGAAGGGCCAAAGTGTGATAGACTATACCTAGATTCACAAATTGCACAAGAATTTGAACGCTTTTATGCCACATTAGATACCGCAGAGATGCTAGACTTAGAAAAGGCGACTCAATACCTTAGCCACTACACATGGCACATGTTCCCAACACTGAGGCATCACATATGGACAGGGATATTCAGGTTGACAAAGCGCTTACAGCAATAGTCCAGTTGCAGCCAGGAAAGGCGCCTGGCCAGGATGGCTATACCACTGATTTCTAGAAGACTTTCACCCCCACACTGGTTCCCATACTGGCCCATCTCTAGAACTCCTTTAGCACATCAGGAACACTCACAAATACCATGATAGACACCATTATCACAGTGATCCCCAAGCCAGGGAAGGACCCGTGTCTTGTGTATCCTACCACCCCATTTCTCTCTTAAATGTAGACACCAAAATATTTACCAGTGTGTTGGCGGCACGCCCGGGCCCTTACATGCAGGGCTTTGTCGATCAAGACCAATCTGGCTTTATCCCTCAGAGAGGCTGTAGTGACAATACGAAATGCCTCTATCACCTCAGACATGGTTTGTTGCTCCAACACAGCAGCACTGTTACGCTCGTCGTTGCAGAGAAGGCATTCGACTGGGTACATTGACCATATCTCCGTTTAGTGCTGAGCAAAATTGGACTCGGCCCCGGTTTCAGAAATGGGTATGGTGTTGTTATGCCAACCCTAGGGCGCAGCCAGGGCAAATGGAGTATTAGCGCGACCCTGTACTATTGCACGTGGCACCAGACAGGGCTGTCTCCTTTCCCCTCTCCTCTTTCTTTATATATGGAACCATTGGCTGAGAGGATACAAAGTAACCAACAGATAGTAGGCATTACCATGGGGGGCAGGAAACATAAATTGGTGTGTACACAGATGATGTCATGATCGCAGTCACTCAACCTCATGTATCCCTCCGGCATTTGATGCTAGAGTTGGAGACCTTTGGGAGGGTGTCAGGCTTTAAGGTCAATTTTTTAAAAACACTGGTATTGGGTCTCACTGTCACACTTGCAGGTTGCTTTAATCTTGAACGCCAATTTCCCTTCACATGGGCCACTCAAATTTACCTCATGTTAGAAGGCACAGCAAAGCAAAACTATTTGGCGCTCCTGTCTACAGCCAGGACAGATCTGCAATCCTGGAAGTGTGGTTCTTTCTCCTGGCTGGGAAGACTGGTGGCAGTGAAAATTACCTTTTTGCCCAAAATGTTACATGTGATACAGACCCTATTGCTTCCGAACCCACCCCCACCCCCATTCTGGAGAAATTACAATATTTGGTTCAAAATATTTGGGAAGGGAAAAAAGCTTGTATGGTGAAACTGCAGACTTATTGGCCCATGAAAGAGGGTGGCTTGGGAATCCCCCACCTTACACACTACTACCAGGCAGCACAACTTAGATCAACTTAGATACATGGCGGAGTGGTCTAGACCCCAGACTGAGAAACACTGGTGCTTTATAGATCAGGCGATAGCTGGGATCCATATCTGGGAGATACCGTGGTTCCCCAAGGAACAGAGACCAGTGGGGGGGTATACATCTCTCCAGTGGTTCAGGCAACAGTGGGCACCTGGGACATGGTACAGCTAACAAAGAAACTCTCTTCCTGAATCTCGCCACACCAATTATTGGGAATCTGGACTTCCCACCTGCCATGCAGGTTACATCATTCTTGCAATGGCAGATTGCTGGCTGTAAAACAGTGGGGGATCTTTGCAACCAAGATGGCCTCCTTGACTTTGCACAAGTTCAATCGGAATATGACATTCCCTCTGGTGCACACTGGCAATATCTCGCCATTAGACATTGGGTCATGCAACCATGCATAAAACCACATGCCAGCAGCCCAGTCACGCCATTTGAAAAATGGACTCTCACCCACGATCCAGACAAGCGTCTATTATCAGATATTTATGCCTTTCTCAACTCACCGCCTTATACAGCTAAATCCTCTGCACAGCAGCGGTGGGAGCTAGTATGTGAAAACCCCTTCACTCCAAAAGAACGGGTGGATATTCTTCGCCAACATCCACATCTGCAGGTAGGGTTGGCGGTAAAGAAACATAGTTGAAAATTGTTCACTGCTGGTACTGAACGCCTGCACGAATGGCTAAGTGGAAACTGGGAGGGAATGACAATTGTTGGAGGCACTGTAGTCAGTCTTTGACACTAACAAATATTCTTTGACACTGCCCAAGATGCAGCCCTTTTGGTAAGAGGTACTGGCGGACATCAGTGAGATGTATGAAACAGACATACCCTCTTCTCTAGCTACACAGTACTGGGACTTCCTAATGCACTAATGTACCCATTGCGCTCGGCTCGGGAGCTGGGCCATCACCCTTGCACTTTGCGCAGCCAAACAAGTTATCCTTGCCAAATGGGGGACATATAATGCACCGACGAGACTGGACTGGTGCCAGTACTATGGGGTCTCTTGAGTATGGAGAAACTGGCTGCAGTGGTTGAACGTAAGCCACCCTATTTGACAAAACCTGGGGGCCGTGTTCATACTTCCTGTCCCAGGAATTTTGAGAATTATCCTGCCTGATGTACCTGTGAGTCCTCCACCTCACACAGACGGGCCACAGTCAAACTGTTGATACTACAGCTTTTCCTGAATGGACACTGTCCTTTTATGTCCAACTTTGTTGTATCCATCATTTTTGAGACATGTTTAGTGCGACTTACCTGCTACCTTCCGAACCTCCTTCTCAACTCCCATCTCCTTCATTACCATCCCTTCCCTCTTCTCCCATTTCTGAATATAAGTTTTGATTTTTATTGTTGGTATTTGCTAAACTCAATAAAACAGATTTAATATTGACATATACGCCGTGCCCTACCTCTTACTAAATGGGGCTTCCACATAGCTGTCAACTTGCCCCATGCCATTGTGGGGACTTTCAGCCTGCCTTACTTTTTGAACCAACGGCGCTTAGCACGCTCGCAGTTCAACAGAGACCCACATATACATGACCCATCATGCTAAGAGAGACTGGGTAAGAAGCTAAGAAGCATATTTACAAGAGCATTGTGCCACAGGAACATCACTTTTAACAATTTTCCGATGGTGCAATGCCCTGCTCCATATTTACAAAGTGGCGTTAAGCCTTAATGTAGCTTTGTAAAGATGGTACCCTTTCACGCAGGTATCTGTGTGCAGGGGGTGTTGCTGTGGGCGTTCCACCGCAACACCCATTGCTTTTTGATGCTTCTCCAGATTTAAAACGATGGGTAAATCTGAGGCAGCACCAAAAACTAACGCCATGCAAGAGCAGGCGTTAGAATGGAGAAATTAGGAGAAATACTTTTATTTCTCCGCATTTTTGCTTTTTTTATGTGTGCTGCATTCAGTAGCACACTTAGAAAGGGCAAAATACCATTAATGATTGTTTATAAGCATGAAAGTATCCCTTCCTGCACATAAACAATCATTCCCTGCGACGCAGGCACCCTTACACTATGATGCAAGGGTGCCTGAGTTGGCACTAGGCAGCTAATCTTAGCGCCAGCACTAGGGAAAACACAGGGGTGCACCATATTGTTGTAAATACAGCGCATCCCTGCGTTTTAGACTTGTAGTGCGGCACTTCCAAATTTGGCGCAGCTCCATGCTTCGACATCTCCTTGTGCATATGCCCCCCTGACTGGATGAAATTCACCATCATAACGATGGACTAGGTGACAGCTATGTGCTACCCTCGTGATTTTTGCAAGATTTGTTCTGGGACCATAGACAATTGGGGAGCTGCCGAAAAGAGGTAGGTGGGGGATGCACACAGCGGCATGCGTTATGAGCTGCTGCCGTTCATGATTTTTTTTTTCTGTGAATTCTGGGACTTGTAGTCCTGGTTTTATAATGGAATAATAAACAAGACTACAAATCGCGGAACGCAAACAAAACACCTGGGCTTGAGCAATAAGTTACACATGAAGATGGTATACATTAAGGGAAACTTGGCAGGGCTGTGTACAGGTCCAGCCCCCTCTTTTGCAAGTGCTGCTGCTGCAGAAGGCTTCAATGCTCTCCAGTCTCTCTCTTCAGGCGCTGTATACGGTTATATCATTTGTGAAATCGTCATCCTGTCCTGGCTTTTTAGCCAACACATTGAATTCTGGGAAATGTCGTTATACATGTTCATCTCTTGTGTGAGGCTACATATTACCCGAAGCGAGGTGTTGTTTACTAAAAAGTCATGAATGGCTGCCATGGGCGGTTGTCACAGCTTACATGGGTCCACTGGGCAGCTCTGTTTGCATTAGTCGCCGAGAGCCGAACGACAAGTACCAGAGTTCACAGGAGAAAATAAGAACGGGATAAACCATGCACATGTGACGCAGGTCTATCCGAGAGTTTCTGAAATCACAGACAGGTGGTTCCCGATTAAGGCAGGTACCCCAAGGTGTCGCAACTCCGGGCATTTCGTAACATGAATAATGTATGTGCTAGGTCTTCAAACGTCCACTCCCGTGAAATGTTTATATTTATTATAGAAAACATGGCCGATTTTACATTATGCTGCTAGAAACAGACATTGTTTAATAAGCGCGTGCTTGGGTTTTAAGAAAAGCGTCCATCTCTGTGAGGTCACTGGAGACTGTGTAGTAGTAATCTCTGGTTGGTTGCTGAATGCAAGCACACGCACAGCTAGCGCCTGTAAGGTGTGGCGCGGGGGTGGTTCGTTTTATTTGTATGAACGTGTATATTAGAACTCAGTATATTGAATGTGGCAATAAGTCGTCCTCTCGCTTCTTGAAAATATCTACCTGCTTAATCCTTTATATCTGAAAGAGACACGTTAGTGACAGATTCCTTACCTTAGAATATCCCCAGGCGTCAGGCTGGATCCGGAAAGTTTTTTGCGTAGCAGTACCCTTGCGCGTCGGTAGGCGGCGTCGTGCGGCTCCGCGTCCGTCGTCGGCGTCGTGATCGCCGGGATGACGTCGCGGGCAGTACTTAGGCGCCGCCCCTGCGCGCTGACGTCAGTTCTTCTTTTTCCGCGCCAGCAAGCGCAGATCCGGGAAGAGCAGTGCCCTGGTCATTTTTTGACCATACTTTTTGGTGAATTTTTTCACTGTTTTTTCTATCATGGTGTCGTAGGGATGCCCGGTTTCAAACGTTGCGGCGCCTGTGCTCGGATGATGTCCGTCACCAACCCGCATTGGGAGTGTCTCTTCTGCCTCGGCCGAGGCCACGACACGGAGTCTTGTACCGACTGCCAGGCCCTCAACCCGAAAGCTTTGCGAGAGCGGTCTCGAAAGCTCCTCGAGGCCCGGCATTCGGCTCCGCGGAAGCCCCGGTCGCGTGAGAGGTCCAGGGGTCGATCGCGGAGTCCACACCGGTGGTCGGCATCGAAGTCTTCTTCGTCCGGTAAGTCAAAACACAAGAAGTCCAAAAAGCATCATCGCTCTAGGACTTCGCCTCGCCGGTCTCGCGACTCGGCTGAGGCCCCTCCCGGCACCGTCCCCGCCCCGCGGCCCCGGACATGCCTGTGGAGTCGCCCCCGCCATACCCGCCCTTCCCGGGTTCGGGGGCGGATCCGGCCAAAGTGCAGGAATTCCTGTCGGCCATGGCCCGCCTCTTCGGGCCTCCAGGCCCCTCCGGTGCGCCTTCGGGCCCCGCGGGCCCTGATGGGGTTGCTCCGGCGTCGCCGACGGCTCCGGCCCCGGCGTCGCCCGTGCCTCCAGCCTCGATCCCGGCTCCGGCTTCGGCCCCGGCCTCGATCCCGGCTCCACAACCCCCATCGACGCCGGTCGACCTAACGACACCTCCGCCGGCGCCGATGTCTCCGGTGCCGTTCTCGACGCCGCCTGGGGCTCCGAGCGGCGTCGTTCCCCAGTTCCTTCCGGACATGGACCCGGACCGACGTCGCTCGACGCCGGTTCCGGCGCCGATGAGACCTTGGGTCCCAAATGTCCCTCCTCCCCTTATTTTGAACCTGAGGAGGACCAGGAGGACTGGGAGGGGTCTGATGACCCTCTGACACAACAGTGTCAGTACGATGAGGACTGGACAGAGGGTCTAGGGGATGCTAGTGGTCTAGATACTTCCCCTGACACTGGCATGCTGTCTCCTCCCGTGGCTACGGAGGAGGGAGCCAATTTTGCAACGGTGTTGCGTAGGGCAGCTGGAGCCTTACATCTCCAACTCCCTGCTGTGGCGGTCAAGGTTAATCTCTTGACAGAGGTGCTTCAGCCGGCAGCCTCCTCTTCGGAGACTGTGCTGCCGTTTAACGACGCCCTCACTGACGTTCTTTTGGGCGCCTGGTCCAAGCCCAACACAGGGGCTCCTGTGGATAGGAACGTGTCCCGACGCCATCGCCCAGCTCCGGGCGACCCCCTGTTTCTCTCTGTCCACCCCACCCCTGAGAGCTTGGTTGTCCAAGCCTCCGCTTCCCAAACCGCCTTCCCTACCGCCCCTCCGGATAGGGAATCCAAACGCCTGGATCAATTTGGGAAGAAGGGTTTTTCTTCCTCCAGTGCTGGCTTGCGGTCCGTCAACACCGCTTGCCTTTTGGGCCGATATACCCACTCCTTGTGGGATTCGGTGGCGGATGTTTTGCCCCAGTGTTCTGAGGAGGTCCAGACACTGCTTTCCCGCGCCATTGCGGAAGGAAGGGATGCGGCCAAATATACAATTCGATGTGGCCTTGAGACCGCCGACTCGCTGGGCAGGTCTATTGCAACGACGGTGGCGCTACGACGCCACGCCTGGCTGAGAACCACTGGTTTTTCAGGGGATGTCCAGAATACTCTCATGGACATGCCCTTTGATGGAGTCGGTCTTTTTGGGTCCAAAGCAGACCATGCGTTGGAGCGCTTTGAGGACTCACGGGCTACTGCAAAGTCCCTGGGCCTTTCTGCTACACGCCCTCCGCTGACTTCTGCTTTTCGCCCCTATCGTGGCCACGGTAGGGGCGCCCCTTCACGTCAGCAGCCCAGCCACCGGCCCGCGCAGCAGGCGTCTTCGCGTGGCCGAGGACGTGGATTCCGCCGTGGCGGATCGGGCAACCAGCGTGAGGGTCAGGCCACCACCTCCAACCCGTCCGCGGCCTCCAAACCCTCCTAGTCCCTCCTTTCAGGTGCACAGCACGCCAGTAGGGGGCAGGGTCCGCCATCACCTTCCCCACTGGCGTACCATCACCTCGGACAGGTGGGTCTTGGACATTGTCCGAAGGGGCTACTCCCTCCCCTTCGAGTCCACCCCCCAGCCATGCCACCTCAATTCCACCGCATGTCAGGGGATCACTTGGTACTTCTGCAGAAGGAAGTCACGGCCCTCTTGGCCAAGAGGGCCATCGAGCATGTTCCGACCCCAGAAGTAGGGCGTGGTTGCTACTCCCACTACTTCCTGGTGCCCAAAAAGGACAAGGAGGACATGCGTCCTATCTTGGACCTCCGGAACGTCAATCGCTTCCTCCGGAAGGAGAAGTTCAAGATGCTCACCCTAGCTCAGGTCTTGACTGCCCTCGACCCTGGAGACTGGTTGGTAGCGTTGGACTTGCAGGACGCATATTTCCACATCCCCGTCCTGCCGGCCCACCGGCGTTACCTTCGGTTCACGGTAGGCCCCGAGCATTTTCAGTTCACCCTGCTCCCCTTTGGCCTTACCAGTGCCCCTCGGGTGTTCACGAAAGTGTTGGCGGTGGTCGCAGCTCATCTGCGCCGGGCAGGGGTTTCAGTCTTCCCCTACCTCGACGACTGGCTGCTGAAGGCGGGCTCGTCCCAGGCAGTCGTCTCCCACCTCCAGACTACGGCCGAACTCCTGCACTCGCTGGGGTTCTCCATCAATGTGCCGAAGTCGCATCTGATTCCTTCTCCACAGCTCCTTTTCATCGGAGCAGTTCTGGACACGACGCAGTTTCGGGCCTATCCTCCCGAACGGCGAGTCCGGGATATTCAGGCTATGATTCCGATCTTTCAGCCTTTATCCTGGGTTTCGGTACGGATGACCCTGAGGCTGCTGGGCCTCATGGCCTCCTGCATCCTGCTGGTCAATCATGCCAGATGGCAAATGCGGGCTCTGCAGTGGGACCTGAAGTTCCAGTGGGGCAGCACCAGGGCAACCTGTCCGATCACGTCCAGATCTCGGAGGGGACTGCAAAACAGTTGCAGTGGTGGCTCTCGAACCGGCAATGGGTCATGGGCAGTTCCCTCTCCCTTCCCCAGCCAGAGCACACAGTTGTGACGGACGCGTCCCTTCTGGGATGGGGCGGTCACATGGGAGAGGCGGAGATCAGAGGCCTCTGGTCTCCGGCGGAGTCCCGGCTCCATATCAACATTCTGGAGCTCCGGGCGATCCGACTTTCACTCAAGGCATTCCTTCCCTCTGTCAAAGGGAAGGTAGTGCAGGTGTTCACAGACAACACCACCGCCATGTGGTACTGCAACAAACAAGGCGGGGTGGGGTCGTGGACCCTTTGTCAGAGGCTCTGCGCCTCTGGACATGGCTGGAACATCAGGGCATGTTCCTGATGGTTCAACACCTGGCAGGTTCGCTGAACGCCAGGGCGGACGAACTCAGCCGCAGGTGCATGATGGATCACGAATGGCGACTTCACTCGGAAGTGGCGCAAGGACTCTTTCTACAGTGGGGAGAGCCTTGGTTAGATCTATTCGCCACCGAAGAGAACGCGCAATGTCATCAGTTCTGCGCGTTGGAATTTCCAAGGCGGCACTCGTTCGGCGACGCTTTTCGTCACGAGTGGAGTTGCGGTCTGTTGTACGCCTTTCCGCCTATACCACTTCTACCCAGAGTGTTGAAGAAGATTCGGCACGACCGGGCCCAAGTCATTCTTGTGGCTCCGGACTGGGCTCGAAGAGTTTGGTATCCCGAGCTACTCAATATGAGCGTAGATCCCCCGATCCGTCTGCCTCTTCGGGAGGATCGTCTGTCGCAGCAGCAGGGGACGGTCCTCCACCCGAACCTGTCCAGTCTACACCTGCTTGCGTGGAGATTGAGCGGCGGCAGTTGATTCCTTTCGACTTGCCTCCCGAAGTTTGTGATGTGATTCTGGCAGCCAGGCGTCCCTCCACTAAGGTGGTATACGCCTGCAGGTGGAACAAATTTGTGGCATGGTGCACAGCAAAGGCTGTGAATCCCCTTTCTGCCCCTCTTTCTGAGGTCCTTCTGTTCCTTCTCTCTCTGGCCCAACAGGGTTCTGCCCTGGGTACCATCAAGGGTTATCTTTGTGCTATCTCGGCCTTCCTCAGGCTCCCTGATCAGCCCTCCCTTTTCAAGTCCCCTGTTGTTAACAGGTTCTTAAAAGGCATTACACACCTCTTCCCTCCTGTTCCGTTTGTGATGCCTCAGTGGGACTTGAACTTGGTTCTTACCTTTTTAATGTGCGCTCCCTTTGAGCCTCTACATAACTGTCCTCTTCGTCTTCTGACTCTGAAGACAGCCTTTCTGGTGGCCATCACCTCCGCTCGGCGGGTGAGTGAGCTCCAGGCTCTATCTTGCAAACCTCCCTTTCTGTCTGTTCATCCAGACAAGGTTGTTCTTCGGACGCGTCCGTCCTTCTTGCCAAAGGTGGTTACTGCTTTCCACATTGGGCAGACCATCACTTTGCCCACCTTCTTTCCGCCTCCGCATCCTTCCAGAGAGGAAGAGAGGCTCCACCGTCTGGACCCAAAACGTGCGCTCTCCTTCTATATTGACCGCACAAAACACTTCCGGGTGGATGACCAGCTCTTTGTTGGCTACGTGGGCGCCAAAAAAGGTCGGGCGGTGCACAAGAGGACCATCTCCCGCTGGGTTACCTTGTGCATCAAGACCTGCTATTCTTTGGCTAAGAAGGAGCCTCCTGTTGGGCTGCGTGCCCATTCCACCAGGGCAACGGCTGCTACCACGGCCTTGGGCCGCGGTGTTCCGCTGCCGGTTATCTGTCAGGCAGCTTCCTGACAGATGTGTGGGCCTCGCTGCACACGTTTACAAGCATTACTGCCTTGACAGTCAGGTCCGGAGGGACGGCTTCTTTGGCCGTTCTGTCCTCCAGGACTTCCTTGTCTGATCTTTGTTCGCAGACCCACCACCGGGGTTGGTATTGCTGGGGTATCTATTCTAAGGTAAGGAATCTGTCACTAACGTGTCTCTTTCAGATGCACAAGTTACTAACTTGTGTAACGATATATCTGTAAGAGACAGTAGTTAGTGACAGATTCCTACCGCCCACCCATCCTCCCCGTTCTGCGAACTGATTTCTAGGGTTAAGGACATCCCTTTCAGGGCCCTAGTATTTTTCAGACACCTGTGTCAGCTTCTTGCATGGCTCTGCGTTCCTGGCGCGGAAAGTCGTGTACAGAACTGACGTCAGCGCGCAGGGGCGGCGCCTAAGTACTGCCCGCGACGTCATCCCGGCGATCACGACGCCGACGACGGACGCGGAGCCGCACG
Organism: Calotriton arnoldi; assembly: GCA_963921515.1. Lineage (NCBI taxonomy): Eukaryota > Metazoa > Chordata > Amphibia > Caudata > Salamandridae > Calotriton > Calotriton arnoldi. Next base: position 922,485 of record CAWUFW010007131.1, read on the forward strand.
ACGCCGCCTACCGACGCGCAAGGGTACTGCTACGCAAAAAACTTTCCGGATCCAGCCTGACGCCTGGGGATATTCTAAGGTAAGGAATCTGTCACTAACTACTGTCTCTTACAGATATATCGTTACACAAGTTAGTAACTTGTGCTTTAGAACCTAGATACATCAGTGGACGTTTGAGGGCTAGTTGTGTGGTTTATGCCTGCTGCAGACATTTTCTAATGACAGAAGGTCTTATGTTTGATTCAGTATTTTGAGAGGTGGGTGCCACGAGATTCACTGTGGTTGATAAAAATAAAATCCGTTAATTACAAACCTATATAATCAGGTTTGTAGCAAACTTTGTAGAAAAAAATAATTATGGAAACAATGTGATTTGGGGCCGGGGTTTGTGATATTTAATGCCACCGCTAATGTAATAAATCTATTTTTGTACTGGCACCTGCTGATCGAGAGTAACTGCATATATTGGTATTATTACTTTGATTTTTCCATCCGTAACCTTTTTTTTTTAATAAACATGAATATCTTCAGCGCCCAATGCATGAAAGCCTAGCCCTTAAGTTCTCCCTCAAAATGTAAAATGCGGACCCTGTTAGCCGTCATCTGCGAGCGCGCGGCGTTTCACCGCTGCCGCTCCTGCCCTCTGGGTCTGCGACTCTGCGCGCGCCCAGTGCTTGTTCCGAATGTCATACCCTTTAAAGCTCTGGCTGTTTCCTTCCCCTCCAGCCAGAGGCAGTTGCAATGTCAACGGGGAAGCAGCAGTGCAAAGAAACAAGGGGATAATCAGATTTAGGACTGGCTCCCCAGTACAGCAGCCTCCCCCCAATACAAGAAGCTAGTTTTAGTAAAATTGCGTGTACTGCTCTGACAAAGAGCAAACCAGGTGTTTTCTCCCTCTTTTTTAAAAATATCAGATAATCTTTCGATGGCTTTTCTCCCAGACATCCTTCAGCTTAAATCAATTGTGACGTAAAACAAGCTTTTAGTGAATTATTGCTACTCCCGCCTTCTCTCCATCTTTTCCAAGAGGCAGGGGGAGGTTGAAATCTGACAGAAAACGAACAATAGCTCGAACAGAAGGGAGGCTCCTGGAAGCGCGGTGCCGCAGCCATGTCCACATTAAAGCCTCTGCAGGGAGAGAGGTGGGACAAACAGTTGGACCCTCCTGTGGCAAGAGCACATCTGCTCACTGCAGCAGGCTGCCGCCCTCCCCTTGACAACAGTTTCTAGGAAAGCAGCATGGAGGAGGGGCGGGGGAGTGCACAGAGGCAACGTTAAACACCTCCACCACGCTTGTCATCAAAGCCTGCCCCCAATAAACACCACATGGCGCCCTTGACATTCAGGGCTCCTAATGCAACAGCACTCTGCAAAATTACAAAATTATCATTCTGCATCGAAGGTTAAGAGGACAGATTTCGCCATCGGTGTGAGGGAGCCAGGCTGTGTCTGAGAACAGGAAGCTCGACGCTCACCCTGCTATTAGAGAGCCATATATAGAACTGTGAATTTAACATGCACGGGCAGAGCGTAGACGCGATGTCACCCTGTCGCCCTCTGAACGGGAAGCTCGCCAACAGCAGTCACATTCATAAAATGCAGTCAAGGAGACAATAAAATTTCGTCCTACCAGAATGAATAAAAAAAACACGAGAGTGCTATGGAGCAGAGCATAGGCGCCACCCACTGGCGACATTAATCCTATACAAATAATAATACATACCACTCCTCACAGGCATGTGAACCGCAGCCTCGCAATCAGTGAATTCAAATTTTAACATTTCGATCCTTGTCCCCGAGTCAGTGACGTATATTGTGCCAGGCATATCTGACTACCTGCTGTGGGTATAAATCAACCGTACGCTTTTTTTCCCCTTCTTTTTCCTCCTCTCGCTAGATAAGAAAAGCAATGTCCCTTGATGCGTCAGTCTGGCAGGAGTTTAATTTCCTGAAAAAGACTCGCTGCTCATAAATCCAAGTTTAGTTTACATTCTGAATTTTTGTTTGCAGTTGGGCCCTTCTCCTTTTCCTGCACCCCACCATTCTTGTCTGGCCTCGCTAGGTTGTTATTTGCACGGCAACGTTTGAGAAAGAAGTAATGAGAAGATGTGACCTTACGGCCAGGCAGTCGTCTTTGGAACTAGGGTTCAAGTCCAGGCGTCTGCTCCACATCCTGTGGTTCTGGAACATCACTCACACTTCCTGTGCCTTAAAATGAATTTGACCTTGTGGAAGGTAACTGGTGCTCTCGTAAAGCGCTCGAGTCTTAGGACCATGGAGATACCAGCTGCAAGCTGGACACGTCACACCACTTCCTGTACGGAGATGGGGGACAAAGGGTATTCCTGTGCAGGAATAGTGTTGGGACAGATGAGGGGTGAACCCACCCCCCAGCAGCAGAGGATCAAATGAAAGAGAGTGAACAACCAAAGAAGGAGTGCGTGATACCGGGCCTGTGTTTGTAACAGATGTGACCCTGTGCCCATGACGACTTCCTCATGACTCACCTTGTAAATTACGTTAAACAAATTTTTCGCTTGTACTAAAATCCATTAGACGCTGAGACAACTATGCTTTCTGAAAATATTGTTAAAACAACACTTTAAAAATTTCACATATTTATCTTCATATATTAATCTTTAATTACAATTTGACTACATCAGTTTTTCTCCCTTTTATACAATGTATTAGAATGTTCCGGCGTTATGTAAATATACATTCAATGTACTCTAATTTAGAAAGTTGTAGTGCCACATATTTAAATATCCCGATCCGTTGTGCGTCATTATAAAAAAAAAATCCTGCAATAATAGACAACATTGTTAGCGTCACTGCATATATATAACTACATAAAACCAGACAGCTGGGTAATAAGTGGCGTGCTCACTCAAGTACCAAAAGTGAAAACATTAATATTATTCAAGCAAATGGGTGCTCAAAAGGGGATGGGGAAGCTACCGAAAACACCTCAACTGGAACCAAGTCCAGAAGAGAGCAAGAGGCCCCGAGCTCTCAAGGTAAGTCAAAAATTCAAAATTCTTGTTGTAGTCTTCGTTTTTATTCACAAGATGCCCAATATTATGTAATCAGTACATACTGTCTTCACAATTCTAACCGCCAATACAATATTTACTAACGTTCAACTCTTGAAAATGTTGTGTTTGAATGAGTCTTTGACTTTCAAATACTAGTAAATACTACTAAATATCGAAATGTATTTAGTCGCTCTCACGTGTCCTTGAACACTGTTGAAGATGTTCCGTTTGAGTGAGTCTTTGAGTCGTTGACGAATTGACACGTAATTTCTTAGCATCAAAATATTGCCCTGAGGAAGTTGATGGGAAATTGGTCCAACGAGGCAACACGTTTTGGCGGCTCGAATTGTGAAGACACCGTGAACTGATTACACAGCATCTTGTGGATGAAATAAAAACTACAACAAGATATTGGACTTATTGACTTACCTGGAGTGCTCAGGTTGCTCTTGTCCTCTTCCAGCCTATATATAGCTGCCTGAAGTACAATATTGCCAATGAAGTGGATGCTTTACTGATATGGTAAATAGAAATGGGTCCCAAGTGCCCCAGTCTCCATTTGTGGATGTCTCTCCCAAACACTCTAGACATCATGGCAGAGCTGCAGCAGTTCCTCGCCATGCCCCGATTTGATAATGTCCTCTGAGTTACAGCTCACCTTAGTACACTGACATGTATGTCTCTTGCATTACAATATATTTATAGTAATAACTCATAAGGATGAGTTTGGGTTGTCAGAGTGCTTCCTCTCTATACAACACCACTTTTGTAGTTCTTGGTTTTCATTTAACCAATCAGACAATTTTGTATTTGGCTCATATCAATTGAACAAATTGGACCAAGATGCCTGAAAAATAGATCTGTAAAAGAAAAGTCTGGAATTCAAAAGGTTGTGCTGTGATGCATCAGATCTTAGTTGGATAACTAGCTACATGGTTTCGCTCTAATGGTGATCCCCATGGCCACTGAACTTGGGGATGAGCTCTTTTTCCTCTCACTGCGTCAGTACCATGACACTTGCATACTGTCTCCATCTTGCTGAAAACTATATGAAATCATGTGCTGTGAGATCCTAATTTGGTCCAAAGGGTCAACAAAGAATATAAAACAAATAAGGGGAAATGCAAATCTGCCTACCTCTTATTTTTCCACAGGGTGGGCACTAAGGCCAATGAACAGAAGTACAGTTGTTGAGTTAAAGTACAAAGAATGAACAGCCTGTAATTGTGATATATCAGAATACTTAAGGCAGGAATATTGTTTAACATTAGTATTGTCTCCTAATTATCGTTTAGAAAATATCATCCCATTGGCTGTACATTTTGTATTATTATCTCCATCGGGCCAATATTTTTATAAACAGTGTTCATGTCAGATGACATTCAGACAACAACATGCCTTGCTTGGTGTCGACATAACAATGATGGCCTGTTGCCAAGATATAGGCATTGTAAAACAAAACCATACCTGATCAAACAAAACAAGCAGAATTGGCTCAGGTCAACAACCATGTTTATACATAGTGCTACTGAAAGGCATTGTGGCTGGGGGCTTTACCTTTCTATGCCTATTTAAGGCGTCCTGGATTTCTTCTTGGCTAAATTGTCTATTTAAAAATTCATATCACAGTCTACTCAATGACCTGCTATGGACAGCCCAAAGGAAGCCTCTAACTAGCTCCTCCCTAGCTTTTGAAAAAAACACTACAGTAAGGCTTCCGTATGCCTATAAGCTCTTGCTCTAGGTCATCAGACTAATCCCTATAGCCCCACCCAATTTCAATATAGTCAGCCTGTGTTTTTAGCAGTGTGCCATGAGTCTAACCTGTACACCATCTGGCATCAAAAGCCTTTACAGTCTTGGATGAAAGCTTCATTCTGCCTAGAAAAAAGAAACAGATTTAAGGATGATTTTAGTTTGTCTTAACTTTAACATAATTTTATCAAAATAAATGTGATAACTTGCATGACCTTCAGCAGTCTTAATTCATGATGCAGGGAGAAGAACCTGGCCTGACTTAGGTACCACTTTATTAATATATAGTCAGCTGAAATACCCATGAAACCACCTTCTTGCCAAACATCAGAAAATGGGGTCTATTAAAGGTCTTTGGCCGAAGACCACCGTGCCCGTGTATGGGGGCACCTATTATTTTTTGATGTAATGATTTAAGAAAGAGTCAGGAGTCCACAGCCTTCTTTCATACATGAAATGCAGTGCCTCATTTTTCAATACTACTATAATCAATTCTGGATGAATTGAGTTTATGGGAAACTAAGCAGCATAAAGCTATACATCAAATGCACAAATAAAACAAAAGTAAATGCACCATGAGATCAACAGGTACACCACAATGAAAAGTGCACTAGAGTAGCATGTTACTGCATGTACAAATGGAGAATTATCTCTTGCTAGGGATATGAAATCTAGCAATTATAAAAAATAACTTTAGTATAAGTAACACATTTTAGAAAGATAAGCACTTTCCACTTTGTAAGCTTTCATATATGTAGTTTTCACGGAAGAATGATATTTCAATTTGGCAGCTTTAATATCCTGCAAACAAATATGTTTTTTCATAGATTGTAAATACAATTACTTGCATGACTATTAGGTACCTTCCTTTGCGATGACTCGCATGTAAAGTTTCTAATTCACACATATAATTACACACAATGTTATGTTATTAAATTATTTGAACTATTGTAGCACATAGCTTATAGGGATCATTAGTTTGCAGAGGGATAACATTTGAGCAAACCCTGCTGTCTTTGAGAAATTAGGATATGGTGGAACCCAAGCAGCATCCAGTAGAATGCACCATAGCATAACATTGGTCCAACAAATTCCCTTGCACATCTGGATTCTCCAAATCCTCACAGAGTTGTGTCCCAATCTTAGTGACCAAAAAAAAGTTATATCGTAGGGATAGGCTTCTGCTATTTTTTTTAGCTAAGTCGCTAAGTTTTGGGCTAAAGGCAATTTGTAACACACTTAACAACTTTGCTTGTAAAGTATTTATTTTCTGAAATGTATGATTTGGGACAAAACGAGCAGTCTTTTCTTCTGTTTCTCAGTACATGGTCCCAGTGTTGCAAAAAGTGTTCTTTAAAGAATCTTGTGAGAGGTCTTACTCGATCTGCTATGCTATATATGCTGTCTGTTGTGGATTGCCTATGTTTATCTGCTAGGTCTTGTAAATCTGTGTTCTAGAGATTACTGTTCATTCTTTACATCCAACCACATACTGTACTTTTAATTATCCCTCAATAGTATTTTTCTTTCGTGCCCTATCATATTTCTTTTAATTCCTCCTTAATGATGTGTTTTATATGTTGTTGTCAAATCAGTTTTATTGTGAAATTGTATGGCCAATAGTTTAACTCCTACTCAGGGGGACTGTACGATGTGCTTAAATAAAATTGTGACTATGTATTCAAATCAAACGGCTTCAGTTTTCTAGGTAGATCATTCAGTATGTCCAAAGGACAGTGACATCAGTTAACTTCATATTGTTTGGTCCCCACTTAGGGGCCAATTCCGATTCGGGCCGGAAATCTCTCCGACCGAGCCGGACCCGGAGAGATTTCCGACCGAATCGGACTCGGGCAGTCCGACCGAACGAGTACGATGCGCACGCATGCCATCGGACTCGACTCGGTCGGACTCCCATTGAAGTCAATGGGAGCCTGTCGTACAACGCGTACGCGGGCTCCCATTGACTCAATGGGTGCGAGGCGGACAAGGGCGCCCCCTACAGCGGGTACGCGGCGAAGCGATTCGCGCCGTACACGCACAGGTAGGGGGACCCATGGGTCCCCCCTGTGTGCGACTCACGCGCCTACGCGTACAGGGGGGTCCGACGCGGACCCCCAAAGTCCGGCTTCGACAGCTTTTTCGAGCCGGACGGCGCAAATCGATCGGACTGCTCGCGGTGCGCATCGTACTTACCCGGCCGGGAAACGTCCCCATAGCGCGGTGCGAGTCGTGTCCCTGCGAGTCGGTCGGAGCGTGTTGAAGCCGCGTTCGAGTCGGTCGGAGTTTTCGCGGGTGCCTGCATCGTACTCGCTCGGCCGGACCCGCGTACGATTCGGTCGGGAAACAGGGCTCCGAATCGGATCCGGTAAATCCAAATCCGATTCGGAGCCCTACCGGCCGAGATCGGAATCGGCCCCTTAGTCTTTGGTAACACTGTATCAACAATGCATTTGAAAGATGCAATCCCCATGACATTGCCTACAAGTAACTCTTACCCTATGTCAAAATGAAAAGGATAAATTAGACTTCCTTTATCTGTGGGACAACGAACTTTGAAATATATGTGACAAATGTAACTGTTGCCAACTTTTTCAAATTTCTTCAATGTGCCCTGTAGCCACCAAGAGATATTTGAGAATGTCAATTTCTTTCTTCCTCCTGAGATGTCGCACAGGCATCTATTGTATTGCAGTTAATTATAAATGAGCCAATCTGCTTATATCTCTTGTTAGGCTCATTGTGCCACATTTGGCTGAAAAACGGGTTACTAAAGATTGGTCTCCATAGTAGACCCTTGTGCCTACCCTACCTTATTATTGAAGATACAAGTTCATAAGATCTGGTACAAACCAAATTATTTAATTTGAGCATGACATGCAACCTTCTCCACTTCCCAGCTAATGAAAACTTGTTTATCTGGGATCACATTTCTCTCAGTAATCGCTTATCTGCCAGGCTTTGGATACGACTGCCCAAACATTTCTGAACCAATTCTTTGTTGCATTTCTGGTTTGCGAGGACAAAGGGAAAATATGCAGCCACAGAATCCACTTGCAAGCTTCACAAACACTCACAGAATAATTTAAAATGATCATCAATCATGTGTACATTTCTGTTTTGAGCCTTGTAACTCAAACCTGTTCCTTACATTTAAAGGCATTGCAGAGAGGTAATTCTTCTGTTAATAGTTAACCTTTAACAATATTTAGTTTTTTCAATAATCAATCCATGAATTATTCCATCAATGAACACAACAGATCATAGGGCACTAAACAAGAATGACTAGAATACAAAGGAACATCTGTTCCTTGGAAGAGCTAAATTTCTGCACAATCAGAATATCAACTACAGAAATATCATGCCACAAAAATAACACAGAAAAAATATTCACAATAAAAATATAAAATACTGTGGAGGTAAGTATATGTGGGTAAGTAATGTATTCCTACTCTTAAGTCCATATCTATTTATCATAAAAAATATATCTGTATTGTTGGAACTGGCCCTTTCTTCAGGATCACACCAGATTTTTGCCTTCCTATATTGAACCAGTTTTGTTGACTTTTTGGACTCTGCACACCTAATTGACACATTTAATTTACTTATACATCCGTAGTAAATGGTACTACATGTACTCAGGTCTTGTAAAATAGAAGCTATAAGTGTGCTGCAGCACTCATTGCACCACCCACTAAAGTAGCACTGTAAAACACGCCTCAGGCCTGCCACTGCAGCCTATAGTGCAGTTTTAAACTGCCATTTCGACCTGGCAGAAATAAACCTTTTGCCAGGCCTAAACCTTTCTTTTTAATACTTATAAGTTACCCCTAAGGTAGTTTGGAAAGGCTGCTAGGGCAGGACGCATGGGATTTAAAAAGTAAGACGTGTACTTAAGTTTTACATCTATTGGCAGTGAAAAACTCTTAAAGTCGTTTTTCACTGTAGCAAGGCTAAACTCTCATGTAGACTAACACTGGGTTACTTTATTCCACTTAATAAGTGATAACTTCAGTTTGTGACCACATAGAGAAATGTGTGCTCCACTCATTTGAATTGTTAATTAAATTCCTCTTTAATGATTAAGTCAGATTTATAATTACTATTCTAAAAATTCCCATTTTAGAGAGTTGGTATTTTTTTGCCTAAGCTAGATCAGCCTTTCTGCCAGTATCCTGTGTCATATGACTGTTCATGGCTCTCCTGGGGAGTGATGTGTATTCGTTCCAGACTGGGCAAAAGTGGCCTGGGTGTAGAGTAAGTGAGTCTTCATGAGAGTACAGCTGGGGAGGAGTTGTTCCTTGCCCTGATTACACTTCAAAGCCACCTGCCTACAGCACACGCAAAGGGACCTAACACCAGGCCTGCCTTTGCCTTTGTCCCCCTAGCGAGGTTAGAACCAAACCCAGGTAAGAGGGAAGAACTGGCAAGAACTCATTTGGGAGTAGGCCGGGGATTGCCCCTCACACACAGGGTGGCACTGGGTATAAAAGTGGCACACTCAGAACCTAGAATCGGAGCACTCCTGGACCTGTGAAGATTCAGAGGAAGGACTGACTGCCCTCCTGTTGGAAGAAGGAAGACTGGACCTGCTTGCCTTGAACTGAGGACCACAGAAGTGACTCCAAAGTAAGCAAGTAAGTAAAGGACAGGTAGCCGTTTGAGCTATAGGGGCACAATAAGCTTCTAGAGGCCTTCCCTGCAACTGCCCTGCTGACCAGCACCATCAGGACTTCCTGGACCCTGCTACTGGCCTCTGTTAGAATGAGGCCTGCTTCCTAAGAGGTGTCTTCGCAGGGCCTTCGTCCCTTGACTGGTATCAGAGTTTACTCCTTCAGCCTGCAAACTGCAAGAACAGGACTGCAGGCAAAAATCCAGAGGTTCTGGACTCTTTGTGTTGAAAAAAAAACACCTTTGGTCTCCTTGCGAACTTGAGTGGACTTCATGAGGCCGAAGCGGAACAGCGTCCAACTGCCGACGAAACCTTCCCAGCTTCAGACTCCGGATTTCACCTGCTGTGCTCTTCACGTCGACAACAACCATCTTGTGTTTCCCACTAACGTGAAGCTCTGACTGATGACCAGCTCTTTGTGCCGACAACAACTGCCCATCCAAAGCAAAGCTCAGAAAGAGGCTCCTCGCGTGGAACTGAAATAAGTTAGAAAGTAAACTCTCCATCAGAACGAAACTGCTCAATGTATCTGATTCTTATTCCATTGTGGTCGAGCTGAACTTTTGACTTTAACCCAGTCCAGAGCGGCCAGATAACCGCAATTGGCACTTAGTGCTTTTTGGGGCTATTTTTGCTAACACTTTAGAAATTCACAACTGCGGTTCCACTTATTGGGTTTTTGTTGTTTTGGTGTAATTTTATTTATTGTTTACTCTATTTTTCGAAATTGGTTTGGGGTTTTTCTTGTGTTGTGTTTTCACTTTATTACTGTTTGAGCGCTGTATAAATACTTTACACATTGCTTCTAAGTTACGTCTGACTGCTGTGTGCCAAGCTGCCAGAGGGGTAAGCACAGGTTCATTTAGTGACTTGTGTGTTTAACCCTGGCAAGGATTTTGTTTAATACTGGAGTTTGGCTCACACCCCTCTCAACTAATAACATATATATATATATATACATATATATATATATATATTCACTGAAAAAAACCATAGGTTTCAGACATGTTATAGTTAGAAATTAGCATTTAAAAAACCTTACAAATTCACTGAAAAAACCATAGGTTTTAGGGACAGTTATAGTTAGTTGGACATTTCACTCGTACAAAACCATAGAAATTCCCCCGTTATAGTTAGTTTAGCTAACTATAACTCGCGCCCCCGCAATGCACTGCTGATGACGTCACATATTACATCACTCATGACATGGTCAGTGACATCACTGATGACATCACTGATGACATCTCAAATGACATCACTGATGACATCATCCAGTGACTGTGTTTCTGCAAAGTTTAAATATGTTTAATATATATAGGGAAAGGTGTATTGAAGAATGAGTGGGTGTATAAGTGTGTGGATGAAGGATTTAGTAGGTGCGTGACTGACTCTATAAGTGAGTGATTAAACGTATCTTACTGAATGCAAGGGTTAGTGACTAAACTGTGTGAATGCCTATCCGTCTGTCAGTTGGTGTGTAAGCGGCTGCATGAGTTTGCGAATAGCTACATGAGTGTCTACATGGGTTATTGATTGGTTGTCTGAGTATCTGTATGGGTGCCTGAGTGTTTGTGTGGGTGGGGTGTGTGTGACTCTGTGCATAGATGTGTGAGTGGGTGATCACTGGGTGCATGGTTTCAAGGGTGCATCTGTTATGGACTGTATGGGTGGGTGAGTGTGTGTATGGGTGTGTTAGTGAGTGAATGTATATCTCAGTGGTACATGTGTAAGTAACTACATATGTGAAAGGCAGTATATATGTGTGTTGGAGTATATAAATGGCTATAAGTGAGAGTGTGTGATTGTGAGAGTGGCTGTATGGATGAGTGTGTACTTGTATCAGTGATTGTATAAGAGCGTAAGAATGTGCTAGTATTTGTATGAGTAAGTGAGCTGGTGTGTGTATAACTGTATAGGTGAGTAAATGGCAGTGTGATTAATTATTTGCATGACTGACTAGGTGTGTGAGTACCTCTATGGATGAGTGGTGGTGTGTGAGTGTCTATGTAGGTGTATGAGTGCATATGATAGTCCTGTACTGAGTGACCGTAAGTATGAGTGACTGTACGGGTGAGTGAGTGGATGTGTGTGTAGACCTAAGAATCAGTGAGTGGGTATGTAGTTATTGGTGTTGGAGTGTCTATGGTTTTGAAAATGGCAGTCTGTAATTTAGAGTAGGTGTTTCAAAGGTTATATTAGGGTGTGAGAAGATGCATCAAATGATCACATGGATGATGTCATCAGTGATGTCATCAGTGATGTCATTTGAGATGTCATCAGTGATGTCACTGACCATGTCATGAGTGATGTAATATGTGACGTCATCAGCAGTGCATTGCGGGGGCGCGAGTTATAGTTAGCTAAACTAACTATAACGGTGGAATTTCTATGGTTTTGTACGAGTGAAATGTCCAACTAACTATAACTGTCCCTAAAACCTATGGTTTTTTCAGTGAATTTGTAAGGTTTTTTAAATGCTAATTTCTAACTATAACGTGCCTGAAACCTATGGTTTTTTCAGTGAATTTCAAAGGTTTTTTAAATGCTAATTCCTAACTATAACATGTCTGAAACCTAAGGTTTTTTTCAGTGAATTTCAAAGGTTTTGTAAATGACAATTTTTAAATGTATTAATTGTTATATTTATTTTTTTGTGATTTACTACATTCTTTTAAACTATTTATTTTTAGATATTTTATTTTTTAAATTACATTGTAATTACATTATACATTACATTACAAAATATACTTTCTCAGAATGAATTACTTTAGTTTAAATACTTTGCAAATAGGCAATAGACTTTTAAGTACAGTAGTTACAGTTGTTGCAATGGGCAACACAATTTCAAACACAATGCAACATTGAGTTCAATGTGAATTTCTAGTTAAATGCAATTAGTTACTTTATGGATTACTTTTCTAACCACAGGACTGGATCCTAGATTCAGTCCTGCGACATCTCCTGTAAACAGTTGAGTAAAAGCGTTTTGGTTACAGTAGTGATTTTTAAGGAATATTATTGTATTTTAAAAGTGGGCACTTAGAAACTTTTTCACATAGAATCACCAATGTTATCCTATGGGAGGAAATTCAGTTAGCAGGTAAGTAGTGTTATCGTTACTTTTTCTTACTCAGTGGTGGATCCTGGATCCAGCACTGGTGCATCTCCTGTAAACAGTTGAAAGAATGCGTTTAAGTCATACAGGCGATTTTTAGGAATATTTGTAGTTTGTAAAAATCGACACTTTGAAACTTTTCTGCTGAAAACCAGACAATGGATTCCTATGGAAGGAAATACAAGTTACTGGTAAGTACGGTTAGAATTACTTTTCAGGGTCAGTGCTGGGCTAAAAGATGCAGCACTGGGTTCTCTCCTGATAACAGGTGAGTCAATCGGAATTCGTAGTTCGGCTGATTTTAGAGGAATATTATAAAGTTCCAAAACTCCACACTTAGAAGAATTTCCAAGTGAAACCAGTCAATGTTAGCCTATGGAACAAAATTCAAGTTACTGGTAAGTACGGTTAAAATTACTTTTCAGGATCAGTACTGGGCTCAAAGATGCAGCACTGAGGTCTCCTGATAACAGGTGAGTAAATCGGAATTCGTAGTTCGGTTGATTTTAGAGGAATATTTGCACAATGGTGAAGGAAGGGGGTGGGGCCTGAGGTGACATGTCTGCAAACACGCCCTGTGGCGCGTTTTAAGTTGGAGAATTAATTCCTCCTCAATCCCGAGGGTCCCTAGGGGCCAACTAGCCCACCAGGTACCTCCAGTATGCGCCAGAGAGCTGCGTTGCAGAGAGGTGTTCAGAGGCCACGCCCCTTTTACAACACTCTGCAACGCAGCTCCGTGGCGTTTACTGGAGGTACCTGGTGAGCTAGTTGGCCTCCAGGACCCTCAGGATTGAAGGGATTTAAATCCCCATCTTAAAACGCGCCACGGTGCCTGTTTGCACACATGTCACCTGAAGCCCCGCCCCTCCCTTCACCACTGTGCAAACGCGCCCCGTGGCACGTTTTAAGTTGGGGGATTAAGTCCCCTTGAATCCTGAGGGTCCCTGGGGACCAATTAGCCCACCAAGTACCTCCAGTAAGCGCCACAGAGCTGCGTTGCACAGAGGTGTAAAAAGGGGCGTGGCCTGGACCACCTCTCTGCAACCCAGACCTGTGGCGCTTACTGGAGGTACCTGGTGGGCTAGTTGGCACCAGGGACTCCCAGTATTGAATGGGAATTATTTCCCCAATTTAAAACGCGCCACAGCGCGCGTTTGCAGAGTGGTTAAGGGAGGGCGGGGCCTGACGCTCGATCACGTCTTTTTCTTTCTTTTTGTTTTTTTGAAAGGGGGCTGTGTGGCCCCCCTTCTTTTTTACTTTTTGGGGCCCTGAGGACCCCATCCCCCAGGGCCTGATGCCTTTTTCCTTTTAAAAAAAAATAAAATACTGTGGGGGAAGGGGGCCGTGTGGCCCCCCTCCCGTGGCCTATTCCGGCCCCGGGGACCCCATCCCCCGGGGCATGGCCACTTTAAAAAAAAAAAATTTGGAGGAGGGGGGCTGCGTGGCCCCCCTCCTAAGGCCTCTATTGGCCCCGGGGAACCCATCCCCCGGGGCCGGCCTTTTTTAAAACAAATTTTTAAATTATTTTTGCGGAGGGGGGCCGCGTGGCCCCCCCTCCCGGGCTACTACTTGCCCTGGGGACCCCATCCCCCGGGGCTGGCCCTATCCTTTGGGGTCCGTGGGGGGAACCCAACTCCCCCACTGACCCTGCCGACTCCCCGCGTCCTGCGGGAGCCGGTATTGCTTTTCCACATGGGGAGCTGCTAACATGCAGCTCCCCGTGTGGAAAAGCAATGTGCTTTGGATATTGGAAGAGAGAGCAGGTTTCCTGCTCTCTCTTCCAATATCCAAAGCAGTTTGCTATGACAGGACGGGAGCCGCGAGGCTCCCGTCCTGTCATAGCAAACTACAGTGTCCCGGGGGTAGGCACCCCAGGACACTGCAGGAGAGCCGGCCCTGGGGGGTGGTGGTCCCCAGGGCCATCAAGGGCTCCAGGAGGGGGGCCGCGCGGCCCCCCTCCCAACTTATTCAAAGCCCCGGGGAGGTGGTGGTCCCCGGGGCTCTGGGGGTCCGTAACGGACCCCCATATTTAAATCTTTAGTGCCCCGGGGAGGTGGCGGTCCCCGGGGCGTGTGGGGGGGCTGGAGCCCCCCCACACAGGCAATTTTAATTTAAAAAAAGAAGCCCCGGGGGGTGGCGGTCCCCGGGGCTGCGGGAGGGCCGAGAGCCCTCCCGCACCATTTGTTTTTAAAGCCCCGGGGGGTGGCGGTCCCCGGGGCTTGGGGGGGCCTTAGAGGCCCCCCACATATTATAAATAAACCCTGCATGCCCCCGGGACTTGGCCCACCCGGGGGCCAATTAACAACGAAGCGCGGGAGACTGTGCTTCGTTTTTTTTTTTTTATCGGCAGGTTCTGCGCACCCAGCGCGTTTTTGCCGATTTTTTTATATAAAAAAAAGTTTGGGCCCTGAGCAGCCCTAGGGGATCAGGGTGTTTCTACCCTGCCCCCTTTTTGCGCTTTGCGCACTTGTTTTTCTCTTTTCTTGTTCCTCGGTTCTACCGAGGAACAAGATGGCTGCCAACACTTCCCGGTTTGGAGTGTTGACAGCCAATTAGCATGCAGCTCGTGATCGGGAGGGTGCGCGGACCCTACGCGGCCATAGATATATATGTGATTTTCCTTTTGATTTTCTCAGGAACTACTGAACGGATTTACACCATTTAACAAAAAGGGTTCTTTCTGAACCAAGAACTACCTCTTTGCCAAATTTGGTGTAATTCCGTTCAGCAGTTCAGGCTGTAGCCGTGGCTAAAGTTTCCTATGGGAAAATGAATGGGGAAAACACGTTTTGGGACCCCCTTTTATCTCAGCCCCCGCTTGACGAATCAAACCGAGACTTTCAAGATAGGAGCCGACCGGAGCGGGCCATAAAGTTTGAAAATTTCGCGAAGATTCATCAACCGACGCAAGAGTTATTTCAAATAGAATGTTGCGGATTTCCTATGGAAAATAGGTCCTAACTATAACTATCTACTGGCGACCGCCAGTAGATAATATATATATATATATATATACACAATATATGTATATATTATCTACTGGCGGTCCCAAAACGCGTTTTCCCCATGCAATTTTCCATAGGAACCTTTAGTCGCAGCTACAGCCCGAACTGCTGAACGGAATTACACCAAATTTGGCAAATAGGTAGCCCTTGGTTCAGTGTCGTGCCTTTTGCTTAAATGGTGTAAATCCGTTCAGTAGTTCCTGAGAAATTCAAAAGTAAAGTCACATATATATCTATGGCCAAGTAGGGTCCGCGTACCCTCCCGATCACGAGCTGCATGCTAATTGGCTGTCAAGTGGCTGTCAACACTCCAAATCAGGAAGTGTTGGCAGCCATTTTATGCCTCGGTAGAACCGAGGCACAGAAACAACTGCGCAAAATGCACAAAGGGGGCAGGGTAGAAACACCCTGACCCCCTAGGACTGCTCAGGAAGTCCCACAAGGACCCCCTGAGCAGAAAAAAGCATTTTTTTTAATTTAAAAAATCGGCGATTAAAAAAAAAATTCGAAGCGCGGTCTCCCGCGCTCGATGCTATTTTGCCCCCGGGTGGCCCAAGTCCCGGGGGCATGCAGGGGGTGGGTTTATATTTTATGTGGGGGGCCTCTAAAGCCCCCAAGCCCCGGGGACCGCCACCCCCGTGTCTTTAAATGAAAAATGGTGCGGGAGGGCTCTCCGCCCTCCCGCAGCCCCGGGGATTGCCACCCCCCAGGGCTTCTTTTTTAAAATATTAATAACTTGTGTGTGGCGGCTCGAGCCCCCCCACATGCCCCGGGGACCGCCACCTCCCCGGGGCACTAATTAAACAAATGTGGGGGTCTGTTTCGGACCCCCGAAGCCCCGGGGACCACAACCTCCCCGGGGCTTTGTAGATGTTGGGAGGGGGGCCGCGCGGCCCCCCTCCTGGAGCCCTTGATGGCCCTGGGGACCACCACCCCCCAGGGCCGGCTCCTGCAGTGTCCCGGGGTGCTCACCCCCGGGACACTGCTGTTTGCTATGACAGGACGGGAGCCTCGCGCCTCCCGTCCTGTCATAGCAAACTGCTTTGGATTTTGGAAGAGAGAGCAGGAAACCTGCTCTCTCTTCCAAAATTCAAGCAAATTGCTTTCCATATGGGGAGCTGCATGTCAGCAGCTCCCCATGTGGAAAGCAATGCCGGCTCCCGCAGGACGCGGGGAGCCGGCGGGACCGTGGGGGAGTTGGGGTCCCCCCACGGTCCCCAAAGGATAGGGCCAGCCCCGGGGGATGGGGTCCCCGGGGCAAGTAGTGGCCCAGGAGGGGGGCCACGCGGCCCCCCTCCCCCAAATTAACGTAAACATTTTTTTTTTTAAAAAAGGCCGGAACCCGCGGGATGGGGTCCCCGGGGCCTAAGGAGGCCTGAGGAGGGGGGCAACGCAGCCCCACTCCATGAAAATTAAAAAAAGGTGGCAAAGACCCGGGGGATGGGGTCCCCGGGCCAAAATTGGCCACGGGAGGGGGGTCCACGCGGTCCCCTTCCCGTTACTTAAAAAAAAAAAAAAAAAAAGGGGGGTCAGGCCCTGGGGGATGGGGTCCCCAGGGCCCATAATAATTAAAAAGAAGGGGGACCACACAGCCCCCTTTTAAAAAAATAAAAAAAAAAATAAAAAAAAAAATCCGGCATTGCGCCGGAGGCCACGCCCCCTCCTTGGCAGCACTCTGCAAACGCGCCCCCTGGCGCGTTTGCAAAGGGGGAACGAATTCCCCTTGAATACTGGGGGCCAACTAGCCCACCAGAAACCTCCAGTATGCGCCAGGGGGCTGCGTTGCAGAGAGGTGTTCTGAGGCCACGCCCCTTTTTACACCTCTCTGCAAACGCAGCTCTGTGGCGCTTAATGGAGGTAGCTGGTGGGCTAGTTGCACCCCAGGGACCCGCAGGATTCAAGGGGAGTTAATACCCCGACTTAAAACGCGCCACGGGGCGCGTTTGCACAGTGGTGAAGGGAGGGGCGGGGCTTGAGGTGACATGTGTGCAAACAGGCCCCGTGGCGCGTTTTAAGATGGGGAATTAAATCCTCTTCAATCCTGAGGGTCCCTGGGGGCCAACTAGCCCACCAGCTACCTCCAGAAAGCGCCACAGAGCTGCGTTGCAGAGAGGTGTAAAAAGGGGGCGTGGCTTCAGAACACCTCTCTGCAACGCAGCCCCCTGGCGCATATTGGAGGTTCCTGGTGGGCTAGTTGGGCCCCAGGGACCCTCGGGATTGAGGAGGAATTAATTCTCCAACTTAAAACGCGCCACAGGGCGTGTTTGCAGACATGTCACCTCAGGCCCCACCCCTTCCTTCACCATTGTGCAAATATTCCTCTAAAATCAGCCGAACTACGAATTCCGATTTACTCACCTGTTATCAGGAGAGACCTCAGTGCTGCATCTTTGAGCCCAGTACTGATCCTGAAAAGTAATTTTAACCGTACTTACCAGTAACTTGAATTTCCTTCCATAGGATATCATTGCCTGCTTTTTGCTGAAAAAGTTTCTGTCGATTTTTGAAACATACAAATATTCCTCTAAAATCAGCAGAACTACGAATTCCGATTTACTCACCTGTTATCAGGAGAGACCTCAGTGCTGCATCTTTGAGCCCAGTACTGATCCTGAAAAGTAATTCTACCCGTACTTATCAGTAACTTGAATTTCCTTCCATAGGCTAACATTGAATGGTTTCACTTGGAAATTCTTCTAAGTGTGGAGTTTTGGAACTTTATAATATTCCTCTAAAATCAGCTGAACTACGAATTCCAATTTACTCACCTGTTATCAGGAGAGACCTCAGTGCTGCATCTTTGAGCCCAGTACTGATCCTGAAAAGTAATTCTAACCGTACTTACCAGTAACTTGTATTTCCTTCCATAGTAATCCATTGTCTGGTTTTCAGCAGAAAAGTTTGTGTCGATTTTCACAAACTACAAATATTCCTTAAAATCACCTGTATGACTTAAACGCATTCTTTCAACTGTTTACAGGAGATGCACCAGTGCTGGATCCAGGATCCACCACTGAGTAAGAAAAAGTAACGATAACACTACTTACCTGCTAAGTGAATTTCCTCCCATAGGATAACATTGGTGATTCTATGTGAAAAAGTTTCTAAGTGCCCACTTTTAAAATACAATAATATTCCTTAAAAATCACTACTGTAACCAAAACGCTTTTACTCAACTGTTTACAGGAGATGTCCCAGGACTGAATCTAGGATCCAGTCCTGTGGTTAGAAAAGTAATCCATAAAGTAACTAATTGCATTTAACTAGAAATTCTCATTGAGCTCAATGTTGCATTGTGTTTGAAATTGTGTTGCCCATTGCAACAACTGTAACTACTGTACTTAAAAGTCTAATGCCTATTTGCAAAGTATTTAAACTAAAGTAATTCATTCTGAGAAAGTATATTTTGTAATGTAATGTATAATGTAATTACAATGTAATTTAAAAAATAAAATATGTAAAAATAAATAGTTTAAAAAAATGTAGTAAATTAGTATCAAAAAAATAAATATAACAATTAATACATTTTAAAATTGTCATTTACAAAACCTTTGAAATTCACTGGAAAAAACCATAGGTTTCAGACATGTTATAGTTAGGAATTAGCATTTAAAAAACCTTTGAAATTCACTGAAAAAACCATAGGTTTCAGGCACGTTATAGTTAGAAATTAGCATTTAAAAAACCTTACAAATTCACTGAAAAAACCATAGGTTTTAGGGACTGTTATAGTTAGTTGGACATTGCACTCGTACAAAACCCGTGAAATTCCCCCGTTATAGTTAGTTCAGCTAACTATAACTCGCGCCCGCAATGCACTGCTGATGACGTCACATATTACATCACTCATGACATGGTCAGTGACATCACTGATGACATCTCAAATGACATCACTGATGACATCACTGATGACATCATCCACGTGATAATTTCATGCACCTCCTCACACCCTAATATAACCTTTGATACACCCACTCTAAATTACAGACTGCCATTTGCAAAACCATAGACACTCCAACACCAATAACTACATACCCACTCACTGATTCTTAGGTCTACACACACATCCACTCACTCACCCGTACAGTCACTCATACTTACGGTCACTCAGTGCAGGACTATCACATGCACTCATACTCCTATATAGACACTCAAACACCGCCACTCATCCATAGAGGTACTCACACACCTAGTCAGTCAAGCAAATAATTAAACACACTGCCATTTACTCACCTATACAGTTATACACACACCAGCTCACTTACTCATACAAATACTAGCACATTCTTTGCTCTTATACAATCACTGATACAAGCACACACTCATCCATACAGTCACTCTCACAATCACACACTCTCGCTTATAGCTATTTATATACTCCAACACACATATATACTGCCTTTCACATATGTAGTTACTCACACATGTACCACTGGGACATACATTCACTCACTAACACACTCTTACACACACTTACCCACCCATACAGTCTATCACAGATGCACTCTTGAAACCATCCACCCAGTGAATCACCCACTCACACATCTATGCACAGAGTCGCACACACCTCACCCACACAAACACTCAGGCACCCATACAGATACTCAGACAACCAATCAATAACTCATATAGACACTCATGTAGCTATTCACAAACCCATGCAGCCACTTACACAGCAACAGACAGACGGATACAGACATTCACCCAGTTTAGTCACCAATGCATTCAGTAGATACGTTTAATCACTCACTTATAGAGTTAGTCACGCACCTACTAAATCATCCATACAGACACTTATACACCCACTCATTCTTCAATACGCCTTTCCCTATATATATTAAAAATATTTAAACTTTACAGAAACACACAGTCACTGGATGATGTCATCAGTGATGTCATTTGAGATGTCATCAGTGATGTCACTGACCATGTCATGAGTGATGTAATATGTGACGTCATCAGCAGTGCATTGCGGGGCGCGAGTTATAGTTAGCTGAACTAACTATAACGGGGAATTTCACGGGTTTTGTACGAGTGCAATGTCCAACTAACTATAACAGTCCCTAAAACCTATGGTTTTTTCAGTGAATTTGTAAGGTTTTTTAAATGCTAATTTCTAACTATAACGTGCTTGAAACCTATGGTTTTTTCAGTGAATATATATATATTACTGCATTCCGTTGCCTCCTGGATATCTCCGAACACGGACCCATTGATGAGTGCTTTGCAAATTATTTTATTGATCCGTCACCATTACGCGTTTCGGCTCATCCGAGCCTTGTTCACATGACATGGCAGGTTCATTTTCATTTCATTTTTAAAGTGACAAGTACATGATGTGATATACCACGTGATTTTAGCAAACATAGACATAAAAGATTTGGTACTGAAATAAACCAAGTCATGACATAATTTGTATAAATATTTTGTCTACAATTGTCAATCATTGAAATAATGTTTCATCTCCTTGTTTTGTCAGCTTGTACCACGCATTGGATCTATGTAAATATGGAATTAATTAAAATACAGACGTCATGGAATTTGTCATAATTACGAACACAACAATTAGCCTGAGATGTGCCACGAACATTGTAGATCATACAATAATATATACATATATGTATATAAAGAGTCCTTGTGTAAACATCATTACACAAAAGAAAGCCAGCACTCCAGGGATTCTAATCACTGCTTCAGTTTATTGTGAATGCTGACGCATTTCGACCGTGCGGTCTTTGTCAAAGCCTCAATTCACAGTGCATTGTGGCAAATCCCTTTAAAAACAGTGCAATACAGCTGCAGCACATGAACATAAAAAAACACTTTCTTGTAAATCAATATATATTGATTGATTGGCAAAAATAGAAATTGCGTAATAAACACTTATGTAAAGTGTACATGTAAAAAAAAAATTGGGGGGTTGAATTCTGTTGAACATTGGGTAACTATCTTACAAGGAACGAATATGATTTTCAGAGTTGATGTATGAGCCACTTGGACTCACATGAACTATAAGCTTTGGAAAGAATCATGTACACTTTACATAAGTGTTTATTACGCAATTTCTATTTTTGCCACTGGGCATTCTTTAGTGGAGTTTAAGCGCGCTTGCATTACCAACATGTTACTAGGCTTATTTAATAACAATTTATATAATGGTTACCCATTTTGGGGCAATGTAACTGAAAAATTTGGGAAATGTTGATTTGGATTTTGTAACTTGTAGGAGTTTATATTTTGTAAATTGCATTTTCCCCCAAAAGAATATATATATATATATATATATATATATATATATATATATATATATATATATATTGATTTACAAGAAAGTGTTTTTCTATGTTCATGTGCTGCAGCTGTTTTGCACTGTTTTGTTTTTTTAAAAATATTTTTTTATTGAGCAGAGCAAAATAAGCATAACAAAAACAGTTGTCAACCGGATGTTTAACTAATACTTTTCGATTAATAAACCTTATTCATTATACATATAAAACCAACATGGATTAAATACCAGAACATAAAAAAAGCATATTGCAACAGTAATCTGGCCGCATCTTAAACTGTTTATAAGTGAGCAAATCTTACTTATTAAAATGCTAAAGTGCTAGAGTGCTACAGTACCCAGAGAAAATCACACTAAACTGTTCAAGGACCTAAACATTTTGCATAAAATCAGCATGAATAAGGGGATAGAACAAGGCATGTTGCAACTATGGTTCGATTCCATCCTTAATTTTTGGGTGCTACTTGAAACAGTATCGCAACCATTAACAAATGTGCAAATTTTACAGGCAGAAGTGCTAAGGTGCTAAAGTGCCTTTTTAGTGTGCATATCCAGCACACCAAAAGTGCAACGTGCTAAAACTCCAAAGTGCTGAAGTGCAAAATCTATAACATTTCTATTCCACCCTGGTTTGAAAGTTCGCAAAATACTTCCAAACAGCAGTGAATTTTCTTGTAGCGCCTACCCTCCTGGCATATGCTTCTTCAAACATCATAGTTCGTTTCATTTTGTTTAACCACTTTGAGTAAGAGGGTATGTCTTCAGACCTCCAAATCTGGAGGATTAAAGAACGAGAAACAAGGGAACAAATCACCATAAAGGTCTCCTCTACTTTTGTCTGGTCTTCCCTTACTCAAGAGATGCCGAAGAGGGCTACCTTGGCCTCTGGATCAAGCCTCTTCTGAATTGCCTGGCTTAAAGCCGAGAAGATCTTAACCCAGAATGACTCTAGTTTTGGACACGTGAAGAATGTGTGTAGCCAGGCCCCTTCACCTTCTGCCTGGCATCGGAAACATCTATTCTCCACTAACGGATATCTTTTACTGAGAGTTTTAGGAGTATAGTATGCCAACCACTGAGACAGAAAGGCCATCCTTTTAAAATTGGCAGCTCTTAATGCCTTACTACCTAACTGGGATATTGACTGCCACTCCTGGCTAGACAAAGTACAATTAGTTTCACGTGTTACTCTTCCTAGGAATTTCTCGACCAAAGGGGATTCGTTAAGTTTTCTCAGCTGAGAATACCAGTTGCCCACCCCACTTAGTTTGGCTCGATATAAAGCGCTCACCTGCTTTGTTGGGGCGCCACTTAATGAAAGATTATATCTGTTTAGAAAATTTGCAATCTGTAGATACTCGAAAAAGCCAAGCTTGTTACGTTCGCTCTATCTATTTTGGACCTCTTGCCAGGTAATTATTTTATTATTCATAAAAAAGTGCCCCAGCTGTTCTAAGCCACAATCCTTCCAGTTTTTAAGACGACTAGAATGGATTTGAAGACCCAGACTTTTACATTCCGCTAACTTTAAATAGTGGAATCCGGAAGAGCCGGCTTGTTTAAAAAAAAGATTGCAATCTAGAGGCATAGACCTGTAATGTCTTATATCTAGTCCTCTTCGGCAGTTTATATATTTTTAAAAATATCGGCATTTGCGAGCCAGATTCCTGTAACATTTTATCTTAGAAAAAATTGTCTAATAATCCATTTGGTTCCAGCAAACAAGCTGTAAGATCTAAAATCGCTGCCTCGTAATAAGTTCGAATTTTCGGCAATGCTAACCCACCCTGATTAATTTCTAGCTGTAGTATTGCTAGTTTGACCCTGGAAGCCTTTTTACTCCAGACAAATCCCCTAAACATTGACTCTAGCTCTTTAAAATAATTAGTATTGATTTTCAAAGGTACATTGATAAAAGAAATACCAGTAGGGAAGTATGGACATTTTTATTAGGGCAACACGGCCTATTAAAGTTACGGGTAAAAATGACCAATTGTCCAGCAATACTTTGATTTTATTCCACATTGCTTGATAGTTTAAACTAAATAGCTGCTCATAATGATTAGAGACAAATATTCCCAGATAGCGTATAGGTTCCGCTTTCAAAGCCTGGGATTTGAGATTTGAGGGGAGAAAATCACAGTCGGTATTTAAAGTTAAAATCTCGATTTTGTTTTGATTTATTTTGTAGCCCCCAATCAATTCAAATTGGCTAAATTCTGTTAATACCCGGTCCAGATTCAGGCTCTCAGATGAATGTAGGAGGGATGGCAGCGGAGAACCACGCTTCCGCGTAGCCACAGGTGACCGCAGCTCTTCCCCCGGCAATGGAGGTTGCGAATCAGCGTCTTTGAGCTGCACGGAACGGAGGTCTCGTGGGCTGGCGGCGGGCGTTCAGAAGTGCTCGGCGTGTTTTTGCGGCATGTTTGGAGGCTGGGGCTCGTGCTGGAAAGGCGCTGGTAGCTGTCTGGCAGGAGTCGGATTGAGGCTCATATGGCCTCGTAGGCAATTAAACAAGTGGATGAACCGGAACACCCGAACAGAGCTGAGTTTAATGGAGCAGGAGCCGGCGACGTGCTGGGAAGACGCTGTTTGCGAGGAGGTGAGCCTGCCCAGAGAAGTCTAGACATATCAGCTGTTTAGTGCAATCAAATGAACTGAGGGGGAGACCGCACTATCTAGCTGGGGTCAGAACCTTCCTTCCTGAATGTGAAGGTTTTTCCATATTAAAGTACTAGAGGTTTTTCAGCTTTCCTTTGAAAGCAGGATTTAAAGATACAAACTTGCTCCTTTAAAATTAAGAGGGCATTGAATACCTGATGTGTGGGTTCACCCAAACGTAAAGATCTAAGGATACAGAGGGAGAAAAAAAAAAAAAATGAGGAAAAAATGGGAAAACATCACAAACAGGGGAATCTCGTTGCCAAAGTTGATTCAGCGGCTGGACTGAAAGCTAAAACTCGCTTGGCGCAGGCTAAAGCGCTATCTTCAGCAGCCAGAGCTGAACATACTGTCAACCGTCCTGGCCTCAATTCAAGTTTTGAGAGCTCGAAAGAAGAGCCTTCTGAGCTGCTTCTGGAAGCTGGGGCTCTCACGATGCAGCAGCAAACAGATGATTCTGCTAGTATGGAGAAAAATCAGGTTGCTGATTCTACAGCAGGGTTTAACAAAAATGAGGCGAAAAGCACAAAAGACTTTCCTTTATTTTTGAAAAAAACACCCCAGGCGGCTCCCCTCAAATTCATAGCCCAATTGCCGCGGCGGACGGAAGAAGGGTCAGAGGACATCCACATCAGCCCGCGACAGACCTCATCTATATCTTCACTACTACAGGTCCAGGCGATTGGACAAGCTCCCTTCTCAGCTGATTCGACAGCACAAGAATCCGGCCAAACTCTGGTGGGCCAGGCTGGACCTTCCACTGCAGTTTGTATGCCCCCACGACTGCATACCCAGCTCGTTCAGACATCGGCAGTAGAGTCAACTGAAATGCGACCAGGGGCCCAAGCACAGCTAAAGACCCAGCCCCAGTTGTCTGACGGAAGCAATATGGGACCCCCGGGCGAGCCCTCAGGGAGTTAAAGGGGGGGCAGAGAAAGTACAACAGTTCATGTCAGAATCAGCGGACTCTTCAATGGATGGAGCCCTCACTAAACAGATGGATATTAAGACCATGCTAAATCTAATCCTAGAAGAGATGAGAGAAATGAAGAGATCTCAAGAAAACAAATTAGCTTCTCTTCATCAGCAGCCTCGGGAAAATTGAAGAAGCAGTGGCCTGCTTTCCAGTAAAAATTCAGGAAGCCGAGTCAAGGATTGCCCAGTTGGAGGACCATATGAGTTCCATGCTTCTGAGAGTAAACGAAGCCACCAAGGATAAGAATATTTTAGAGAACAACTCGAGGAACTTGAAAATCACTCGCGACGATCGAATCTACGATTAGTGGGGGTTCCCGAGGGGAGTGAGGGGTCTCAGTCATTACAATGGGTTGAATCCTTTATTAAGCAGAAGGTTTTGCCCAAACACAATGGAGACCTGACAATTACAAGGGCACACAGAGTTCCCTCTCACCAGTTGCCTAACTCTAAGGTTCCACGCACCATCTTGGTCAACTTTGCTAACTATCGTATTAAAGAAAGGATCTTGGCTAAGGCAATACAGCAGAGACAATTTCCTATTAACGAAGTCTCGAAATGTCGTATATTTTCTGACATGTCAGCTGTAGCTGCACGCAGGCGCAAAGAGTTTGTCAAACTTCTTTACCTCTTGAAAGCTCAACGCGCACAGGCGTCAATAGCCCAACAATCCAAGCTGCGTGTCCTTGTGAGGGGGAAATTTCATATGTTTTCGAATTTAGAAGATGCTCAGGGTCTTCTGAAGGAGATCTCTTCTTCAAAATGAAAAGATATATAGTATATCGTTGAAGTTCTTCATTGCCGGGGGGTCACCCAGGGTGTAGTTCCATGACACCCAACAGAGAAGTAGGAGGGGGTGAGATGTGGCTAGTGTGGTTGTCCACATTTCCGGAGGGGGGGGTTTACTGGGTGGGGAGGATGGTCCTGGTAAGGGTATAGCAGTAAAAAGAGCAGTAGCAAATGGGGTAAGGAAAACAGGATTTTGAGATCTTTTTTTTGTAGTATGAAATATTTTAGAAATGACTAGTAAGTGCTGTATCACCTCGATTAATGTGAATGGAATGCTAAACAAACAAAAGTATGGAGGGCTTATTAGGTGTTAAATTAATCGGATGAGAGGCAATATATTGAAATAAAGAATTCAAGCAAAATCAGTAACCAAACCACATCAAAGACAGACATGCGTATAGCAACATTTTTTGATCTTTTTATTCTCTGATGTGCTTGGTAAAACTGAACCAACCAACGCGTTTCGCCCAAACTTGGGCTTCTTCAGGGCAAAAACAAGGAGGAATAAGATGTATCCTCAAAAGTTGGGTCATTAAAGGTTAGATCAAGTCCTAGAACACATGGATGAGGATCATAGTAGACAAATATCCAAAGGTATATGAAAGATTAAAGTACATCAAACAGTATTAGCCGTATGTGTACGCGAAGCCGTGTCCGGGAAACGTTCAGTAACCAGCAGAGTATTTGGAGTTATTAGGTGGTTGGCTTCTTTTACGCCGCAAGTGTTATTTCTTCAAGAAACCCATTTAAAAAACAATTCCCCAAAGCTTTTTCTCCCCAGAGCATTTTCCCATGCTTTTTATGCATCTGCTGGGTTGGCCAAAAGATGCGAAGCTATTTACTTTTGTAGAGGTTTGCCTTGGGAATTTGGTCAAGTCCGGAGAGACCCTCTTGGAAGATGGATATGGGTCGAGGCTAAATTAAATGGGACGACACTAAACTTTGTAAACTACTACGGCCCCGTAATAGATGATCCCTCAGCACTATTGAAAGTCAGTGAGCTACTTAAGGGACACCTGGGCAAACCATTTTAGGAGGGGATTTTAATTTCATTCAAGATTTGAGGAAAGACACCTCTAATAAAAACAAGAAGCAATTGAAGCCAAAAACTAAAAAAGTCCTAGATGCCATAAAACAGGAGTATCATCTGTTAGACCCTTGGCGCCAAATTGACCACACAAATAGTAAATATACATGCCATTCCCGCCAATTTCAAATGGCTTCTCGTATTGATTTCTTTCTTATATCTCGGTCGTTGAACCATATAGATACTGAAATAGGGGCTAATGCATTCTCTGACCACTCCCTTGTAAAATTAGAGCTGGAAATTGAGGAGGGAAGGAGGACAAGATCTAGGTGGCAGATGGATCGTCTCCTCCTTCAGGATCCTCAATGGGTAGCTGATGTAAGAGAATGGATACTGGATTATTTTAGGATTAATGAAGGAACGGCAGAATTATTTTCAGTTTGGGGGGGGTTCAAGGCAGCTTTGCGTGGGCAAATGATTGCTTACTCTGCCGCCCAATCAAAAAAACGGCGTGAAAAAATTGCCAAACTTCAGCAGGCGGTGGACAGTGCCCTGAGTCAGAGAAATACCCCGTTACAAGGGGAGGGGGAAGCAGGGGGGCAACTCGAAAGGGCGAAACAGGCACTCAGGGAATTTTTTTTAATTGAAGAGATAAATAGCTCTAGGACTTATCAACAATGTGTATACGAGGACAGCCAAATGGTCGGTAAATTGCTAGCCGGGTTAACTAAGACCAAACAGGAAGCAGCTCTAATTTCCGAGATCATAGATCCTAAGACCAGTGACACGATAACGGATAAGGATAGCATAGCCCACGTCTTCATGGAGCATTATCAACAGCTATACGCCACTAGATATGAGGTTAGATCGGACTTAATTCAGGAATATTTTGAGAGGGTAAATCTTCCGAGTCTGTCTGATTTACATGTGGAACAAATCCAACTCGACATATCAGAAACAGAAATTTTAACAGTTCTGAAATCTATCGCTGGGGCGAAAGCCTGTGGAAATGATGGGCTGCCTATAGAATTTTATAAGACATTTTCTAAGGAATTGATCCCCTTCTTGCCGAAGCTGTTCAACAATATTAAGAAGGGGGGCTGCGTCCCCTCTAGTTTTAAAGAGTCTATAATTATAAGCTTTGTGAAGAAGGGCAAAAACCACAAAGATGTTAATTCCTATAGACCATCAGTCTTTTAAATGCCGACTATAAAATTTGAATGAAAGTTTGGGCCCAACGTTTCACTCCCCTAGCCCAGGAACTGATTCATAGAGATCAGTCCGGATTTGTTGCCGGAAGGTCAATGTCCTCAAATACTGGGTTCTTAATTAGGCTCTCGACTTTTTTTTAAAATAATGAAACCCCAACGCTCATCATGATCGAGGACGCTGAAAAGGCGTTTGACCTGGTGAACTGGGACGCACTTTTCTTTGGTCTGGGTAAATTTGGTGTCCCTGTCCAGGTCTTAGATATGTTGAGGACATCTATCAGGGTGCCCAGGCCCAGGTGGTGATAAACGCAAATCAAATAGGGACAGTAAATATCAATCGTGGGACCAGACAAGGGTGTCCGATGTCCCCCTTACTGTTTATCTTCTTTATCGAGCCCCTGGCCACAAGAATCCGTGACAATATGGAAATTAGAGCTCCAATACCGGGTATGGCGAAATTAAAGCTGTTCGCAGATGATATTGTTCTATATTTAAGTCCTGAGAGCCTGAATCTGTTTTGCACTGTTTTTAAAGGAATTTGCCACAATGCACTGTGAATTGAGGCTTTGACAAAGACCGCACGAAATGCGTCAGCCATCACAACAAACTGAAGCGGTGATCAGAATCCCTGGAGTGCTGGCTTTTCTTTTGTGTAATGATGTTTACACAAGCACTCCTCTAATATTTACAAGCTGGGCCTGTGACCGCCGCTGTGCACCAGCCCTGAATGGTGGATGTGGTCAGGGAACAGCAGGAAGGTTAAACAATGATATATATATATATATATATATATATATATATATATATATATATATATATATATATATATATATATATATATATATATATACAGAGGCGCATGTATGTGGAGTTTAGTGCAGTAAACATAGGGTTAAGTATACTTACCCTGTCAATATTTTGGTCATCAATAGTTTTACTACAATATTTTTGTAGCACGGGCATCGGGGAACATGGCGCCTGCAGGCTAGCAGTCGCTTGCTCTCGGAGCTCCCGCTCCAGCCACGGAACAAACGTAACGCACTAATGAATTGATTCAACCGGCAGCCGGCATACCTTTTCGGCGGGAGGTTTTCTGCTTTCCCTTTGCAGTCTTTCCCAGTCTTTTCCTCGGCTTGTTTTTGCCTCTTTTGAACGGCACCCGAGAGGTCGGCGGTGTCAGCGTTGCCGACTCTCGTGTAGTTGGGGATGTGCAGAGGAGAGGCGGGTCGACGCCTATCTGCGCCACCCCGCTGGTCTGAAGCCGCCCTGGAGCTCCGCAGGGGACACAAGGCGGTCGCGCGAGGCCATCTCCGGGGGAACGACGGCAGAGTCAGCATCAGCGGCTTTTTTCGAGCTGCTGAACAAAGGATCCAGCGAGAAGCTAGCGGTGAGATTTCGTCCGTTACATCGGAGCCAGGTATCGGGGCAGAGACTGGGGGCACAGTTCATCAAGAATTAGGACATATCCAAGGGGTCCAAACCCTTTAGTCCCCTAAACCCCCACAGGAGGTCTCTCTCCCTAAGAAACCGCTGCAACAGGACACTACTGCCAGCAGGGGCTATAAGAAGCATAAGAAAGGCGCTGGGGTGAGTTTTGGTCGGGCTAAGGCGACGATAAAAAATAACTCAACTGGCACTGATAACTTCGGTAAGGACTCAGAGCTGGCCCAAGATCTGAGCACTTATAAAGTCGCTCTTGGGGGACCAGAGCCCTCCCCTCCTGTAGTTGCCACATCAGCTTCAATTAGTATCTCTGCCTTTCAGATCTACCAGGTTAAAGGCAGATCTATAAAATCTAAGAAGCCAAAAAGTAACCCTGCAAACACCTTAGTTAGGGTTACTCCATCGCTGCGTTCCTACTTTAGGGTTCAACCGGAGGTTCTGAATATTACCACACAAGCCGAAACCCTCAGGCAGAGCTCAGTAGGCTCCATAACATCGGTACCTCCACTCACAATGTTAGCTGATAGCAATATGGAGCCAGCCTCAGATTTGGTTTCTTACCGGGGTGATCCAGGGGTGCCCCCGATCCTTCATGAGCCCCTGAGTGGCTCGAATATAGGCTCCCTAGCTTGTTCACAGACCCAGAATCAGCCACTGCCACAGATACAGCCACAGCCACAGTCATTGCCATTGGTAGTCTCTAACGGCGAATGCAGAGGGGAACAAGAGGCAGGCTCTTCATCTTTACTCTCATCTTCATCCTCAGGCTTGGAAGCTCTTTTCACCACACTATCTGATGATATAAAGAAGGGCTTTGCGGTATCCGCAGTTAATCAAGGAGAAATCAGAAATTTCTGTGAATCTTTGGGAAAAAAAGTGGACCTCTTAAACTCCAGGACGGTAACTCTCGAGAATAGTGTCAGTGAACTAAAAGAAGACCTCGGGTTGGCGAAGTCGGACATTCTTTTGTTAAAGAAAGAGCGTGCAGATCTTAGTGATAGACTGGAAAATTTGGAGAATAACGTGCGTAGAAATAACTTATGCTTATTGAATGTTCCGGAAGGCAGTGAAGGGTCGGACATTAGACCATACATAGTTTCTTTACTTAAGGCCTCCCTACAGCTCGAGGACTCAGAAGAAGCACTAAGCCACGATATACAAAGGATGCATAGGGATCCCTTCCAAAAAAATCCCAATAGATCCAAACCCAGGAAAATACTTATCAATTTTCTCACCTTTGCTCTAAAAGAGAAAATCCTTAATGCAGCATTGAAATTGAAAACAGTTAGGGCAAAAGAGTTTTCGTTTGAGATCCGGTCCGACCTCTCGAGGTTCACCTTGAATAAGCAGTGGGAGCTTGGTAGGAGGTTGGAGGATTTAAAAAAACATGGCGCAGTAGCCCAACTAAAATTTCCGGCCTTCCTGAAAGTGATGCACAATAATAAAATGTACAATTTAAGAACAGTTCAGGAGGCGGATGAGTTGCTCAACAGCATCAGCAAAGGGGCATCATAAGGGATCGTTTTAGCCAGGGATACCGTTTGGCTGGGGTAGTGTTGTTATTGTTAAGTAAGGGTTTTGCCTTCTCTTTCTCCCTCCGTGCTGAAGAGTTAGCATAATAGGTCAGTATAAGTAGATGGGACTAATATCAAGAGGAAACGATAAGATAAAAATTGAGGAAGAGAAATGGGGGATAAAAGTGCATACTTATTTGTTTTCTTTCTCTCTTAAATGGGTCTAGATTGTTTTTTAGGGTCGGAAAGGTCCTCTTAGTAAAATTTTTCCTTTTTCGGTATTTCATTCACTTTAATTTAAGTGGTTGGGGGGGCACCTCCGGGATGCAATTGCCTGGACTCCATCTGTCCAGATAGTTGGGGTAAGGGTTCTCCAGGGGTGGGGGAGGTTTGGGGGAGACACAGGGGTAGGGGCGGGTGCAGCAGAGTAAAAAAATAAAAATTCCTCATTCTCCCTTTTTCTGATTGTACCTATCTCATTTTTAAGAGTAATGGTTTTGGAGCTGTGTTGGTCTAAGTGCTGGTGCGGGTCGTTTCGGGCTCCCTTTTTAGTGATTAGTCTCGGGTTAGACCCACCATGAGCTCCATACAGATTTTGTCCTGGAACGTTAATGGCCTGCGCACTAGACCGAGAAGAGACAATATCATGCAGTATCTCCAGGATTCATCGGCGCAGGTCATCGTTCTTCAGAGAGACGCACCTTCTTAAAGAAGAAACGGTCTCTCTTTTTAAAAATAAAAGTTGGGTGGGTTCACACGTTTGTACCGGTCAGTCAGCTAATATTAGAGGGGTTCTAATTTTATTTAAGAAATCAGAAAAGGCGCACATTTTACAGCAGCTAGTGGACCCAGGTGGCAGATGGGTCATCGTTAAAGTTACGATATTGGGATCTTTGTTTACCTTGGTTGGCTATTATGGACCCAACCAAGATGACCCCTCCTGTCTCAAGACTATTTTTTCCCATTTGCTGGACTTTCCAGAACCAATAATCCTAGCTGGAGACTTTAATATCATCTTGAACCCCTTATTAGACAAGACTCCAAACAACAGAGCTATGGTCCCTTCTAAATCTCGGACTTTCTTATTAGGGGCAATGAAGCAATTTGCTTTCTCTGATATTTGGAGGGAAAGATCAGGTCAGCAGCCAGGTGTCTCGTTCCGAAATTATAAATATCGACACCAATCTAGAATAGATTATGTGCTGATAAGTAACTCATTAAGAGGCAGAGTTAAAAAAAATTTTTACTTGGCTAATCATCTTTCTGACCACTCATGTATTCTTTTGGGTCTGGAATGTTCATTACCTAGCCCCACTAGGACATGGTCGTTCGACCGCTCCTTGCTTCTGGAGGAAGAGGAGATTTCTTTCCTATTACAAGAAACAGAATGGTTCCTGAAAATGAACTTAGGGTCGACTTTAATAACAAATGTATGGGACTCTCTAAAAGCTTTTTTGCGAGGCCAAATTACCAGCAGGTCTTGCTATAGAAATAAAAGATACAAAGAAGAGATCTCGTTTATTGAAGAGAAGCTGAGGATTGCGGAGGCCGTATTAACTTGTCAAGCTTCCCCTGAAGTCCAGCAAGAACGTCAGGCTAAGTTAGATGGTCTAAAGGGTCAGTTGAAGAACATTCTGCACGCTAGGATTACTCGCAGATGGGAGGCAAGCAAAATTGCCCATTTTGAGTATGGTGAAGGGGCAGGTAAGCTCCTTGCATGGAAGTCCAAATCAGATCGGGCGAGGAATCACATTAAAGAAATTAGCAGTGGTAATGATATCTTCTTGTCAGATAGGGAAATTAGTCATGTCTTCCAGACTTATTTTCGGGACATCTATTGTGAAGATAAAAAGGTGGATAGCTTTAGTGCCCAGAGCTGGCTGGAAGGCATCCCTCTTCCCTCTTTGAAGCCTGATCAGCAACAACATTTGGACCAGGCTTTTACTCATACTGAGGTCAGGGAAGCCATTCAACGCTGTAAGAACGGGAAAGCGGTGGGCCCTGATGGGCTCCCAGCTGAGATCTATAAGATGTTGGGCGATAAAATCATTCCTACTCTAACGTCTCTCTTTAATCAGGTGTTAGAGGAGTGCCTAAGGCTCCCAGCTTCGTGGAATGACGCTACCATAATCCTGATTTTGAAACCAGGGAAAGTTCCATCAAGCTGTGGGTCATATAGGCCTATATCACTCTTGAATGCCGACTACAAAATCTTTACTTCAATACTGGCAGCAAGATTGGGTCTCGTGGCGGGAGACATCCTTCATTTAGATCAAAAGGGCTTTGTTAGGGGTCGTCAGCTCTCTGACCTCACTTATGATTTTATCGGCGCGATTGATCTTGCTTCCACATATTCCCTTCCATTAGCAGCCATGACTTTAGACGATACCAAGGCCTTCGACAGAGTGAATTGGATTTACCTGTCGGAGGTCTTGAGGAAATTTAACCTAGGGGAAAATTTCTGTCGGATGGTTCAGTTGATCTATCAGAATCCATCTGCTAGACTCCTTGTTAATGGCAACATTACTGACTCCTTTATGATCTCAAGGGGGACTAGACAGGGCTGCCCACTCTCCCCTCTCCTTTTTGATTTATATATTGAGCCATTTGCTCAACGGCTTAGAGACGACCCTAATATCCAGCCCTTTAAGTATGGGGAGTGGGAGAGGAAGGTTGCCCTATATGCTGATGACATCTTAATTCTTTCGGCTAACTTACAATCAGCTTTTCCAGCTGTTATCAGTCTCGCTCAGGAGTTCGGTTTGGTTTCAGGCTATGAAATCAATGCCTCGAAGACTGAAATCATGACTTGGAGCCTTGGAGGGACTCAGCACCAGCACCAGATCAGTTCCAGAATGAGATATTTGGGAATCAATGTTCTTCAGGACATTACTAAGATTGCCGAAACCAATATAGCTATGGTGGCAAGGGAGTGCCAGAGGCTAATGAAATCTTGGGCCCTACTTCCTTTATCCATTATAGGTAGGGTCAACCTGATTAAGATGTCAATACTCCCTAAAATTACTTTCCTTTTTAATTGTATCCCTCTTCACTTTGAAAAATCTATCATTGATAAGTTGCAGAGGGATATTAACTCATTTGTTTGGGCGTATAAATCATCCAGGATCGCCTGGAAAAAGCTGAGGCGGAGGAGAGAAAAGGGAGGCCTTGCTTTACCAGATCTTCAGCTTTATGCCTGGGCTTTCCAGCTTTCACACTCACGCATGCTTTTGAGAATGCCTGTTAATACCAGTGCGGGGGGGATGTTTCTGGCTATGCTTAGAGGTGCCAAACTACCAGAGGAGGGCTTTTTATTTAAATTCGGGGACCCAAAGTTGTTTAAAAAGGTCACGTTGAAGGTTCTTCAGGGCCTAGTCAAAACTTGGACCAAATTGAGGGGTGCAGTGGCACTCGGTTATTTCTCCAACTTGGCTCCCTTTGGGATTCCCCGGGTGCTCCTGAGTGTTTGAGGGACAGGCTGGCAATCCCTTTGAGAGAGGCCGGGCTGGTGGTCTGGGGGACCTGCTCCCTGAGGGTACCTTTGTTTCATGGGAACAACTTGAGGACAAGGTTGGAGCAGGCCTCTCTAGATTTAAATACCTTCAGTTGGAAAGCTGGGCCCAATCACACCCACAACCAAATCGTAAGAACTCAGTTGGTTGTGGCAGCTTCCTAGAACGCCAGCTTGTGACTAAGCCCCCTGGGAAGAAGGAAGTTTCTTTTTGGTATCAGGCCATACTCGAAGTTGTGGATGGTGAATTTAACCTTGCAGAGGAATTGTGGGGTGGCTCCCTACCTACTCGCGATTGCGCTCATTTATGGCAGAATTCTTGTAAGATCTTAAATGAAGTAGTAAAACCGGCCTGGTTAAAAAGGAACCATCTGTTCACTATCCACAGGGCCTATTTTTCCCCACATAAACTGTCAAAAATCATTAAAGGTCCACCGGTGAGTTGCAAGAAATGTGGGCAGGTTTCTGCCTCGGACATCCACATGTTTAAAGAATGCCCTGCCCTTGCCTCTTTTTGGGATAGCGTCGGAAACTTTTTGACAGGCACCTTGGGATGCCCTATCAATATTGACTTATCTTTGATCATATTTGGCTCTGCAGATAAAGTCACTGGTCCTGCGGGATTATTGCTTTTCTACGCTATCCTTCTGGCCAGGAGGCAAATTTGCATAAGATGGACAGAATCAACTCCCCCCTCCTTCCTAGATTGGCAGGCTTCAGTTCTGGCGGTCTCTAAGTTAGATCTTGCTAGAGCAGGCAGCAAGAAGAAGAAAGCATTTTGGAACCTCTTGCAACTCAGATGGGGCTCAGAGTTGATTGATTGAGTTGTTTGTTTGTTTTTTTGTTTTTTGTTTTTTCTTTCTTTTTTTTTTTCTCTTTCTCTGAGTCCTATGATTATGCTGCCTTAATACTCTTCGGGCTAAGTCGGCTACTTCCAGTTTCTTCTTGGTAGTTTCACGACGAGTGTCATCTAGCTCTTGGAGCTTGGCGGAAGAGTTATCTCAGTTGGTTCTTCATTGATCCCCAGGAAGCTCTGGCACCTGTAGGCGGGTCTCTACTTCCAATTGCCTACGTTCCTCAGCTAGCTGAGTGTTGGTACAGACATCTTGGGTGTGAATTGAAGTGAGGTTGGTGGCGAATGAGGATAAAAAAAAAAATAAAAAATTTTTTTTGTAGCTCAATATTTAAAAATCCTTATTCTGGTAACATACCTGTGAGATACTGCCTGCATCCATTTTGCACAAATGTTTGTTTAATATTGCCCCATGCATAGATTGAGAAACAAAACATATATTTTTTAAGTAGAATTCAAAATAACATACCTTAAATCAATTCAATTGTTATCATATCAGTTATTTCTGATTATAGGTTCTACATGCTTGACACCTATTTCATCCTCAAATTGGTTGCAAAATAAATTGCAGGCATGTAATTGCATGCTCCTTGATCCTTAACATGAAATCACTAATTTCGGGATGCAAAAAATTGTTAACCACAAACAGTTGAAGTGTTTTATGCTGGGCTTTTTTCTCTAAGATGCAGGTTACTTCCGTTTTACCATATCTTTTTGCTTCTGCATACATTAATCATTGGTATGCTGTGATTTAGTCTCACAGAGTTTCCTTTATGGGCTCCCAATCTGATGATATCCATTGGCCCCACTCCACTGGCCATTAACTTCATCAGCACTAACAGACTTTCAGCTCTTGCCAGCAG
Organism: Calotriton arnoldi; assembly: GCA_963921515.1. NCBI lineage: Eukaryota > Metazoa > Chordata > Amphibia > Caudata > Salamandridae > Calotriton > Calotriton arnoldi. Next base: position 959,200 of record CAWUFW010007131.1, read on the forward strand.
TCTGGAAGGAGGCATGCATGGCACATTAACCAGCCAATAAAAGATATATAAAGAACAGTAATATGGTATGGAGTCCAATATTTTCAGGAGATTCTTTTTTATCAGGCCTAAAATAAAATTGTTCAACATAAGCATAAGAAACAATGGGATTTCCTTTTTCATGATGTATGGAGTTCCACTGTGATTTATTTTAGTTGAACATTGTAAGGATTAACATCATATTTATTATGGTACCCCAATTATTTTCAGTCTGACTTTACTGGCTGTAGAACTCTCTGCACTTAACCACTTTTAAGAAGTATTAAACTGCCTGTGTGCCCCCCCAATACATATGCTGTGCTTTAGTATTCACTGGTATGCCTAATTAACCTCTTTGTAAGTGTGTCTTAGATGGTGCCAAAAGTGCACCAATGAGATGGAAGATTAAATGTCATATTAGGGCTGCTGTGTGTATTTTCTCTACTCACATATATGACAAAAGTGTATGTCTGTTATGAGTACACTTTGATCTGCCTCAGCCACAGTTTAAAGGCACTGTGTTACACCTTGCATGGAAATGTGCCATCACCATGGAAAACCTATTTTCATATATTAATAAGTCACCCCTAAAGTGTATGTTGTAAGCCCACAAGGCAGGATGCCTTATACATATAAAAGAGTATAATACTACATATTTAAAAAGTGTGCTTTCACAGTGACTGAAGGCCTAAAAGCTATTTCACTCTGTAGGTTTAGCTGCATTTTCCATAAGATGGGCCCAGGTGTTAATAAAGTATTTAATTCTACATTCTCCTTGGAAGATTCTAGAAAAGTCATTCAAAGATATTGCCCACTAACTTTTTAAAATCTGATTTAACGGTGAAGTCAAATTTTTGATAACTTGAGTGGAAAATTAACTTTATAAAAATGTTGTTAATTTACCTGAGTCAAAGCTGGCTTAAAACCAGAATTTTGAGTACTAAAAAAAGTGACTATTTCAAAGGTTAAACCTTGGACTGGGGTGAGAAGACAAATCTATCCAAGTGGCAAAGCATCCTCAGAAGCCATAAAATCCATATTTGTCATACTTGGAGCTTTTAGTGCCAAACCAGCTGCCCCAGCAAGAACTTCATGACGATGTATCCGACTTTGAGGGACGCTCACTGGCACTCACTTAGACCATGCCCACTAGAAGATTTTGACTTCCATTTCCAGAGTTTAAGCGGGAAACTAAAATCTTTGATGAGCCTTTTGCTGTATCTGCCCTTTGCTCTATCACGGTGAGCTTGAAATTGCTCCTAGATCCTGTGAACTTGTGTTTTTCAATATAGTGCTACTTTTTCTAGGCACTTTTTTGCCTTAAAACCTTAAAATTGTATGTCATGTGTTTCCCTTATCCAATAATAGATGATGTTGATCTCTTTTCAGTTATTATAGTACCCATTATTTTTCTAAATTGGCTTGAGAAGTTTATTGTGCTGTGTCTTTTGCTTTAATATTGTTGGTAATGCTTGAACTTAACACACTCTTCTCTGTGGATTGCCTACTGCTTAAGTTATAGCTACTAGGGTTTGAGCAGAGATTCTCTCAGAACTGTGTTCTGACCCAACTGAATTCTGCTTATTAAGCTGGTAGGGGTCACCCACTACCACATTAATCACCTTCTTTTCTGACATGCATACATATTGTTTATCTATTTGGAAAACAAACTGAAGACAGATCTGTTTTTCTCCTTTATTTTGTAAGGTCCTTGGCATCTGGTCTGTTAGACTATCATGTAATTCTGCCATCAACTAAGCATATATTTAATTAAAATGTTTGCTATTTTACATATTGAAACTAGCACCTTGAGTAAAAGGAACCTTATTATTTGTGTTAGCCAATTCCAATTTAATAAGCTTTATTCGACAAGTCATGAAAGCAAAGAAAAACAAGGAGAGAATAAAATAAAATATGAGATATAGATAATAAAATATAAGCTTGAACAAGTTAGTACAAATAGATTCTTGTATGTAGTCGTAGCATCGCAGCATGCAAGAACTACATTTTTTCTTTTGAAAACTCACTAATACAGATTTCAACTTCTCTTTCCACAAGGTGATTCCTAGATTGTTTAGTGCATCATAATAACAAAGAAACAATTAAAAACAATAGGATCACGACAAAACCTCGAATGTGTACAAGCCAAGCAACTGGGGCACACAGAGAATAAACTCCTAGGGGGACTCTAAACTACTATAACATAAGATGCATGAATAGTTTAAAAAAACGTTTAAACGCCTAAGGATGTATCAGCATTTCTCATGAGGCTAAAAAGAAACACAAGAAGTGAAATGTAACAAATAATTCCATATAAATGCACTTGCTGCTTTTGAGTCCCAGCATGTCAGGACAACGTGAGATGCAGCAAATTATTGTGAATAAGTGTGCTTGATTAGTTAATGTTTAAACATGTTAGTGGAAGGGATAAACTAAATACAAAAAAAAGAAATGCAAGGTAAGCACACCTATTAGCAGCTTCACCTTCACAGTACAATTTGTCGAGATTCAGATGGAATGAATAAATGCAACAAGGTTCCATTAATGCTCTGCTATAATCCTGGCTTTAATAACCCATACCCACCCCAAAAACGTATTGACAGCACATGCGTAAATGAGTTTTAGATCTGATCTAATGATTCTAAGTGCAGTCCAGCTGCTGTGAGTCCCCATTTGTGTACATAATGGTTTAATCCATTTCTGGCGGGGGTCAACATAGCTTGGGCAAGCAAAAAAGACATGACCAATAGATTTTTTTAGAGTTCTAGCAAGTTGGGCACAGAAGATCACCATTTGAGGTCCATTTATTAGTAAATTGTTTCAGGGGCAGCATACCAACTCTAAATTGGAAATATAATTTTCTATCCAAAGGGGCGGTAATGGCATCCCAGTATGGCTTCAGGAAGCTGCTACATTTGAAATCTAGAAAATTCTGCCTCAAAGAGTTGACAGCTGATTGTGCCTCAGATTGTCTGACCCACAGCCATTATTGTTTTTTTAGGGTCTTTGCTGTTGGAACTGGTATAGATAATGAGTTGTCCCAGAGGGTACGGAGGCCAATAGTAGTTTGTAGCTTTATAATTTGTCAAAGCCAAGAGATTTTATTATAAGCATCGACCTCCATCACATCTTTTAAGGACATTCTATACTGGGTCAATTCTGGTTGAGGCCAGAGCCTTCTCCAGAACAACAAGGGGTGAAGTCTAGCTTTATCACCTTGCAAATTCCTACCCATGTCAAGCATTAATGGTACCAACAAGGGGCTGCCTGGAAGGCAAGCTAGACTACTCAAAAACGTGTTCTCAGATCTAGTGAGGGATGATATATTGGCAAAGCCCCACAATTCAGAACCATACAGGACTGAACTTACCGCTTTGGCATCATAGATTTGCAATGCTGGAGCATTGCAACTGGAAACCGCCCTCCTCGCCACAACAGATGACATCCGCACCCTACTGGACAAAGGAGAAACCGTAGCCCTCATCCTCCTTGACCTCTCAGCGGCGTTCGACACAGTCTCTCACCGCACCCTAATACGCAGACTCCACGACGCAAGGATCCAGGACAAGGGGGGGCGTGGCCTACAGCCTAAGATGGCGGTCGCATAAGCGACGAGCTCCGGGCCGTTGTCATCCAGTAACAAATCCTGACTGGTGACAGCAGCGGGGCTGGAGCAACGGCGATCCGAGTCGGAACACGGCGAGACCGTACTGGCGGAGTTTGGCGGTCCGAGGGGGCGCCGTTTTCTACCCTGTGGCGGAGAGACGGGCCGGCTTCACTCAGGGCCTGCAGGCTGGGTGAGGCCTCCGGCGGCACCGGAGTATCCTGCCGTGGAGCTGCCTGTGGTGCATCCGCGAGAGGCTGACCCGACTACGCGGGGCCCAGGCTTGGGCCTGAACTCTTCGGCCCAGCGGGAGCACCCAGAGGACTGTGATACAGCGTGATCAACGGTGAGGTGCACGACTCCTTCCTTCTCTTCCCCCCCCGTGGCGGGGCGGCAGGTTGCCGACGGCGAGTGCTGGGGGCCGTGACTGCGCCATGGAGGTCGGCGCTGCTGGCCCTCTGGTGTGAGCGGACAGTTCTTCCCCACTCACCCACTGGCTTTCCTCAGCTGGTGGGGCAGGGGAGCTACCCGGTGCTGCTGCGGGCCCTTTGGAGACTGCATATTGCCGCCACTTTACCTGATTTGACGACGTCTGCCGCTAGACAGGCTGGATCCGGGGGTGCAGGATATTGAGTCCCAAACGCACAGGTTCACTGGATTGCCTGGCCGGGTTGGGAGTGACTCACTGGGCCTCCTGCGCACTCTCGGGTGCGGCTGCTGACGGCGGCGGCGAACTGCGGGGGCGAGTGGCATTGGACCTGAGCTGTGAGTACAACGCGGCTCTGGTGGACGCGTGGAAGTTTTCCCTCCCCTTCCCCCCCCGGAGGAACAAGCTGCATCGCGGCCTGGTGCCCGCAGTGGGAAAGACTACGGAGGGGATGCGGGGCCTGGGACCACCTGACACTTGGTATTGCCACTGTGGGAGAAGGGCCTACAGACGCCCGAGCTTCCCTAGAGACGGATAAGCAGCGGGGGGCTGCAGTCTGGGCGCGGGACCACGTGAAGCACTGCATTGCTTGACACATTGATGGGGCATAGTGTGGTTGTTACAGACAGTGATCCCGGAGCTCCCCCCCTGTGCTGCTGGTGGTGGCTGTGAGTGGTGAACACCTCCCCGCTGGGTACAGGGACCGCCTGGACTGGCATACGCTATGGGCAGAGGGACGACTCGAGCCACCTCGAGGTCGAGTAAGAGGGGATCTCATTCACCGCGGTCGGAGTCCTCATCTGGCAGATCTCCGAAAATGGCGGCGGACCGCGCACCCGCCCCAGCAGGGGACAAGTTGGACATGATCCTTCAAGAAATTCGTGACTCCCGCTCTGCACTAGAGACGCAGCTGGGCACAATATCAGTGGACCTGAACTTACTTAAAGACGACCACCGGAAGTTGTCCGATAGGGTGAAAAACACTGAACACCAGCTGGGCACCCTGGGGCCTCAAGTCGCTGACCACGATAGGCACTTGAAGGAGATGCAACAACAGATTGATGCCTTGCATGCCCGAGCTGATGATGCGGAAGGGCGGGCGAGGCGCAACAACCTCAGAATCGTGGGTATGCCCGAGGGGAAGGAAGGGCCCAATCCCACGACCTACATCGAAGAATGGCTGCGAACCGTGGTGGCGCCCACGGGTCTATCGCCGCACTTTACTGTTGAGCGGGCTCACCGGGTCCCTGTGCGGCGCCCCTTACCGGGAGCAAATCCACGTCCACTGCTGGCCCGTATTTTGAATTATAGAGACCGGGACAGGTTGCTGCAAGCGGCAAGGGAACAGGCCCCACTGCGGATGGAGAACGCGAGGATTTCTATATTCCCGGGCTACACCCTGGCAGTCCAGCGAAAACGCTTTTCTTTCATGGAGGTCAAGGCAAGAGTCCGTGCAGCGGGCTTAACATTTGCGCTACTTTTTCCGGCCAAGCTCAAGATAAATCACGACCAACGGGCATTTGTTCTTTGACACCCCCGAGAGTGCATTGGAATGGCTGGACCGACACTTCCCTGATATCCTGCCAGAACGGAGACTAGACCCGACGCAGCCTAAAACACAGCGGCCCCCCCGCCGGCGCAAGAAGGGTATGGTTACACAGAGTGGGGGAACTCCTCCCCCGCCACGCCAACAGGTGATGGAGGGTAGGCGGGAGGCCCTCCGGACAGCCGAGACACTCAGAGTCCCACGGCCGGAGATTAGCTCTAGCCCTTCTGAGACAGCTAACTCTGACTCTGACTCTGGGGGGAGTATGGCCTTATTCCCGTCGATATCCACTCACCTTAGTCAAGACCCATTAGGCTAAATGTGGTGGGGTTTTTTTTTGTTCCCCCCCCACCTCTCTTTGGAGGATTGTAGACGCCATACTACCATGACCATGTCCACCCACTTTAGTGATTTCCTACTCGATATGGGTTGCTCCACTCTCCACTAGTCTTTATTGCATACTGTGCTAGTTATGCTACTGGTTACACATGGAGGTCATGGGGGAATGTCGGTCAGTATAATGCCCCGGCCCGACTTGGGCTTGTATCTTTCCCATTGCTTAGGTAATTTGTGTGTTCCACACGTGGCCTACCCCACAAGTGTAAGCTCGAGTTCTCAGTGTACAATTTTTTTTTTGTTTTACACAGTTTGGTCGGACGAGGTTTCATCGTTGGACCCAGTATTGGGGGTTGTTTGCATTGGTGTTATGGTTGCTGCTAATTCCGACCGGGGGTTCTGGGGGCTGGGGTGGTGGGATGGGGGCGGGATTGAGGGGGATGTTGGTTTTACGATTGCAAATGTCGGTTGAGAAATTGTATACTGTCATATCCTGGAATGTTCGGGAGATGGGGTCGGCCCAAAAACGACACAGAATAGTAGCCCAACTACATCGTCGCAAGGCCCAAATAGTATGTCTCCAGGAGATGCACCTTTTACATTCTGAGGCATGTAAACTACAGAGGAGATGGCGCGGCCAATTTTACGCTAAGGCATACTCCGCCTTTTCTAGAGGGGCTGCAATATGGATACGGGCGGGAATCCCTTTTTCTCATAATGAATCCGAATAGACGACCAAGGCAGGTATGTTCTGATCCGTGGGTCCCTGGATGGTAGGCAGGTGGTGTTGGGCTCCATCTATGCCCCTAACCTAGATCAGGAGGCCTATCTCTCCAGGTTAACGCAGGCCCTCTCAGACTGGGTACAGTACCCATGGTTATTAGGTGGGGACTTTAATGCTGTGTTTGATGTCCACTGGGACCGCTCTCACCCACCTTTGTCGAACACCAACGCTGTGCATCAAGCTGCCGCACTGGCGAGGTGGGCCCGGGGATGGAACCTTGTGGACGTCTAGAGATCACAACACACGAATATGCGGGAATATTCTTTCTACTCACACCCACATAACCTGCATACCCGATTAGATCATTTCCTTTGCACTGTGGATTTGTCCCCTGCCATACATCACAGTACGTTCCTGGGGAAAACCATCTCTGACCATAATCCTATAGAACTGTTGCTACATTGGGGGTGGGTCCCTACGCCTATCCCGACATGGCGGCTGCAGCCTGCGGCGTTCGAAGATCAGGTGTTTCGGGCTAAGTTGGCCGACACTGTTACTACGTACTTTGCTGACAACAAGGGCATGGCTTCCACCAGGTCGATTGAGTGGGAAGCTTTCAAAATCACTATACGGGGGGTTGCTATGGGGGGTTTGGTGGGAATTAGGAGGGAGGTGACCAGAGACTTGACAGACTTGGAAGACAGACTGCAGACTTTGGAAGTGGCGGCTCAGGGACATGTAACAGGAGTGGAGCAATTGCAGGAGGCACGGATAAGGTACGCCGAGTTACTAGAGCGGCTCCGGACAGTAGACTTATATGCGTACACGTTGCGTATGCATGCTGAGGCAGATAGGGCTGGCACTCTGCTGGTGCAACTGATTGCTCCCCCACGGGCTCCCACTCCCACCTTGGCGGTATACGATGCTCGCGGTGCGTTACTAACCACCCAGAGTGACATTAACAGGACTTTCCACGACCACTACACTACTCTATATAGCGCATACCCATCAGATAGGTCTGAGGAGACGGTGCAATTCCTGGCAGGCGTGGACCTTCCCAAAGTCACGGATGCATCTGCTGAGTTGTTGGCGGCCCCGATTACCATTGCAGAGATCCGGGTTGCAATAAAAGCGCTGGCGCGTAATAAGACGCCAGGCTCGGATGGCCTACCTGTAGAATTTTACTCCACTTATGTAGACGCTTTGGCCCCAAAGTTATTACAACTGTATGTCACCTCCCTTGAGGAGGGCACGCTGCCCCCCACTACTAAGGAAGCAATCGTCACGTCTCTGTTGAAGCCAGATAAAGCTCCCACCGACTTGACATCGTATCGACCGTTATCGATACTTAATACGGAATATAAAATCCTAAGTAAGCTATTGGCATCCAGATTACTCCCCCTGTTGCCCAAATTAATACACACAGATCAGTGTGGCTTTATTCCTAAGCGTAGCACTTCCCTCAACATTCGTAGATTACACGCCTTGATGCATGCGGTGACAGAGGCATTGCCGTTGGCTGGATACCTATCCCTAGATATACGGCAAGCGTTTGATACCTTAAGCTGGCCCTATATGCTTGCCGTATTAGAGAAATTTGGTATACCCCCGAATATTGCAAGTGAATTCAGTTGCTTTACACTGACCCCATGGACCGCGCCAAATCGGGATTGATCATATCGCCTGCATATCGTATTTATAGGGGGACTCGCCAGGGTTGCCCCCTATCGCCCCTGTTGTTTGTGTTGGCATTGGAGCCAATGGCGCAGCGACTGCGCTGCGTGATGGCCCCGTATGGCATACCGATACACCCAATAATACATTCAGTCTCACTCTATGCGGACGATATGTTGTTATTTTTTAGGGACCTGGGTGTGGACATGCGGGTTGTGGCTGGCGTATTCTCGCAGTTTGGAGACATCTCTGGTCTTCGCCTTAACGCCGCAAAGTCGGTCGCATATTCCTTCTCTGGCATGTACGAGGAGACCCACCTACAATTTGGTCCAGTGCAGTTCAGAGTAGAACCTACAACATTTAAATATCTGGGGATACAAATTTATAGGTCCTCTGCCGACACTATTGATGGGAATGTGGTGCGGACTATCAATTCGCTCCGGTCGCAAGTATCCTTCTGGAACACCCTGCCATTGTCCATGGCGGGCCGGTTAGCAGTGTCCAAAATGGTCATGCTACCAAGACTTTTATACCATTTTGTAAATATTCCTGTGATCTTGCCGGCCTGGATATTTAGGTCACTAAACACATTGCTCACGTCCTTGTTATGGGGACAAGGTAGGCACAGATTAGCATTATCCAAGATGCAGCTGCCAAGCACGGCAGGCGGCATGGGGGCACCTGATTTTAAAACGTACTGTATTGTTGGGCAGTTGCAATTGCTGGCCTATTGGTTGGCGGGACATAATTTGTTCGAAATTGGTTACACCCACGCACACTTACGGAGTGGGAAGTTACAGGCACTACTATGTCCCGGGGCTGACAGGATGCGTGACCCTCCCTTCCTATTGTCCATTGCCATCCACTACTGGAAGCAGGCACAGAAATCTGAACCCATATGCTCCGAATATCCCCCTTTGTGGTCTACCTACCCGACGTGGTGTGTTGTCGGCTGGCCAGGTACGGGACTGGTTACAGGCGGGCTCAACCACAGTTGGAGATCTCTTCCTCGACGGTGCACTGATGACACATGACGAATTTGCCCGCACTAGAGCGGTACCGGAGACTCTGTTCCTCACGCATGCATCGGTTGTACAATATGTCCGGAAATATTGGTTGGTGGCGCAGACGGAACCCCCTACATTTCAATTGTTGCGGTCACTTCACATCATGGGACATGGACGCCACCTGGTACGCTGGCTGTACCGTGGACTGCGGGAACACCTGCATGTAACACTGTTGCCGCTTCGTCAAAAGTGGGACATGGCACTGCAGAGGGAATTGGAGGATAGGGAATGGGATGCTGCCCTGGAACATCCCCGTCGGGTGTCCCGTAATTTTCGGCTGAAATCCATACAGTTACTAATACTACACAGGGCTTATCTTACACCGCAGGCTATCCACAAGATGTACCCCTTAGCTGCTGCGCACTGCCCCAGATGTCCCCACGACCCTGCTGATTTTACTCATATGATATGGTCCTGTCCTGCCCTGGGGAGGTTTTGGTCTGAAGTTACCACTGGGTTATCTGCACTTACGGAACGCACCAGATCGGACACCATGGAAGTGTGTATATTGGGTCTCCTCCCGCTCCCGAAGAAAGCTAAACTGCTGTGTCGCTTTGTGGGGTTGGCTCTGATGCTCGCTAAGCGTCTAATAACACAGCGTTGGAAGTCTTGCAGGGCACCGCGAGAGGGCAAATGGAGAGAAGAAGTCATTAGATGGGCGGTAGCGGAGGGGGAAGCGCTAGCTCGTGAGGAATATAGGGAATTGAGGAAAAGACCAATAGCACTAGACTGGGCTCACGTGTTAGAGCAATTTAAGGCAGTAATGGGTGACGATGTGGGTGCAGCCCTGGACCCCTCGGTTGAGTAGGCCTCGTCTGCCTAATTTCTGGTTTGGACAACAACCTGAGCACGACTGGGGATTGCGCTTGTGACTGGCCCACCCCTCTCGCTCTCTTTCTCCCCCCCCCCGCCCCCGACCACTCAGCCACCTTCCTGGGTGCCAGTTTGCTCCTTTCTTCCCTCCTCCCCTTCTCCCCCCCCCCGCACCCTCACCCCCCCGCCCCCCTCCGCATAGGGACACACTGGAGCAACACTACTTGGGTGGACCCTCGAGACCCAGTCCCGGCATGACAAATTGGAATATAGCAGCCAAGTTTATAGTTAACAGTTTGTAGGGAGGGATAGTTGTGGGTGGGATACCAAGGGTGGGTATGAATGGGTAGCAGACGATATGCAGTGATGAGAGAATTGTTTGCTTTGCACGCACTATTGTAGTACAATTCAGTGCCATGAACGGCCCACGCATGGGCCGAATACTTGTATGCTTTAATACAAATGTTACAGATGATTGTCAAGATATGTAAGCAACTAGATGACGTCTATATCGCTAAAAATGTAACTACCTGCTGTATTATGATACATATATGAAGATGCTAATAAAATTGTGTTAAAAAAAAAAGGACCCAGGACAAGGCCCTCGACTGGATCCGCTCCTTCCTCTCCGGCAGAACGAAGCGGGTCAGACTCCCCCTTTCCTCTCGGGCCCTACACCAGCCACCTGCGGAGTCCCCCAGGGGTCCTCCCTCAGCCGTACGCTCTTCAACGTCTACATGGCTCCGCTCGCCCCCATCGTCAGAACCTACAGACTCAACATTGTGTCATACGCAGACGACACCCAACTCATCCTCTCCCTATCCAACGAACCCAACACCGCCAGACACAACTTTCGAGAAGGCATGGAAGCCGTCGCCAAATGGATGAAAAACAGCTGCCTACAACTAAACACCAACAAAACAGAAGTACTCATCATGGGCCCAAACCCAGATGCCTGGAACGACACCTGGTGGCCCCCCGCCCTCGGAAGCCCGCCCACCCCCACGGACCACGCACGCAACCTGGGAATAATCCTGGACTCTGAGCTCAAAATGGACCGCCAGATCAACTCCGTCTCGTCCTCCTGCTTCCACACCCTCCGCCTCCTACGTAAGACCTTCAAATGGATCCCCCTCGAACACAGAAAGACTGTCACTCACGCCCTGGTCACCAGCAGACTCGACTACGGCAACGCACTCTACGCCGGAATAAACAAAAACCTCACCCGCAAGCTACAGAACATCCAGAACGCCGCCGCAAGACTGGTCCTCAACCTGCCAAGACACTGCCACATCTCCCAGCACCTGCGCACACTCCACTGGCTCCCCATCGAGGCTAGAATCACCTTCAAGATGCTCACCCATGCACACAAGGCCCTCCACAACACCGGACCAGCATACCTGAACACCTGACTCAAATTCCACGCACCCCAAAGGACCCTACGATCAGCCCAGCTCTCCTACACCGTGGTCCCCCGCACCAGAAAGACCAGATCGGGAGTCCGCTCCTTCTCCTTCCTCGCGGCCAGAGCCTGGAACGCCCTTCCGCTCCACCTCAGACAGACAACATCGCTCCCCATCTTCGCAAGACACCTCAAAACCTGGCTCTTTGACAGACCCCCTCCTTGATGGACTGGAACCTGCACCCCCCCAGCGCCTTGAGACCCTTACAGGTGAGTAGTCGCGCTCAACAAACGCCTGATTGATTGAGGTTTACAATGAGAAGAGGTATGCTCTTTGATTATAGCTCCAGCAATCTGTTTATGTTTGAGGGACATTAGATCAACTTGCGGTTTCCATGCAAGGGTCAAAGATAGGGTGATACCCAAGTAAGTGAAGACATCTACCTTTTCTAATAATATTCCCCCCTGATCTAGACTGCCCTTAAACGACTTGTGTTTCTTGAAAGTCGTTAACTTTGTCTTTGCGGTATTGATCTCAAGTCGCCAATTGTTGCAAAATTCTTCAAAGCGGAATAACACTCGCTGTAACCTGCTGGGTTTCTTCGAGATCAATAAAGTATGAATCCGCAAACAACAGTATGGGTGTTTTTTTGCCAGCCAGGGTGGGAGCATCAGTGGGAAGATTAGAAAGCATGTGAACAATGTCGTTGAGAAATAGAGAAAATAGAGTGGGTGCCAGGTCGCAGCCTTGGCAGACACCCTTAAGAATTAGGAACTGTTCAGTCAGTTCACCCTGGCTGCCCCAACGAATCTGCACGTAGTTGCCCTCATGCATACAAATTAACATAGTCAAAAGGTCATGGGGCATACATATATCAGAGAGCACCTGCCATCATTTCTTGCAAGGAACCAAGACAAATGCCGATTTGAGATCGATGAAGTCAACATACATTCTGCCTCTGCAGATCTCCACAGTTCTCCAATATAGTAGCAGGAACCAGAAAACCTGGTCCGTAGTGCTTGTTCTTCTACAGAATCTGGCATGATAAGGTGATAAAACATCACAATCATTAAAACTGTCTTGGATCCTGCCCAAGAGGAGGCGTACCAAATATTTTTGGACACAGTCAATCAGACTAATTGGTCTGTAATTGCATGGCAACGAGTTGTCTCCTTTTTTATATATAGGGAGAACTTTGGCTCCCTTCCAGGAGTCTGGTATGGGGGATTCACTTGCAATGGCATTCAAGAATAAGAATATACCTAGACCAGGTATCCCTATCCTATAAAAATATATCTGCCGGTATGCCGTCTAGTCCTAGTGCCCTGCCTCTGGATATTGTGTCCAAGGCAAGTGTAACTTCTGCTAGCTCAAAAGTAAGCTTGAATGAAGTGGGTGGGTCATCTGTAGATGAGACACTTGATGCATCTTCTGTTGAAGCAAAAGAGTGACTGGGAGAATATAGAACTGAAAAATAATCATCCCATACTGAGGGAGCAATATGGCTATGGGAAGTGAGTCTTGGGATATCCTTTTGATCTCAATGCTTCCCCCAACTGCCTACGTGATCACCTACACTCCCCATTAAACCATGGTTTAACTCTACTTGGACATTTTCGTGCATTAGATGATGGAATGGTGAAATTAGATAAGATTTTCTTTAAAAAATGGTTATAGATATCAGTTATTACCTCATTGCCCAATGCACTTTGGACATCTCTACTAGACATATTTGTAGATCATCATTTATTGCAGTCAAACGATAAGGGGTCTCTATTAGCTGGGACCATGTGATTCGTCATGTACCATTAGTAGGTTAAATATCCCTAGTACTAGCAACAATTTGGGATTTACTGTCCAGCTTAGGGTAGAAAGATTGCATGGTAAGGCACAACGGGTTATGATCGCTTTCAACCCTACTCTTAACGATCATATCCTTGAGGTACGGCCATGATTGTAGGTCAATTAAAATATTGTCTATGCGGCTAAAACAAAACAAGTAGTTGAAAGCAAGCCCCCCTTGTGTCAGATTTAGATCTTTCATTTCTGGATCTCACCCTGAATTCTAATGAGAGTGCATTAAGCTGTAAGGCAGCTTCAGTCCATTTATGTATAGGAGGTAGGTCAAGCTATGGAACACGCCAGGCCTCATCATCTTCCTACGCCAGGTTGACATCTTTGTTGTCTAGTGGCTCAAAAGTGGTATTGAAGTCCCCTGCTATTATTAAGTGGGAGTCACCACAATGTTTATACGGGTACTCCCCTAGGATCAAAACAGTATTTTGACCTCAGGCCTCCCTTGACCCCTCTGTCATAGACATTATAGATATCAATATAGCTTATTTAGGGGGGGTGTGGCCTGCAGCCCAAGATGGTGGTCGCATAAGCGACGTGCTCCGGGCCAGGGAAACTGATCCGACAGAATCCGGCAGCCCCAGTTGTACCCGACGGCTGGCAGACAGACGGAGAACCAGCTGTGAATGCCCGGAATATCCAGCCGCAAATCCGAGGCTGCCGGAGGCTGGTAGACCGCAGTTTTGGCACCCGAGAGACTCCGGTGTGGCGTGGGGCCTGGCGCAGGGGAGGGGCCTGTGCTGCAGCGGACTCGACTGACCCCGGATCGGGCTGCGTGGCCCCATAGTTTGGCAAGTGCGTGTGCTAGTGGCCCTGGTCTTGGGCCTCTGCTCCGACAGAATCCGGCATCCCCTGCTGTACCCAACGGCAGACAAACGGAGAATCGGCCGAGATTGCCCGGAACACCCAGCTGGAAATCCGAGGCTGCCGGAGGCTGGTAGACCGCAGTTTTGGCGCCCGAGAGACTCCGGAGTGGCGTGGGGCCTGGCTCGGGGGAGGGGCCTGTGCTGCAGCGGACTCGACTGACTCTGGATCGGGATGCGTGGCCCCCTAGATCGGCAAGTGCGTGTGCTTGTGGCCCCGGTCTTGGGCCTCTGCACCGGAGGCTTGAGCTTCTGTCCGGATTGATACCCCGCCTGCCGCCCACGGTGCTGCCTGGTTGGGCGGCGTGCACCGGGACGGGGGTACTGTAGTGGCTGGTGATCGGCTTCCCCTGCCCGCACTGAGGCTGCGAGGAGACGTGGGCGGCTGCTGGTCCCGGTCGGAGGGCTACTGGGAACGAATCGGAGCCTCCAGATGGATTGAGGCCCCCGGTCTGGGAGCCTTGTGTGGTCCGGAGTGCAGCTGAGGCTGGGGACACCGCCGCGGCCTTGCCTGTGGTGGCAGCCGGGCGGGGCGCTTCTGATGTTGGCAGGTGCTGTCGGCCTGAGCCCCTGGATGTGAGGCCTGGTGGTGGAGCGGTGCACCTGACTCATGGAGGACCTGTCGCCTCATGTTGCTGCGTGACCCTGGGAGGCGGCTGGAGTAGAGGCGGTGAGTGGACCTGGGCCCTTGGGGGCTGGCTTTGTGCCGGCGGTTGGGAGTGCGGCTGATATCGACCGGTGGGGCCCCGGGGACTGCGCAACTGGTGTCTTCTGAACCCTGATGGGAGCGGTGGTGTGCCCTGCTGGGAGGTGAGGCACCCGAAGACCCTAAGACACTGGCAAGAGGATTCTGGCCCCAGGAGGTGCACGCAGGGTGGTCGATGCTGGATGGACTGCTGGCCCCCCGGGGGTAGGCTGACATTTGCTGCCGGCTCCGCGTAAACACAGAACTGCCCCCTCTGCCCAGTGAAGACCTGGCTCCTTGAGTCGCGCCGCTGCAGCGTTGGAAGAGCTCCCCTCCTTGCTCGTAGAGGGTGAACTAGCTGGGGACAGTGAGGTTCCTCTCTGGCTACGATTACGAAGGGCGTAGCGCTTGGGGGCCTACAGACTCGGGGTGCGGCTTGCTGCCCCCCCCGGTGCGAGCTCCAGTTGTGTTGGGACTGGCTATTGACTTCATTAATTGGGCCAGCGCGAGGTATGGACATTGCTGTAGTGGTACTGGGCCCGGAGGCTGTTTGGATTGCCCGCAGACCTGAGTGAGCCGAGCCGCCGCTTGCAGTTGGGGTCTCCTGCTTGGAGGGTGTACCCCCTTTATTGAAGGGTGACGAGGAGAGGGGCGTTCCCCCCCTGGATTTCTGGGATCCCCCGCCCTGGTTGCCGGGGGGGAACACCCCCAGACGTGCCAGCAATCATGGGCAGAAATAAAAAGCCGGCCGCTTCTAGATCTGGGAGGACCGGGTCGCTCTCACCGCATGCTGAACGTGCATCGGACCGCACTCGGGCCCCTGTGGACCGACCAGGATCCAGCCCTCCGGAGGATAAATTGGATATGATCCTGAAAGAAATCCGAGATTCCCAGACGGCGTTGGAGAACCGTCTAGACACCATGTCGGTGGAACTCAACCTCCTCAAGGCTGACAAGGGAAAGCTGGCAGACAAGGTCAAATCAGCGGAACAGACCCTGGACGCTATGACACCGCAGATAGCCGCACATGATGACCAACTTAAGCGGATACTCCAGCAGCTAGACCTCCTCCAGGCACGGGCGGACGATGCGGAGGGCCGGGCTCGGCAAAACAATCTGCGAATAGTGGGGTTGCCGGAAGGAATAGAGGGCTCTAACCCGATGATCTATATCGAAAGCTGGCTACGAAGTAGTGTGGCCCCGACAGGCCTGTCGGCACACTTTACAGTTGAGCGGGCCCACCGTGTACCTGCACGTCGTCCAATTCCGGGTGCCAATCCTCGCCCAGTGCTGGCCAGAATCTTGAATTACAGGGACCGTGACCACCTGCTCCAGGCAGCCCGTGACACTGGCCCACTGCAGGTCGACAATGCACGTGTGTCCATTTTCCCTGACTATACACTGGCAGTCCAGCGTAGACGCTTTTCGTTCCTGGAGGTCAATGCCCGGGTCCGTGCTGCAGGACTTACCTTTGCACTACTATTCCCAGCTAAGCTGAAAGTAATTTACAAGCAACGATCATTCTTCTTCGATACACCAGATGACGCTTGGGCATGGCTAGATGACACCTTCCCAGACGTGTTACCTGCAAGGCGGATGGACTCCACACAACCAAGGTCGCAGCGTGCTCCTCGGAGGCATAGAAGGGATCTCATGACACAGAGTACGGACTCGGGCTCTCCGCCTCCACAACTGGTGATGGAAGGTAGACAGGAGGCTCTTCGATCTGCGGCGGCCTTCCGCCCCTCCCGCCCCCCCATCAGTTCCAGTCCCTCGGCTGGGACCAACTCGGACTCGGAGTCGGTTGGCAGCGCCTTACTTTTCCCCTCAGAGTCTACGCAGCTGAGCAAAGATCCTCTGGAAAGTTAGCCTGATGTGTTGTCTGAAATGTTCCCCTTGTCTGCATAGTCTGTTAGCATACTAGAATTTAGGGATGTACAAATTGCCATCCTTGACATAGTAATTATCATTGGTCCTTTGCAGTGGCCGGTGAGTCAGTTTTATACGTTCCTTACACTTGTCAACTGGGGATGGTGGATTATAGTATGTTCTCCCCGGCCCGGCCTGTCCGGGGCGATTTCACGCACTGAGTGTTCTTCTTCCCTCTTGTAGCTCTTCTAGGAGCGCTTCTGCTTGCAGCCTTCCCCTCAAGTGACAGCAACAGTTTGATGTGCCAGTTGTTCATGTTTCTTGCACAGTTTGGTCGAGCGAAGTTGGATCGTTGGACCCAGTATTGGGTTATAATTTTATTGGTTGTAACAATGCTGTGTGTTCTGATGCGTGGGGGGACGGGTGGGGGGCGGGGCGGGCTGGGAGTGGAGTGGGTGGGCTCTGTGAGAGTGTCTTGATCATGACTAGTCCCAAGTCTTACACCGTCATTTCCTTGAATATTAGGGGGATGGGGGCCGTTTCTAAGCGCCATTGTATAGCCGCACAGCTGCACCGCTGGAAGGCCCAAATCGTATACTTGCAGGAGACACACTTAATGCCCGTGGAGACCGCAAGGCTGCAGCGCCGATGGCGGGGGCAGATTTATGCTACAGCGTACTCTGCCTTTTCTAGAGGGACTGCAATATGGATACGGGCTGGGATTCCCTTTTCCCTTAGGGAAAGCAGGATTGATGAGCAGGGGCAGTATGTGCTCCTGCGGGGAAAACTCGACGGGGCGCAGGTGGTGCTGGGGTCCCTTTATGCGCCAAATACGGACCAGGAGGCCTTTTTAACTCTGGTCTCACTCGCCCTATCGGACTGGTCCGATTGCCCATGGTTGCTGGGGGGAGATCTAAATGCAGTATTTGATGTCTTCCTGGATCGCTCTCATCCCCCATTGCTTACTGCCCCAGCGCGTTCCCAGGCTGCAGCTTTAGCGAGATGGGCCCGGGGGTGGAACTTAATAGATGTCTGGAGGTCCCAACATGCGCAAATGTGAGAATACTCTTTTTATTCGCACCCACACATATTGCACACCCGACTGGATTATTTCCTGTGTTCCCCTGAGCTCTCCTCAACAGTGTCACACTGCACTTACCTAGGTAAGACAATCTCGGACCATAACCCCATAGAATTAAACCTTAAATGGAGCGCTTCCCCACGCCTATACCGACCTGGCGGATGCAACCCATCCAACTGGAAGATCAGGTGTATAAGGCCACATTAACCACAGCCATAGATACGTATTATTCGATAAACGAAGGTACAGCCACGTCTCGTTCCCTGGAATGGGAGGCCTTTAAGGTGGCGGTTCGGGGTGTCTCCTTGGGTTCCCTGGTGGGGCTTAGGAGGGAAGTGGGGAGGGACATTACGGAGCTGGAGGACCAATTGCAGGGGCTCGAAGTGGAGGCCCAATTAGACGGGACTGGGAAGGAGCGCTTACAGCTGGCCTGGGTCAACTATGCGGAATTACTGGAGCGCCTGCGATTGCTAGATTTTAATGCATATACTCTCCGCACGCACTCTGAGGCAGATCGTTCCGGTACTTTACTGGCGAGGCTCATAGCGCCGCCTGCAACCCCCACTCCCATACTGGAAATTAATAACATTCAGCACATACGGGTCACCACACAGACTGAGATAAACGCCGCTTTTCAGACCTACTATGCCTTACTCTATGCTGCACCTCCCCAGGACCACATTGATGATACTACTCGGTTCCTTGCGGGGGTAGATCTCCCAGTGATTTCTAATTCTGAGGCCCAGGATCTAGCAGCGCCGATTACGTCAGTAGAAATCAGGATGGCGATTAAGGCACTGGCTCGGAAGAAGGCTCCTGGCTCGGACGGGCTCCCAATTGAATTTTACTCTACCTTTGCAGAGGTGCTGGTGCCTAAATTACTGCAGCTTTATACTACCTCGCTCAAGGAAGGTGCGCTGCCCCCTACAACTAGGGAGGCGCTGGTCACGTCCTTGCTGAAGCCCGACAAGGACCCTCTTGACTTGGCCTCCTACAGACCCCTATCCATTCTAAACACTGAGTATAAAATACTCAGTAAGTTGCTGGCGTCCAGGCTTCTCCCTCTGCTCCCCCAGCTTATACATGTGGATCAATGCGGGTTTGTCCCCAAGCGCAACACCTCTTTAAATAATCGGCGGTTTCACGCCATTTTGCATGCGGCCGCAGTACAATTCCCGCGTGCTGGTTGCCTGTCCTTGGACATACGTCAGGCCTTCGATACCCTGAGCTGGTCCTACATGCTGGCGGTCCTGACCAAGTTTGGCCTGCCTCCTGGGTATTGTCAATGGGTCAAACTACTCTATACTAACCCAACAGCCCGTGCAAAAACTAGCTCGATCATATCGCCGGCGTACCACATTTACCGGGGCAAGCGGCAGGGCTGCCCCCTGTCGCCTATATTGTTTGTCTTGGCGCTCGAAACCTTAGCCCAATGTCTGCGGCAAGCTATGGCCCCGTATGGCATCCCAATACAGGATACAGTACATTCTGTGCCACTTTACGCAGATGACATGTTACTGTATTTCCGGGACATGGCTAGGAATATGCAGCCTGTAGCAGATGTGATCACAAGGTTCGGAGAGCTGTCGGGACTGCAACTCAATGCCGCTAAGTCATTAGCATATTTTTTCACTAACCGGGATACTGCTCCCACTTTGAGTTTCGGTCGGTGGCAGTTTCAAGTGGCACCCATCACGTTTAAATATTTGGGTATTTATGTCTACAGAACCACTGCTGATACTATAGCTGGTAACGTGGTTCGTACTATTACCTCCCTCCGGTCCCAGGTTTCCTTTTGGAATACACTGCCGCTTACAGTGGCAGGGCGTCTAGCGGTGTCCAGAATGGTCATGCTGCCCCGGCTCCTTTACCAATTTGTCAATCTCCCGGTTATCCTACCAGCGTGGATTTTTAAGACTCTAAACTCTTTGTTGGCCTCCTTGCTCTGGGGGTCGGGTAGACATAGAATGGCGTTGGCCAAGATGCAGCTTCCCAGCACCGCAGGGGGAATGGGAGCGCCTGATTTTAAAGCGTATTGCATTGTTGGGCAATTATAGTGGCTGGCGTATTGGCTGGCAGGACATAATCTATTTGAGATAGGGTATACTCAGGAACGGCTTCGGTATGGTACTTTGCAAACCCTGCTGTGCCCGGGAGCAAGCAGAGTGGAGAAACCCCCATATCTGCTAACCATAGCGCTTCATTATTGGAGACAGGCGCATAAAATAGCGAAAATATCACCCCCATATGCCCCGAATGTTCCCCTTTGCGGCCTACCCACGGCACGCGAAATTCTTACAGCAGCGCACATTCGGGTATGGGCCCAGGCCAGGATTGAGACGGTGGGAGATTTCTTTCATGATGGCAATCTGATGCCACATGCAGACTTTGTCCGTGCGAATGCGGTCCCTGATACCCTTTTCCTCCTCCATGCTACGATTACACACTACATTCGCCGTCACTGGCTGGTCGATCACAGGGAGCCTCCCACCTTTCATCTCTTGAAGGCTATCCACATTATGGGGCATGGCCGCCATCTCGTGCGGTGGTTGTATCGGGGGTTGCGGGAGCACCTACAGGTCCCGTTGGAGTCTCTCCGCCATAAATGGGAGACGGCGATGGAACGTGACTTTGAGGATAGGGAGTGGTCCTTAATATTGGAGCACCCTCGAAAGGTTTCACGCAACTGCCGACTGAAGGTAATACAGTTATTTATATTGCATAGGGCTTACCTAACCCCGAAAACACTACACACCATGTATGCTACTGCTTCCCCGAACTGTCCCAGATGCGCTTCCCCAGAGGCCGATTTTATTCATATGCTGTGGTCGTGCCCGATGTTGCATGAATACTGGGGGGCGATTATTCAGTGCATGACCGTAATGACGGAGCGCACGCCTTGGGATACGGCGGGGGCCTGTCTCTTGGGTAACTTCCCCCTCCCTAAGAAATCGAAGTTAATGCGCCACTTTGCGGGCTTAGCCCTGATGGTGGCGAAGCGGCTGATTACTCAGCGCTGGAAGTCTCGTACGCCACCACGGGTGAGCCGCTGGAAGGAAGAGGTCCTCCGTTGGGCTACCGCAGAAAGGGAGGCGCTGCAGCGGGAGGAGTACAGGGGATTAAGAAAGCGACATATCTCCTTGGATTGGGCGCACTTGGAACAGCTTTTCGGGGCAGATGCGGAGGAAGATGCAGTGGGTTCCCCGGTCTCTCAGGAAGTGAGTGCCCTCCCCCCCTGTGACTTGGTTGGACCTATGTTAGAGGATGACTGAGCGAATTCTCCCTCCTTGTTCCGCTCCTCCTCTGGCCTGCCTGCCCCCCACCCCCGCCCCCTAGGTTGTCCGGCCCCCTCTCCCTTATCCCGTGTCCCCATTCCACACTCTTGTTGGAGCGCATTACAGGTCATCCGGCGTTTGGGTGTACTGTAACAACACAATGACGGCAACGGTTTGTTCAGGTTTAGTTTGATTGACTGGGGTGGGTTAGGGTGGGATAGCAGAATTGGGTTCCAGACCTAGGGTTCTGTATATGGTGTGATATGTCGGAGTAGTACATTGTGATACTATTTGTTGAGATTGATGAGCGCACACAAAGGACAATGGACTGAAATAATAAAGTACTGGTAGATGTTTGGGTACGCGATGCAGATTATGTGCAATAATGGGTACATTGCCTCCGTTACTGTGTATATCAAAATGTATTACCGCATACTGTAAAATTGAAATGCCCAATAAAGTTTGTGTTTAAAAAAAAAATCAATATAGCTTATTTTGTTGGTCGTGATATGAACTGCAGTGATGCCAGGGAAGTCAATATAGAGTTGATGGATTTTGAAATCCAGATCTAGTCAAATCCATATTGTTACCCTCTTGCTGGATGCCCTGCCGAGCTACATTTGGCAGGAATCGATAAAATCATTCGATAAAATCATTATAATCAGGAGATTAAATTTTTGATTGTTGACCAGCCACATTGCAGGAAATAATGGAGACCACATCTGTGGCCAGGGCTGTAATAGGGGGGGGGGGGGGGGGCAGAAACCTCATGGTTCAAAATGTCACTGGTAGACATTTTGAAAACTGTCACTGGTAGAAAGTGTGGGGTCTGATGGCATATGGCCTTCAAGTTGGCCGCTTGAGCCAGATAAAGCAGGATCATCATACAAAACATCAAGAACATTTGAGGAAAGGCTAGCAATACACTGCCCATGAGTAAAATCCCATCCAAAGTAGAGGGGTTTAGAAAAGGCGATGATTGTCAATCAACTGCCCGAAGAGGAGATTCACCTGTGAGATGGTTAGAGGGACTACCCCAATCTTTGGGATGATTGTGCTCATGACACCTGTATTTAAAGTGAATGCTTGTGTCGAACAGGGAGGATGTTCGCACATCAAATGCCACTAGGCTCTCTGCTAGCTCTTTGTTTGGAATAATTAACTCAATAGTGTTGAAGATAGTGCAAGTTTGTGGATGTCTGGGCTCCCAAGATGTCCTCTCTAATAAGCGAACCACATCCTCTCACCTGCCTAATCCAATGTATAGTTTGTTTATTAGCCTATCTTCCCCTTCCTTGTTCAAAGATTGTTTGAGTTTGGGAACTTTTGTCAGGAAGTTTGATCAACTACGATTAATATCTAAATTTTCCGACTTTGAGTTGCCATTTATCACAGGTGCTAAGGAACTCATATTTCGATGAGCTCCTCCCTGTAAGCTGGTACATGGTGGCTAGGATGTGTAGCTCGTGCTGTCCATGCCATATTTGTGATTCTCCATCCCTCACTCCCACTTGGTGTCTTGGGCAGCTTAAACACTGGCCTGGAATCCTTTGTTAGCAACAATTTTCCAGACTCCAGAGTCCTGGAAGTCTCGAGCTCTAGAACTTTCAGCGGGACGAACCTGAAATCCAGGCCAGGTCATGGTACGAGGTAGTCGGCTTGACTTTCGACGTCGGGTCAGTCACCATTTGGAGCTTTTTCAAAAACGTGCGCCAAACTTTTGGAACTTGTTTTTGAAGTTCCTCTTGAGGATTCAAATTGTCCACAACACAAATCCAAGGTTCCAGTGTCTCTGAGTTGCTCCTCGGCAGTTAAGACTATAGTTCCCACAATTTACCTGGCCAAATCCTTAAAAATCCACTGGACGCACTCCAGGCTGGGGACTTCTTGGGGGAGATGGTGCAGGTGAGCTCTGTTAACCTGTTGCTTTCAGGGAATCCACTTCGTAATCCTTTTTGAAGCAAGGCAAAGTCCTCAGGGCTGTAATTTCAAGTGTGCAGCAGGAGCAGTCCTTCAGAGTGCAATCCTTGAGGGTGCAGATCCGGGTTTCAGCAGGGCTATCCTTCTCCTTGTAAATTCAGGCAGCAGATCTGAGTTGCTATGCAGCTCTCACATATTTATTCAATGTTCTGGGTCAACAAGCAGGGGGGCACCCCTGACCAATGTGGACCAGGGTGCCACCCAAAAGAATGACATCTTCCTCCAAAGTGTGGCATTTTCTTGTCCCACAAAACGCTGCACTTCAAAATTCAAGATGGAGAGTTCCTCTGCGTGGGAGTAAGATCTGGCTAAGCTAACCCACTGGTGTGGCTCATTTCCCTTACAACTCCCTTTCCAGACCTCCTGCAAATTCCACTCTTGGGGCTGCCATCTGGCTGGGGGGCACAGGAAGAGGGTTAGGCCTCGCTGGCATTCCTTACTGTCCTGCTCTCTTTGAAGCCTAGTTTGATTTACCCATCCCCCGTCTTGGCCTAATCTCTGCGGCTGCAGAACTCCCCCCAGCAGATAACCTCTGCCCACATGCAGGCCACTTATCACCTAATCAAGCAGTTTGGCCAAGCCTGTTAAGACTGGCCAATCGGGAGAGGCTGTTAAAAGGCAGGATTTTGGCTCACAGAAAAGAAAGTTCTATAACTTCTCTTCTGTATTATTTATGATCAATTCAACAGTGGCAAGTTGTTGGATTTATCATTACCAATTTTTTAAGTCCTTGAAATATTATTGTAGCTGTTAGAAGGTGGTTCTGACCATCTGAGCCGCCCAGATTTTTCGCTTTTTGAATACCTATTTGTTGAGCTTTTACTGTGGGAGAGCCTCAGAAGTTGGGACTCACCCACAGTGAACTCATGATGAAAGAGACTGCATGTGGATTTTACCGGTGTCCCCCTGGTGAGAGAAGGCCGCTGCGCTGCAGCCGGAGTAAGGGGCAACAGGCTGGTTACATGCAGACACGTGTGTACATGCGTGTGCACACGTGTAGGGGTGCGCAGGAGAGATTCCTGGCGTGCGCAGCCCAGGAGTAGGTACAGATTGAATGGTGTGGCAGGAATTATGCAGAGCTGAGTGGTGACATGGAATAGGCTTTATACAATGGGAAGAAACATGTAAGGGAAAGTCAGTGGGCTTTACTGTTTTCACTGAAGGACCACTCCATTATTCTCCTATGAGGATGGGGATCACATGGGATAGTTTCACTTCCATAGGGCCTACAAATTCCAGACACGCACTAAAGTCCACTGTAACTTAGGTGAGAAGAAGTATTCTGCAGAATTCAAAACCATATATGTACTGCTTTTGGGTCATCCAGAAATGTCATATTCCTCTGACTCAGCTCTTAACCAGGCTGGATTAATGATCTTCCTCCCCAAGCTGTAGCATCAGAGGCCTAGCCCTTCACGACAAGCATTCCAAGGGCTGTCTCCTCTCCAAAAGGGAGGCAAGATGGGTGGACCTACACGGTTATCCATCAGCAGCTGTCACCTGGTGCCAGGCACCAAGCTGCTCTGGAGAGAAGGCAGCAAGGGGGGAAAGGGCTTTTCAGAGACCATGTGGCATGAGACCCCTGGACGACGACATTTTGAACTAACCCAGAGGCCTGGGCAGGAAGGAGGGAGCAGGGGCAGAGAGGTGATGTGTCGCTGCTTGATAGGGCAAGCAGAGACTTCCTGCCAGCCCCCTCCAAATTCTTTTAAAAGAGCTTGCACAGGAAGAGGAGCTCTTGCTGGGGTGTGGTCTGCTGAGGAAGACTGGTGCTGGAGCCTGGCGCCATGGGCAGTTGGAAGGAAGAACCCCCTGACTGTCCCAGGATCCCGAAGTGGGCCAGGAGGAGAGTCCAGGACCAGTGAGCAGGAGCCTGGGCCTCTGCGCAAGGAGAAGAGAGGCCCAGGAGGAGAACCAGGTGAAAGGCTGGTGCAGGGAGCCAGTGAAGACAGCTCCCTGCTGAGTTCACCCCCCTGGAGACCAGGTGGGTGAAAGAAAGTGCTCCCAGTGGCTGGGGTGCGCCACCAAGAGCAAGAAGAGGCCAAAATGGTGAAGATCGGTCTCCTGGGGGCTGAGATATGCCCCCCAGAAGGTAGGCGACCTTTGACCTCTTATTTTTTTATTTTATTTTTATTACATTTTTGTTTATTAAGAGCTTGAAGTAACAATACACATGCTCCATTCGGGAGCCAAAGATCAATGAAGCGTATATCAGCACAAGCAATGTCTTTTGTCTTTTCTTTTAAAAGGCACAAGATGCATCATCAGTGGTATGGAAGTAACCAAACAGGAGCTCAAGGAGCCAACAACCCACCCCCACCCTACTCCCCCCTCCCCCCCTTGGCACTCACAGGACGCGGCATCACAGATACAATGAACCTTAAATAATATAAATGTATACATTCATCAATACTAACAGAAGGGTGTACAAATAATGATCACCAAGGTGACAGAACGCAATATAAAAAGACCAATGAAGGAATATGGATAGTCAAAGGGGGACTCAGGTATATCCCAAATCAGGGTGGCTCAGTAAGTACATGGTCAGCGGGGCCCAGAAGTCCTTAGGCCGGGATGCCTCAGGCAAATCCTCCGCATAAGTCTCCAATTGTTCCCTGCAGTAGGTCAAGTCCCGGATCCACCTACGGACTGTAGGGAGCGTCCGAGTGCCCCAGCACTGCGCTACGGCTCGCTTGGCCAATAAGGTCGCCACTGCAACCAGCTGCCGGTTACCCGGTTTCAAGGATTTCACATCACCCAACAGGCATACTTCCGGTACACACCGCACTTGTTCAAGCACCACATCTGTCAGCACACCCACCACTTTTGTCCAGAAGGCAGATATACCTGCGCAGTGCCAGGAGAGGTGCAAGAAGTCAGCATCATCCAGACCACATCGCGCACAACAAGCTGTGTCCTGCAGTCCATATTTTCGCAACTGCACTGGAGTGTAATACAGCTGGTGCAGGAATTTAAAATGGATAATGCGCAAGTTACAATTAGCAGTAAGGCGCCCAGTTAATGTACAGCAGGATTGCCAATGGTCTAGTGGCAGGTCGTATCCTAACGCAACATTCCATTTAAGGTATGAGGGGTGCTCCCCCGGCTCCGTCTCACGCTGGGATGCAGTATATAATTTAGTAATAAGACCCTTGCGTTCCTCGCCAGTCAGCACCGCCTGCAGTGCTCGCAAGGGTTGAGGTTCTTCAGGGTAGTTAGGGTAGAGTGTTCTGACCGCCTGTCTCACCCTCACATACGTAAAGTTCAACATCAAACCATGAGTCCGGCCCGCCTGCACGTCTGACAGCGATTGGAACTGGCCCTGCTTATATAGATCTTCCAGTCGCAACACGCCAGCAGACCTCAACGTCTGCAAAGCCAATCCCTCCTGTGCCGCCGAAATACCAGGGTGCGCCGCTATTGGCAGCCGCGGGGCATAGAGATAGGTTAGCTGAGCCCTTTTTGCAAGTGTTCGCCAAGCCCAGGCGGTGCACAACACTGGGTTAATCTCTGCCCTAGGGCCACTGCTGCTGCCCACAAGCGCTGCCGCGGCAAGGGATGAATGGCATCCGCCTCTATCGCTGTGTGTGGCAAAAGCTTTTGAGGAAAGAACCAGTAATGCGCCTGAGCGCATAAATAGTAGAGACGCATATCTGGAGCTTCGAAGCCGACACGATCAAACGGCTGTACAAGTGTATCCCAGCTACAGCGGGGCTTCTTACCCCCCCCAAACAAATGATAGCAAAGCCGACTGCAGTGCCTTAAATACAGAAATATTTAGACGTATAGGGATATTTATGAAGAGATATAATAGCTTGGGTAGAATAGTCATCTTCGTCACTGCAATGATCCGCAAGTGACAGGGGCAACCGAGCCCAGCGCTCAGCCTTATCCACTAGTTGAGCGATAGTGCGGCCATAGTTCATGGATACAACCGTCGCAGGGTCCCTGTGTAGCCAGACACCCAGATATTTCACCGGGTCATGAGTCCAGGCCAGCGGAAATTCCAGCTCAAACTCCCGGGTGCCCTCCGTCAGGGGAAGGATCGTAGACTTAGCCCAGTTAATCCCCAGGCCAGAGAATCCCTCAAACCTGACATACTCACGGAGTAACTCATGCAAATAGGTGGCGGGTTCGCGGACATACAACAACATATCGTCTGCATAAAGCGAGACAATAAGCGGGCGTTGCCGAAACTGCAAAGCAGCTGATGTGTGAAGCTGGCGCAGTTTGCACGCGAGAGGTTCCAGGGCTAAAGCGAACAGCATTGGTGATAGGGGGCAGCCCTGCCGAGTGCCTCTGCGAATAGGGAAGGCTGCAGACACCCACCCATTAACACGAATCCTGGCTACGGGATCGGTATAGAGGACCCTGATCCATTGAAGAAAAAAGGGAGGGAAGCCCATTCTAGTAAGGACTGCAAACATATAAGGCCACTGAAGGGAATCAAAAGCCTTAGCTGCATCAAGCAACACGGCCACAGCTTGAAAATCAGAGTCAAAGTAGTGCAGGGTGGCGAAAAGCGTGCACAAGTTATGTGTGGTGGAGCGAGCAGGTACAAATCCCGACTGGTCAGGTAGCACCAACAACGGAACCAATGCCTGTAACCGAAGGGCTATCATCTTGGCTAATATCTTAGCGTCAATATTAATAATCGAGAGGGGTCGGTAAGAGTCGCAGCGATTGGGTGCCTTATCAGGCTTCAGCAACATAACCAGCAAGGCTTCCCTGAAGGAGGATGGGAGGCGTCCAGTATCGTAAGCCTCTGCATAGACCGCTAACAGCCTGGGGGCCAGATTGTCCGCAAATGTCTTGTAGAACTCACTGGGGAGCCCATCCAGGCCCGCAGCTTTACATGTGGGAAGGGACATAATGGCGCGCTTAACGTCTTCCACATCAAAGGGCTGCGTAATGTACTCCCTATGACCAGGGGCCAACCATCCAAGAGCAACGTCGTCAAGATAAGAGTGCAAATCTTCCTGCTGTAGCGCAGTACCATTATTATAGAGACCGGTATAGAAACTAAGTATAGTGTCACTAATATCCGCAGTAGTGTACCGCGCCTCTCCCGTCTCACTAAGGATTTCAGTAATGTGGACTTGACTGCGTGGTGCGGCAAGCTTCTGAGCCAAGGAGCGGCTAGGCCTGCCTCCCTCACCGTAATATCGGGTTATACTGCGCCGGGACCTGTGGACTATCTCCTGATCTACCGTGTCGTTATGTTCGGTAACCAGCTCCCGAATTGCTGACAACGTCACAGGAGAGGGGTTTGCATCATACGCGCGTTCAAGAACAGAGATTTCAGCAGCTAATTTACGAATCCGGCGTCGCAAGTCCTTCAAGACGCCTGCTTGCGCACCCATACACACACCCCTAATAGTAACTTTAAATGCTTCCCAAAGCACCCCCGGCACTGTCCACAGAGCCCTCGTTTTCCCTGAAAATGTTATGAATGGCTTCCCCAATTGTGTGTTTGAAGACCGAGTCAGTTAATGAAGACGGCTGTAATCGCCAAGTGAACGGAGGCCTCTCACACCTGCAGCTCCAGGAGTACTGGAGAGTGGTCTGAAAGCGTCCGGGCCATATGACGCACCCCAGTCACCCAGGTACTCACAGCCTCAGTAGTCAGCCAAAAATCCAGACGGGACCAGGTCCCATGCACAGAGGAGATGAACGTGCTCTCACATACCCCAGGGTGTCGCAGTCGCCACACATCATTCAAATGGCCCACATCCATCAATCCCAGCAGCGTCTCAGAGGCCTGCTTAGGCCGTGCCAGCTCACTGCCCTTTCGATCTAGAGTGACGTCCAGGCAAACATTGAAATCACCGCCCCATATAATCTCCCCCTCAGGAAAGCTCGTAATGCGGCGCCACACATCCGAAAAAAAGGCCGGAATGTCCACATTTGGGCCGTACACATTCACTAATAACACATTAGTTCCACCTAAAAGACCCTGTACCAACACCATCCGGCCTGAGTCGTCAGTTTCGGAGCGAATAAAAGAGAATGGAACCCCCTTTTTAACCAGAATCATCGCTCCCCGTGCATAACTGGAAAACGAGGAAGCCACTCGTATCCCTGCCCATCGACCCCCACATTCTTTTCGGACAGCTTCGTGAGATGAGTTTCCTGCAAGTAGGCAATCTGAATGTCCATCCTATCGAGGTAAGCGAAGACAGAACGAATCTTTTTAGGGGTATTTAAGCCCCTAACGTTCCAAGTTAAGAACCGCACCTTACCACTCATGGAAACACGCAGCGGGAGACACATCTGACAGTTTGGTACAAAGAGGACAAGTATACCATAGTACACAAAAAATAAAAACATACCACACACAGAGACCGTGAGCACCATATAACCCCCCAACCCCTCCCTTCCCGAACCCTCCTCCCACTTCAGCGTCCCCAACTCGCCAAAGCCATCCCAACCCTCTACAACCCATCCCCAATTAGGAACAAAGAGAGCAATGCAAAAGTGGGGTACACCCATTGGGGGGTGCCTGAGAGCTACTAGCCTCCAAGTAAGAAGGAGGTGGCTGAGCAACAACACCTGTGCCTGATCACAAATATATATCCACTATGGTACCAGGCAAGAAAGGTGAGTATACATGAAAAAACCCCAAACATTCTCCGCCTGCAATAGAAAAAGGTTATACAGTGCACATGAATCACAACATTGCATGGAGCATAGAGTGGCCATCTCAGCTGGCAAAGAACATGTAGCAATACGAAATCGCCCCCTCCGGTACTACTAGTCCTCAGCTTCCGAGAGCGCCTGGGATTCGCGTCGCCTTCTCTTCAAGTGTTTTGCATGCTCCAGCGCAGCCTTGGGACTAGTAAATATCTTGAAGTCTCCATCCGGACCTACTCTCAAGCGGGCGGGATAGAGCATGGCATACGGGACACCCTCAGATTGTAGGAACTTTTTTACAGTCCCGAACTCCCGTCGTGCCGCTTGCACAGCAACAGTAAAGTCCGGGAAGAAGGAGAGAGTGTTGCCTTGGTATTCAATAGTTCCCTTATCTCTGGCCATGCGCAAGATAGTGTTGCGGTCCCTATAATTTAGTACTCGCGCAATGATAGGGCGAAGTGGGGCGCCCGGGACCGGCCGAGCTGCAAGGGAGCGATGGGCTCGTTCAATAATAAACATGGTGGAAAGTTGTTCAGTGCCAAAGACGTCCTTGATCAAAGTCTCAACATAGACCTCCATTTTACCTACATTCGTTGACTCCGGCAGCCCTGTAATACGAATGTTGTTCCGCCTAGAGCGCGCCTCCAAATCCTCATTTTTGGCCTGAATGAGGGAGAGAACCTTTTCCATATTTAGAGCTTTCCCCGCAACATCACTCAACCCATCTTCTGTAGCGGAGACTCTCTGCTCGACTTCGCCCATGCGACTGTTTTGTTTTTCGAGCTGGGAGGACATGTGGTCGAGACGCTGGTGCACTGCCGCCATTGTTCCCTCTATGGATTGGAGGCTACGCTGCATGGCCAAAAGTGTGGTTTCAATAGTGGAGGGTCCACTGTCTTGGGCATCCGCCTCAGAGTCAGAGGCTGCCTTTTGTGGAAGCTTAGAGGACTTGCGTGCCTCAAACGTGAGGCGTGGTTGAGATTTATCAGTACGGCCCATCGTGTCCATCCAGATAAAGCACTTTGTCGTGAAAAGGAATAAAGATAGCCACCAATTTGAAGCCCCTCGGACAGAGAATAATAGTACGTGTAGGTCAGCTCGCCAGTCCAAGGGAGAACTGATATGAGGGCCCGCTCCACGCAGAAAGTCCGCTACCTGGGCATGAATCTG
Organism: Calotriton arnoldi; assembly: GCA_963921515.1. Classification (NCBI taxonomy): domain Eukaryota; kingdom Metazoa; phylum Chordata; class Amphibia; order Caudata; family Salamandridae; genus Calotriton; species Calotriton arnoldi. Next base: position 990,222 of record CAWUFW010007131.1, read on the forward strand.
TGGCAAGGGCCACCCCAAGGCCCAGTCGCCCCCGCCAGCAGCTCAAAAATCTGCACCATGCAGCATGTCACAGGAGGAGAGAAAAGTAATGTCTAATGTAAAGTCTAAGGGGCCCGCCTGGCCCTGCTGCAGGTCGCGCGAGGGTGGCAGCGCGAAGGAGCAGAAGAGGCCCAGGCCGCAAATGAAGAGGCAATCCGGCGGGGCCTGAAAGAGCCCCAGACAGGGCCGCAAGTTACTCGTGGAGTAGAAGGGGTAATTTCACCCGTTGCAGAGCGGAAACAACCCAGTCAAGAACCTCCGCAGATATATGGAATTCAGGCAGCTGGCAGTAGCGCGGCGCTGAAGGAGCAATCTAACACCTAGGCGGTAAGCTGTCCGGCCTCAGGCAGCAGGTGAGAGAGACCCGAATGATGTTCCAACAGGATGGCGAGCAGCGGCCCACGGTCCCACGATTTCATGCAGCCGGGCCCCAACGATGTCACTTTAGCTGCCCGCGCAACCCAGCACCCAGCAGCAGCACCCAGGCCGCGAACCACACCGGGCCCACACCCGCCTCCACGGACACAGGCCCAGCGCAGGCCGTGCCCCACTCACCGCCACCAGCACCAGGGGCGCAGGAGCCCTCCGCTTCCTCCGCCGCTGTCTGCTTCAGGGGCCCGGTCACTCGAGGATAGATCGCCGTCCACCGCCACCAGAGCCCCACGCCTCACGGGGCCCTCGACAGAGTCGCCAGGTCCAGCGAGCGAAGGAGAGCCGCCGTCTGCCTCCGCAAAGCCGCAGGTACCAGGCGCACCGCCGGCTCAGCAGGCAGCAGTAGAGGCCGCCCGGCTCAGGGCCTCGCAGGTGCCGCCATTTTGTGGCCGGTGAGCCGATGAGGATAATGACTGGAACGCCGCGCCTGCGGCCGGTGTCGGCACCGTGAGCAGATCTACCGAGGCAGGAGTGTCTCGCAGGCAGGAATCACCCTTTAGTGCCTCCAGATGGCAAGTAGAACAGGCGGATCATGGGCGGATTATGGCTCAGCCGGGCAGAGACTCACTAGGGTGCGGCCATCTTGCCGTGCGCCCTCTAGCGCCCCCGACCTTTGACCTCTGAGAAGACCGACGACGAAGCGCGTGGGGCTCCGCTGCCGGTCTCATTTATGCCCCCGGGGTGGGACAGGTATCGGGGGCTGCCCCTGGAAGAAGTAAAGTCGGGGAGCGCCGTCGCGCTCCCCGTGAAGTTGCTCATGAGGGGTGCCAGGAGCCCACCCTGGCCCCTGAAGACAGCGGGGGAGGGGGAGCGCCGTCGCGCCCCCCTCGAAGCAAGCTCTGGGGCCCGGGACCCCCAAGTCTGGGCCCCAGTGATGGTGGTGAAGAGGAGGGGGGCGTGCCGTCGCGCACCCCCCTCGCGGCTGAAGCCAAGCCCGGGAGCGCCGTTGCGCTCCCCGTGAAAACCGTCCATGGAGGGGCCCGGGATCCCCAACTCCGGGCCCCGGTGTGCCCCGAGGCGAGGAAGAAAGTCGGGGAGTGCCGTCGGGCTCCCCGTGAAGGTGGCCCAGAGGGGGGCCCTGGATCCCCAACTCCGGGCCCCCGTGCGGTGGAGAAGGAGGGGGGAGTGCCGCCGCACTCCCCCGTGACAGCGGGAAGGCGGGGGAGTGCCGTCGCACTCCCCCGAAGACCCGCCAAGGGAGAGGCCGCCTCCGTGTCTGCCCGCCGGAGCGGGCAGACCAAAATGGACACTCCGGCTCCTGCGGCCGCAGAAGAGGGTGCTGGTCGAGCGAGGAGCTGCCGGGGGTGGGCTCCCCGGGTGGCTCTCCAACACGAAGAGGTGCCAGGGGCCCAGGTGGGACCGGGCCCCTGAAAAACAGCCGGAGCAGCTCCCCGAGCTGCCATAACTCACCTGGGGTCCGGGTGGGACCAGGCCCTCCACCGAGGTATGGACGCGGCGAGAGGCCGCCAGCAGCGCGTCACGGCTCTCCCTGGAGCAGCGGGGGAGCCGCTGCTATAATATGCATGACCAAGGAGCGCCCTCGCCCCATAATGCCTTGCAGGCCCGGTCCGGCCTGCAAGGAAAAGAGGATGGTTTTCGGTTTGTGGTGGCCCCAGGAGGACGGGGTCACCGCCAAATGCCTGAAAAGGTGCAGGGGGAGCTGTAGGAGCAACGCAGCCTCCCCCAGCACGAAGAGGAGAAGTCCCTCCCTAAGTCTCTGGGGGACTTAAAAGAAACAAACCCTCAAGGGCTCAGTCAGCGGTCATCAGCATCCCGGGGCTGGAACTTTTGTTGTACAGCTGGGGGTGTGCTAGGGACTGCCTCAAGGTATGGAGGGCTGTGCTGGGGATGTCAGAGAAGGGCATCCCCTGGAGGTGAAGAGGTGCAATTGCACGAGAAGTGCATTTACCCAGGTTATTTCTGTTTGAGGGACTGAAAGTAATGGAAGTACATGTGTAATGTGAATCCATAAGCAAAGTGGGGTTATGTTGCTGGACATTCCTGCTAGGGTGTCTGGCTGTATATGCTTAATCCTGTGATTTTAACTGTGATGCCTTTTAGGGACTTTAATTGCAATGCATTTTAACTGTTATCAACTATGATGAATACTGTCATTCTAAGTGATGCCCAAACATGTATTCTTGCTACTGCGTTAGGTGAAGAACAACCCAGACTATTAGCCACTAAGATGTAGAGGTGCATACAGAATGGTCAGTATGAGATGCTCAGTCAGGGTTATGTGTCACCAGGGCAGGTGTACCTATTTTAAATGCCTGTTGAGATAATGGGGTGGGTCGCCACGGGGATGGTGCCAGTGGGCAAGGCCCTCGCTCCAGGTTATGTCAACCCACTGCATTAGGGGGGCAAGATGATGTGCATACATGGGAGTGATGGTACTAGACCCCACCCCCTCTTCGGTAGGGGTGGGAATGTTATGCAATGTCACAAAGTAATTCCAACAGCTTATGTATATTTGTAAATTGTTGCATAGTATTGAGTAGTGTGGGTGTTTAATAAATGTACTCTTCCTTTTATAAAGCGAAGTACAGACTGGACAATCAATTATTGAGTGTTATTTCTGCGTACTGGTAAATGGCGATTACTAGCCTACACCACACCTCCCTTGAGTAAGCCTTAGACTGCTCTGCAACACTACCCTCTGAGAGTCAAGCACTACAATAGGGTGTTTGGTTCCCAGTGAAGGATAAATGTGACATGTTATTTGTGCAGGCCTCACAGATACTGCCTCGTTTTCCAACAGTAGCTCACCCCAGTCAGTAGATACACTATATTTCAGTATTCCCATGTTAGCCTTTGGAGCGAAGAGTGCTACAATGGGAAAAAACAACATTGGTAGTTTCCCCTCCCCGGGGCATATAAAGCATCTTTTAAAATGTCCCTGCTTATTTTTACATGGCACCCTACACTGGGGGCATCTAGGGTAGACCTTAGACCTTAGATGTGTCTTATATGTAAAAATTAGGGTGTTTAATACTTTAGAAGTACCTTTAAATCCAAGGTCGAATTGTCATATAATTTCAATTTAAAAACAGCTTGCAAAGCAGGGCTAACTTTTTAAAATTAAAGCATGCAACACAGCAGCGCACACTTTAGTGCCTCCAAGCTGCTGGGCCTCTAAACCTACATACCCTACCATACACTAGGGACTTACAGGTAGGTTGTCAGTACCAATTGTAATTACACCTAATTACCATATACATTTTTAATCAGAGCACCTGCCCTGGGCCTGGCTAGAAGAACCCAGGGCGCAGTCAGAGTCAGTTACCACCAGTATCATCCATAAAAATGGGTGTGATTAGGGCAAAAAGGATGACTTTCTCACACCCTCCACATGGCACATGCGGTGGTAAGGACTGTGTCTGCTCAGCAAGAGGAAGAAAGCGGTTTCTACACAGAATCGGGTACGTGTGTGTGTGAACAATTTCTGCATTGAGCGCTTGTTGATTCTAGGCCAGGTAGATCTTTGGTTGTGGATGTGTGTTTTTTATTTGCGTTTTCCTAGGCTGAGCTTTAAAATAACTTGGTATTGTCAAGGCATCTTGTTTGCACATGGGAACTAGCCTAGCTGTCGCTTTGGAAGCCCTGGTGTATTTTTTCTGGGGAATAGCTCCCAGGTTATCAGGGGGCAAATCGGGATCTATACAATCCAAATCTACACAGGGTTCGCCTTGGTGTGATGGATCTGAGCTGATGAGGGTCTCAACCTCCTCAATTAAGAGATCAGTCTCCTTAAGTGTGCAGTTATGGGGGTTTAAAGAGCTCTTTAACTGTTTGCCGGAACCCTGTGCAAAATCAGATGCCTTCTGTTTGCCTATATTAAAGGTGTTGTTTGCATACTTTACCCTTGGGAGAGAGAATATCTCCTTGTTCCACTAAAATATAAACACAAGGCACAAGATGAAGTACTACATTTTACTCAGTGGGCAAACATAAGAGTACCAAAGGACAATGTGGTCCCCAAACAAAACAACCTGCAAGAAAATGATAGTGTAATACACTAAGTGACCTGAGCAAGCATTGAAAGGAGACCAGGGGGATGGTGTAATGTAAGCAGACTTAACAGGAGTACATAATGCCGGTGCCTTCAGAGTCCTACCTCAGAAAACTCAGGCAAGAGAGTGGGACCAGCCCAGCCTCCTTGGGCTCTGGCGGGCGTGGACTTGTCTGCCCTTGGCCCATGCGCAGCTGCAGCGCGCTTAAGTCAGCTGAGTAGCCTTCGGTGGAATCAAGAGGGGATTGTGGGCCATGCAGTCCCCAGCGGCTGCATCCGCGGCAGCTCACCCCCTAAAATGTAGCTGAGTCCTGGTGGTAAAGATGTGAAGCTCCCATAGGAGAGAGGGCCAGGACAAAACACGGTTTTCACCCCAACAGCAGTATGTATCAAGTGCCAAACAAGTGCAGCCCCCGTTGCAGCGGGACTGCAGCGCGCTTAAGTAGTGCTGAGTGGCCTAAAGTGGAATCAAAAGGGGGTTGTGGGACATGCAGTCCCCAGCGGCGGCATCTGCGGTGGCTCACCCCCTAAAATGTACCTGAGTCTTGGTGGTAACCATGTGAAGGTCCCTCGGGAGTGACGGCCAGGACAAAACAAAGTTTTCTCCACAATAGCAGCAGCATGTATCAAGTGTCAAACAAGCGCACAATATAGTAAGCATATACTTCTTTAAAATGTTTGCTGTTTTACATATTGAAACTACCAGTTGGAGTAAAAGGAGCCTTATTATTTATGTTAGCATCCTTAACACAGTTCCACCTTTATCCAGCTGTTGCATCTGCCACCTTTAAATTGTGTTACTTTAACTGTAGGCCGTTTCTCCAAGTCTTCAAGCCCAATAGAAGTACAATTGGGGCTGAAAAGATGTTCATGTAGGATGGGAGCTTTCCTCATGGGCTGCTGGACCAGTGTTGATGCAGCAGAGCATGGGCATTGTAACCAATTGCAGAGATTGGCACGTTTTTTTCAAAATGTGCTTCTTGGAGAAGTCCCACCTCTGAAAAACACCTCACCCCTTTTTTGTCAAATGTATGGTATTTGCATTATTCGGTTTAATGCTACTTAATTTAATGAGCACAGAAAGATGAAAGGCTGAGTCAGCCCTGCGTGTTTTCAAACTTGTGGCCTACAGAAGTTTAGACGCACTCGTTGTGCTACATGAAACTATTACAACAACATTTCCATGCAACATGAAGCTGGTGCTGCAGCATGACACTTGTAATGTAACATTTCCAAGGGCTTTTGTTTGTTTACTTTTCTTACCTGAATACAATGATGTTCACATTTTTGGGCACATCACCATATGCTATAACAAAAACTTTAAAAAACGGCAAACTACGCAAGTTTTATAAAACAGTGTCAAACAGGTCTAGGTATCAGAAAATCAGCTGCCATTGTACCCCAGTTTAGGAGCTCCCATATTTTACATAGAGTCAAAAAATTGGGAACACTTTCCTTTTAAGAAAACAAACTCCAATGCCCTTGTAATAGGCTCAATGAGGATTATCCTACGATTGCAATCATTTCGGCCTAATCTGTACCAAACGGGTGATGTTTTTAGTCGCCCTAGATTTGAAGAGCTAATCCAGACTTGTTGACAAACAACATTTCCCTCAGGGTGACCTCTCTGCTTCGGCTAATTAAATCCTGCTTGGCTTAGGCAGTTTGTAAGATTGTGGTTCCCGCCTGTCTGACAGTAACTGAACTGAGATCTGATTTACAGATGTAGTTCGATTACAGAGGGGGCAGGTAAAAGGATGTGCAATATATAATCAATTTTAATAAAATAAAGTATTCCCTCATACCATTAGGGCTTCATGTTCCCAGAATCTTTAACCTTTTCCTCCAGGATTGGAGATTGCAGACAACCATTTTTAGGGACCGACGAAATTGAAAATCAACAAGGTTTGGTCATCATTTTTCGTGTATTGTTTTATTTATTTTGGATTTTGTTTGTGGTGACAAGTAAGTTTCTGTTATGCTCCTTATTATTCCCTGGCCCTTTAGATTCTTCGAGATAATTATCTTTCGGTCCTGGAACTCCAACAACAGCTACCAGGACTCACTTGTAGGTCTAGTTTGCACACTAGCACCTGGCATGCCTTTCAGTTAGTATCTTTCTGTTGCTTTCATATCGTACTACTAACAGTTAAAGGTGTCACAAAATTCGCCGGCCACTATTAGAAATAGCAGAATATTCATTTCATATAGTACACATTGTGGGCTCATTTGCATGGAGGTGTTATGTGTTAGTGTATCTAAGAAAAAAGCACTGAAGGATAAACTTTAACAAATGCCCAGGAAGAAAGTCATACATTTTCTTCCATAGAATTATTTCTATGTTTCGAGTAAATTTCCCCTTTTTTCGCAATTGTTAAAGAATTTAAAAGAAGTTAAGGAAATCTGCGATATTAAGTACTCCATGCGAAAAATGATTGCATGGAGAATTAAATTCAGTATAAATTCCACAAGCTTACATTGGAAGCAAATGTGCATTTACATGTTTTTTTAATTCACCGGGTTGATATTTTTCTTCCCGGAGCACCTTCCTGCTCAGTTTTGAGGGCGGGAAACAATGTACAAATTGTTGATGGATACTATGGGTGTGTGCAATAGTGTAATAGTTTTTCACACATAATATGTGGAATTCCCCTGAGAATTATGAGTTTTGCGCCAGTTACACTGGTGTTCACCTGCATGAACATTGCATGTGAGGTTTGCAAGGCAAGCAAGGTACCAGCTCTGTGCATTGTCTATGCAGATTCCAAAATCACCCAATAAAAGTTGCTAACGAAGCGCATGCAATCACAGCATACAGCCATGTAAGTGGGCAAATTGAGTATTCTGGAAAGGCAGCTTCACTCCATATGAGTTAATATATTGAGTGCTAAAAATTTCGTAGTAGTAAGAACTGACATTTGCAGAGCCACAGAAAATGAAGCACCTTATAAAAATGTACATTTTTAGTTCGAGCCTGGTGCTCTGCGAGGCATGCTGTATTCAAGTATAGACTTGAAGCCCCGTCCACTCCGCCATATTTGTCATTGGCTTGTGTCATTGTCCTTCGTAAATGCTGGCTCCTGATTCGTTAATAGGCTTGTTAGTCCCTCCTTAGTACCGCCTTGTCTTCATTTGTAACCTCCCATGAGGACTGGCCCTTTTACTTCTGTTGTTGCGCGGTATGTCTTGTTTAGTCTGTAAGCACTATTTTCTTTAATTGAGTTTCTCCTACTGCAGGCAGGACATGGTTTCCTACAGCATTCAGCGCACCATGCGTGCTTTTACTTTCCAAGCAGCCCGGGACAATGTCGGCCAAATCTTTGAAATGAAATAGGTCTTGCATTTGCAAGAGTTTGAGCTATTGCATTGGAAATGATAATGCATTTATTTATGTGTTAACCCTTTCGGTGCATTGGACGGCCGGGAGCCGTCTGACGCACCAGTGCTCATGTGCGTCGCACGGCTCCCGGCCGTCCACGCACATAGCACAGGAAAACCCTCTGGTGCGGGCACCAGAGGGATTCCCTTTTTGTCCAAACACCCTCGGGAGCTGGCGAAGAGCTTCCCCAACTCCCGACGGTCATTTCGGAGAAACTGAAACTCAGTTTCAGTTAGCTCAGTTTCAGTTTCACTGCCTTGATGCTCAGGGGGCTATCTCAGCCCCCTGAGCACCGAGGCAGATGGGAGAGGTATCATTGGAAAGAGGAGAGTCTCCCCTTTCTAATGGTACCCCTCCCTAGTGGATCCCTGCTTGGCGATCGCCAAGCAGGGATCCACCCACTAGGCACCAGGGAGGGGGGAGCGGCCCCTTGGGCAAGGGCTTTTGCTCCCCCATTACTTTGGGCACAGACAGTCTTTCTGCCCCAGAAAGCACACTAGGCACCAGGGATTTTTTGTTTTTACGCCTGTAGGGGTAGGGGCTGCCCAAAATGGGCATGCCAATGGCCCCACTCCCCCCCCCCCCAAATTCCACAGTCTTTCTGTCCCCCCTGGGAGGCAGATGGGGCAATAGTCCCCAATCTGCCCCCCGGGAGGTCAGAAAGCACACTAGGCACCAGTGATTTTTCTTTGCTTTTTACACCAGTAGGGGTGGGGGCTGCCCAAAATGGGCATGCCAATGCCCCAACCCCCACACCCCAAAATTCTAGTCTTTCTGCCCCCGTGGAAGGCAGATGGGGGCAATAGGGGTGGGGGCTGCACAGAATGGGCATGCTAATGCCCCCACACCCAAAAAAGTCTTTTTGCCCCCCACCGGAAAGGCAGATCGGGGCAATTGCCCCTTATCTGCCCCTCCAGGTGGGGCAGAAAGCCCACTAGGAACCAGGGATATGTTTCTGGGCATGTCAGGGAGAAGCCCCATAGGCACGGGTCACTCCCCTTTTTTTAGGCACACATTTTGGTTGTATCAGTATTATTTTTTGTCTCTTCTACCCCCAAGCGGGAGTCCGAAAACCACTAGAAACCAGGGAGCGTTTGTGTGTGTGTGTGTGAACTGGAGTTTGGCTGACGGTCTGCATGTACTGACCTTTGGCTGGCATTTTGCTGGCGGTGTGTGTGGGCTTGCACTTGGCTAATGGTGTGTGTGGACTCGCGCTTGATGATGATGTGTGTAGATTGGCATTTGCCTGGTGGTGTGTGTGGAGTGGCACTTGGCTGGCAGTGTACGTGGACCGGCGCTTGGCTGACGGTGTGCATGGATGGAGCTTGGATGGTGGTATGCGTGGACGGTGGTGTGCGTGTACTGACTCTTGGCTGGCAGTGTGGCTTGCCTGGATCCCGCAGTGTTTTCTTACATAGAATCCCCTGCAAGCCTCCAATTTACTTACAAAGTCACATTTTCCTCACATTTCTGTGGGCTAAGTTGTAGGATCACTGCGCAGGCACAAATTTCCTACCACCCAGCGTTCCCCTTGGTCTGGCGAGAAAAATGATACCTCACTTGTGTGGGTGCCCAAAGTAGCGTCAGCCTAAAAACATATAAACAAATTGCCCTTCTGGACCCGCCTTGGGCCCCCCTCAATCTCTACACGTTTTTGGCCCTTTCATGTCATAGGCACTTGGCCCTTCCACACAAGTAAGGTATCATTTTTATCAGGAGACTGAGGAACGCTGAATTTGTGCCGTGCAGTGATCCCACAACGTTCCCACACAGATATTCCATACCTCCCTGGACTCCCACGGGTGTCTAGTTTTTAGAAATGTCTGGGTTATTTAGGTTCCCTAGATGTCTGCAAGCCCGGGACCAAAAACACAGGTGTCCACTTATCTATCTCAAAATGACCTGGTTTTTCAAGGGTGTCACCTGCGTTTTTGGTCCCGGGCTCAGCAGCCATCTAGGGAGACCTACCAAACCCAGACATTTCTGAAAACTAGACACCTAGAGGAGTCCAGGGCAGTGTGGCTTGCGTGGATCTCCCAACATTTTCCTACCCAGAATCCCCTGTAAACCTCAAATTTAACTATTACAAAAATCATTTTTTCCTCACTTTTCTGTGTGGGAAAGTTGTAGGATCACCGGACCGCCACAAATTTCCTACCACCCAGCGTTCCCCCCAGTTTCCCGATAAAAGTGGTACCTCACTCGTGTGGGTAGGCCTAGTGCCCACGACAGGAAACACCCCAAAACCTACTGTGGAGATATCAAAATTACCTATCACAAAACGACCTGGTTTTGCAAGGGGGGGTCACCTGGTTTTTTTGCCCCGGGCTCGGCGGGCATCTAGGGAAACCTACCACACCCACACATTTCTGAAAACCAGACACCAGGGGGAGTCCAGGGAGGTATGGCTTACGTGGAACCCCCAATGTTTTCCTACCCAGAATCCCCTGCAAACCTCAAATTTAGTTGACAAAATCAAATTTTTCTCCAATTTCTGTGTTGGAAAGTTGTGGGATCAACGGGCTGACACAAATTTCCTACCACCCAGCATTCCCCCTGGTCTCCCAATAAAAATGGTACCTCACTTGCGTGGCTGGGCCAAGTACCCAAAACGTATTGTGGAGACATCAAAATTACCTATCGCAAAACGACCTGGTTTTGCAAGGGGGGTCACCTGGGATTTTGGCCCCAGGCTCGGCGGCCATCTGTGGAAACTAGACACCTGGGGGAGTCCAGGAAGGTATGGCTTGCGTGGACGCACCAACGTTTTCCTACCCAGAATCTCCTGCAAACCTCAAATTTAGCTGAAAAAAATCACATTTTTCTCAAATTTCTGTGTGGAAAAGTTGTGGGATCACCGGGCGGACACAAATTTCCTACCACCCAGCGTTCCTCCAGGTGTGCCGATAAAAATGGTACCTCACTCACGTGGGTGGGCCCAGTACCCCCGACAGGCAAGGGCCCAAAACGTATTGTGGAGACATTAAAATTGCCTATCACAAAACGGCCTGGTTTTGCAAGGGGGGCGCCTGGGTTTTTGGCCCCGGGCTCGGCGGCCATCAAGGGAAACCTACCAAACCCACACATTTCTGAATACTAGACACCCTGGGGAGTCCAGGGAGGTATGTCTTGCGTGGATCCCCCAACGTTTTCCTACCCAGATTCCCCTGCAAACATCAAATTAAGCTGAAAAATCAAATTTTTCTCAAATTTCTGTGTGGGAAAGTTGTGGGATCACCAGCTGACACAAATTTCCCATCACCCAGGTTTGCAAGGATTCTGGGTAACAGAACCCGGTGAGAGCCACTCAAGTCACCGCATCCTGGATTCCTCTGGGTGTCTAGTTTTCAAAAATGTATAGGTTTGCTAGTTTTCCCTAGGTGCCGGCTGAGCTAGGGTTTAAAATCCACAGCTAGGCACTGTGCAAAAAAGGGTCTGTTTTCACTGTAAAAATGTGGTGTGTCCTTGTTGCATTTTGGGCTGTTTCCTGTCACGGGCGCTAGGCCTACCCACACAAGTGAGGTACCATTTTTATTGGGAGACTTAGGGGAACTCAGAATTGTAGAGCAACTGTTATTACCTATTGACTGTCTATGCATTTCTGCCTTCCTAATGTAAGACAATGTGTAAAAGAAGTCACTTTGAAAAATGTCCTACAATTCACAGGCCATTATGGGTAACTACAATTTCGGAGATGTGCAAATAGCTACTGTTTCTAAACTCTATGTTTTGTTCCCATTTCAGAAATACATAGGTGTCTTTCATACCTATTTTTCACTCTTTATATTTTACCAAATTAATTGCTATATACCCGGTACACAATGAAAAACCACTGCAAGATGCTGCTCAGTTATTGGCACTGGGTTCCTCGGGCTCTTGGTGAACCTACAAGTCCTATATATCCCCACAACCAGAAGGGTTCAGCGGATGTAACGGTATATTGCTTTTAAACATCTGTCATACTTAGAAGAAGTTACAGGTGAAAATGTTGGCACAAATGGCTGTTTTTTTCAACTCATTTTCAATTTTTCTTATTTTCAACTGTTAGTTTCTATAAAAAAAACCTTGAAGGATCTACACAAATGACCCCTTGCTGAATTCAGAATTTTGTCTACCACTAACTGAAAGGAGGTTGAAAGCACAAAAAGTAGCAAAAATAGGCTATGTCCCAGTAAAATGCCAAAACTGTGTTAAGAAATTTGGTTTTCTGACAAAAGTCTGCTTGTCCCTGAAAGCTGGGAAGATGATGATTTCAGCACCACAAACCCTTTGTAGATACTATTTGCAGGGGAAAAACCAGACGCTTTCTTCTGCAGCACTTTTTCCCCATTTAAAAAAAAAAAAAAATTATCTGTATTTTGGCTAATTTCTGGGTCCCCTCCAGGGGAGTCCACAAACCCTGGGTACCTTTAAAATCCCCATGATGTTGGAAGAAAAGGGTGCAAATTTGGCGTGGATACCTTATGTGGACAAAAAGTTACAGGGGCCTAAGCGCAAACTACCCAAAAAGCCAAAAAAAAGACTTAGCAGTGAAAGGGTTAATTATCAAAACAGATAAATAAAAGGCTTTGTCATTTACAATGCCAATAGCTTAAACTCTTGCAAATGCAAGACCTATTGCATTACGTGTGCGATACTGTGCAAAGGACACAACCAAACATCATAGAGATACTGCACGTCTTATGGGTACAGCGGGTGTTCGGGGGGCACAGTGACAAACTGCACTGCACAATGCTGGTATAACGCTGTGCACATTGGAAAGTGTAGAAATGTCTTACTGCTCAAGTTAAGACTCGCACTGGGAAAACGTCCCTTGCAAAATCAGCATGCCTGTGCTTATTTTTTGTAGTTTTAGATTTAACAATTTGAGAGGCTTAAATAAAGAAATAGTAAATTGGCGCTTGACAGTCACAGGAAGGTTTATGATTATTGCAATATTCAAATGTTACTTTGCTTATGTGAAGTTGTTGGTTCACTTCAAAAATGGGATTTTCATATAATCTGTGCTTGTAGGCGTTTCCCACATTTATGTTCTTTGAAAATCTCACCTGGCAGCGTGGCTGTCTGTCTTCATCCCAGAACCACCCATTCACGACAGCAGGAGGGAAGTTATAGGAAAGAACATATGTTATTTACAGCACTGCACAAGTGTTATGAAGCAGCTGCAAAAAAATCATTAATAATATTACAGTTTATGTCCGAAAACAGCATTTATTAGCCAGTCTCAAAACAAAAACATATATGAAGCTGAGGTGGGTGGATGAGTGAGTTTTCTTGTAGAGCGGGTCCAAGAATTCCATGAGATCTTTTACTTTTTTGACCTGAACTGCACCTTTTCCGCTGTGAAACTAAATCTAGCAACTTGTGTATTTCGGTCCCATGTTATCAACAACCATTTTTCTGCATCTGAAGTGAAAATGGGAGAAAATGAGTAAAAACCAGGGAAGCTAAGTTGTTGCCATTTTTGTTGACCCTAGGGCAATGCCCACTGGGGACTTTGTAATTTGTTGAGCACATTAATGCTTTTTTGAGCTGAATAATCTCTAGCCCTGTGCTTCACTCTCAGCTTCCTGGCGTAGACTGCAGTTGTCAGTGTATACCACTATCTAGCTGAAGATGGCCCAAACTAATATGGAAAATAAAATCTATTAGTTCTTGACTGCTGAGAGTAATACGTAGACTCCATTCCAACTGCGAAGTTGTGTTGTTCAGACTACTCCAGCACAATCAAATTCTCTGAGACTCTTTGTCTCTGAAATTGCTAAAAGCAGGCATGAGCAGCTGTTGCATCAGTCCGAGGATCCTGCATTCTGCTTTGGATTCTGACATCATCAGCACCTGCTAAGAGCATTTTCTTTATCATGATTGACTGTGAGCTCGTCATGCAGAACTGGGTATAAAATGCCCATTATGGAAACATCCTTGCAATTACATCCAACCCAACATTAGCTCATACCTGATCTTAATTTTACATGGTCACACCTTCACCTTTCCCACAAACCACTTAAAACCTTGGTGAGTAGCTGTTTCATAAGAAAGAGAGAGCATGTTTGCAATATGAAGAATAAAAATAGAACCTCTTGTACAGAATTAAACACATCAAAAACCTGAAAGATATTTGTTGCACAAAGATACTAAAAACAGTTCAATAGAAGTCAGTTTAAAAAAACGAAATCTGCAGTAGCTAGGAATGTGTAGAAACATATAGAAAGATTCTAACTTTTCTATAATTATCTAAGGAGTGCATAAAATAAATGTGTTCTTTCTACTTACCACTGTACACTAGAAAAATAGAGCAGAAGAAAAAAAAGCAACGTCTCATTTTCGTTGCTTTAAACAGCTGCTGCTTGACCTGGCCTGCCTTTCACCATAGCTGCTGGCTCTGGCAGCAAGCTCTGTGATGTCAGAACACAACTTTAATAACTTATTATAGTTGAGTTCTCATGTCTTTTCTTTAAAATCGGCGACTGAATGCATTACAAGTCCACAATTATAAAGAAATTTGAGATGGGCATTTATACAGGGATTGTATAAAGTGCACCTTCCTCCAACAATAAGACCACCACCACAATACAAGGTCCAGTAAAGGTCTCAGTAAATGAGTCTCTTGCTCAACCCTTGGTAGCTGGCTGCGAGCAGTCAGGCTTAACTTAGGAGACAGGAATTTAAAGAATTTGCAAACACCAATACATTACACAAGTAAGACACAATGCACAATGAAAATTCCACACCAATTTATAAAATTAGGACATATTTTTATCTTTAGAATGATACCAAAATGACAAAAACCAAATGTAGGGAACCAGAGATATAAATTGTTAAAGATTAACCACTTTATAGTGCCAAAAAACATATAGCAGTCACTTGGGACATCTGCTCATGCTTGACTTGGACAAAGCCAAAGTTTGAAATCAACCACAATGAACCCTGGTTGGATACACTAAGTGGGAGGTCCTGGTCAAAATTGTACCTTCACAGTTAAAAACGTTTCTGGAACTTTTACTTCCGATGTCAGGCAAGACACTTCGTCAGGCCGGATTCAGTGTGGGTTCGCCGGGTTGAGTTTCTGCGAGGCCCCAGTCAAATCCTGGAAGTCTGGAGCTCCGGAGCTTTCAGCAGGATGAACCTGAAATCCAGGCTGGGTTGAGGTTGAAAGCGGCCAGCTCGACTCTCGAGGTCGGTTCAGTCACTTTATGGAGCTTTTTCACAAAAGTTCTCAAAACTTCTCCATATATCTTGAAGTCCTTCCAGGTGGTCTCCTTGTAGGTTCAAAGTGTCCAAAACACCAATCCAAAGGTCTGGAATGTATGTCCTAGAATAGATGGTCTCTGGGATGTCTGGACTATAGTTCCCACAGTGCACCTGGCCAAATCTTTAAAAGTCCACTGGGCGCACTCCAGGCTGGGTACTCTTGGTGGAGATGATGCAGATGTGCTCTGTTAACCTGTAGCTTGCAGAGAGTCCGCTCCTTATTCCTTCTTGAGCAAGGCAAAGTCCTTAGGGCTGTAGTACCAGATTGTGCAGCAGGTGCAATCAGTCAGAGTGCAGTCCTTTTGGTGCTGATCCAGATTCCAGCAGGGCAGTCCTTCTTCTCCTTGTAGTTTCAGGCAGCAGATCTGAGAGGCTATGCAGCTCTCACATATTTATTCGGTGTTCTGTGGCAACAAGAAAGGGGGCACCTCTGTCCAATGAGATGCTGGGTGCCACCCAAAAGCTTGACCACTTACTCCAAAGTGTGGCATCTTCTTGTCCCACAAAGCACTGCACTTCCAAAATCCAACATGGATGAATTCTCTCCAGAGGAGTAAGAGCTTACTAAACCAACCCACAGTGTGGCTCATTTCCATTAGCTCTTCTCCTCCTGACCTCTGCAAATACTTGTCCTAAGCCTGCCATCTGGCTGGGGGTACAGGATGTGGAGGTAGGTAGGCCTGGCATTCCTTTACTATCTTCCTCTCTTTGAAGCCCATGGCTTAATATCCATTCACCTGCCTGGCCTTGTCTTTGCGGCTGCAGAACTCCCGCCATCAGATAACCTCTGCTCCGGCCAGGCCACTTATCACCTAATCAAAGCAGCCTGGCTAAGCCTTTTAGAGCTGATCAATCAGGGGAGACTGTTAGAAGGCTGGATTTTGGCTCACAGAAAAGAAAGTCTTATAACTTATTTTCTGTACTAGTTATGACAGGTTCAACAATGACAAGTTGTTGAATTCATCAATACCAATCTTTTAAGTCCTTGAATGACATTTAGACTCCTTTCCTAGCAATAGTTATACTTAAAAAAAAATATTGCAATTTTGGCCTATGGAGCTTAGTACCTACAATGTGGAAAAATTAACTTGGCCGTTTTTCCCTCACCAGGGCATATAAATATTTTATAAGATCCCTGCTTATAGTTACATGACACCCCATCCGGGGCACCTATGTTTTTTTTAGGGGCGACTAATATGTAAAAATAAGGTAGATTATCACTTTTAGAGTGCCCATACCACCAAAGTCGAATTTGCATTAAATTTACTTTTAAAGACAGTCTGCAAAGCAAGGCTGCCTTTAAAATGACAGCAGGCACTCAGCAGTGCACACATGCAGGTGCAGGAAATCTGCTTTGCCTCTAAATGTCCATGCCCTATTATAAACTAGGGACTTATAGGTAGTTTTAACCTCCTGGCCCCATTATATACTAGGTACTTACAGGGTCTGTCAATACCAATTGTGAGAATTTACTTTTAAAGACAGGCTGCAAGGCAGGGCTACCTTAAAAAGGTCAGCAGGCACACAGCAGCGCACACATGCAAGTGCAAGAAATCTGCTGGGCCTCTAAACCTCCAGGCCCTATTATCTACTAGGGACTTATAGGTAGATTGAAAGATTGAATCCCCTCGGTCCTATTATATACGAGAGACTTACAGGGGTCTGTCATTACCAATGGTAAGTGTACCCAATTACGTGTACCTTTTTAATCCGAGCACTTTCCCAGGGCCTGGTTAGCAGAGCCCCTGGCACAGTCAGAGTCAGTTACCACCAGTACCAGTCAGCAAAAAATAGAGGTGAACAGGGCAAAGGAATCACTTTCTAACACCATGTATCGTAATGGGTATAAAGCACATGATCAATGATGAAATAAGTCACTGGAGAACAGCAGAGCAATCAGACTCTTCAAAATAAAGACCCCACTCACAAATTTACCTGAGGGAGGGTATCAGTTAACATTTCAGGCTTTGAAATGCCAAACAGCAGGGTCAGTTATTAAAAAAATAAATTTAAAAAAATGGTGGGTTACCTCCCGAAGCAGCCATGGCACTTATAGTCCAAGCCTGCCTGGAGGCCGGCGAACAAGGGCAAGCTGATGGTTAGCGAGTTAAGCCTTGAATCTGGATGAAGGTTACTCAAAAAGAGAATTACAGGCAAAGACACTCACAGCAAGTGGTCACAAAGAATGGCAATAAGTATTATTTATAAACGTTGCATTGTCACAACATTTTATTGGATATGATTAACAATGTTAACAATGTTTAATCTCTTGTGAATAGTCACCTGAATTGTTTGCTCTTATAAATCTGCAGCCATTCATCCCCACAACTTGTCTCAGTGATTATGTTGGTTGGTAAATGGGGTTACTTGACCTAGAGTGGCCCAAGTGCGCGGGTTATGTCTGTATCTTTGCTTTGCCCATCATCATCATCATCATTTTCTCCAGAAATGCTGTGTGAAAAAACAAACAAATTCAGGGGACAGGAAGTGGCATAACGGCCAGAGCTGCTGACTTTGGAACTGGGGTACCATGTTCAAGTCTCGGAGTCTGCTCAGCATCCTGTGATTCTGGGCAAATCACTTAATCGCCTGTGCCAAAAAACACACAAAAAATGAATGTGTCCTTATGTAATGTAACTCGTGCTCATGTAAAGCGTTCAAATACCTTTGGGTCGCATTTTTGCTATATATAACTGCAAAAAAGCAAGCATACGATTGCACACATTATTTTAAATGTAGAAAAACCTGAAGCCACCGAGTACAGCGAATAAATAGCTTGCATTTCTTCATGATGCAGATCTGTATCTCATTTTGCCGTCGATATACTGGAATGGAGTATTGCAATCCTTGCTGTGCTGCACCTGGGTTCTGCTGAGCGCTGCCGCCTTCCCATGGGGGATGCGGTTCTTAATATAGCACATTCATGAGCAGAATCCACAAGCTGAAAAGTATGTGCAGCTTAATGGCTTTGCTAGTAGCACAGAATGTGGGGTCAAGTAGGATACGTCAATGTGCGTCACTTAAAGGCGCAGTGTTAAAATGAAAGATGCTTAGAAATATAAAACATAGTGAGACCAAAAAACTGTCGATCACTGACACCCCTGTCCCGCATTACACTGTCAACCCCATGCTGCTATTACATACATTAGTAAAGGGGGTGGGGGATGATTTCACCATTACACTGGGGGAAACCGAATCTTCATCTGCTTTTATTTGTAAAGTGATCGTGTCCTGTTTGATGGATGGAAAAGTAGCAGTTGTGTGATGGATATAGACACTCAAATTTAGATTTGAGTGCATGTTTCTCCGATTTCCACTGCAATCTTCAATGCCAGATTTTTACCACATCACACATCCTTCTTTCCATGAAAGCACCACTCACCCTATGCAAGTCCATAAACTCCATCAGCAAGGTAAAAAGTCTTTGAGTCACTCTCAGCTCAGAGATGACTCTCCGTGTCCGGCCGTGGTCAGCAGCACATCCCAGCACAACCTCGGCCTTCTCAGTAGTATCCTTCCCACATGCCCTTGCATGACCGCACTGCGGTAGTGAGAACAAAAATCAGCTCTCAAACAGTGCTTAATTTGTGTCAGTGGTTGAAGGTGGTGAGTACCAGCACTTAGTCTTGGGGACCAGGACTTATTTTTCATCTTTACTCTTTAATCCGGAGCAAAAGAGAGAAAGGCGGAAAAAAAAGGAGTAGAAATATGGCAAAAGGGAGAAAGCAAGTATAAAAAGAACTCCACAAGAGTGAACTAAAAAGATAAGTGTACGGTGATGGAAGACGGTGGCATTGTGGGAATCAAAGCTAAGTAGCCTTAGGATAGTGCAAGCCAGGCAATCTGCACCCCAAGTGTGGGATTCAAAGAAAACATTTGGAACCCTGTGCATATTTTACAACAAATTAAGCACTGCTCTGATCTGGACTCTTTAAACTCATTCTAAGTTCAGGGGCGGCTGCTTTGGTGCAGAAGTGGTGAGGCAGCAGTGGGAGAGGAGGAGATGGACTACAAAGAAAAATATACCTGCCGGCCGCCACCTCTCCTCCGTCCTCTTCTGACTCCTGCAGCACGGAAGCACTCAGGCTCCCAGACACCCTTAAGCCAATCAAGACGCTGTATGACAGCAGCGTTGTGATTGGTCTGAGCGGCTGTAGTGCCTGGGAGCTTTGGGACTGTTCTCCACCCGGCTATGCAACACAGCCAGGTGGAGAAATGCTAAGGCGCTTGACGGTTTGGCCATCCTAAGATGGCCGGCCAAACCGTCATGCACACTTAAATTGCCCACCACTTCTCCTCCCTGCTCGTCACATCAGGACAGCCCACCCCCCTCCCCGCCATAAATCTTGCAAAGGAAGGAAGACGCTTTCCTTAAGGTAAATTCATACTCAATACTGAAAAATAAAATGATAATAACACTTTGTTCTTATAATTTTATTTCACCTTTCTGCACTGCTCAGACAGCAGTGGGATGATGCTCCTCCGCCTTAACGGAGGAGCCGCCACTGTCTAAGTTGGTGTTCATAAACATCATGTCTCCTGCCTCTTCGTGGTCCAGAACACAGCAGTTTGAAAGGTCGCTGGTAAGATGTCCGGGAAATTCATCTTCCTAGCAGTTGCTTCATGTCAATACCTGTCCCATCATCCCTATACTCTGTCCCGTGCTCAAATGCACTCACTGAAATCTCCCCAGGTTATTTACCAACTAATGCAGCAATATATCCTGCATGATTCCTGCTTTTATTTGATCAAAACCTGCTCAATAGTTGTCAGGTGCTTCGCCGAGTAGGGATCCAGACCATGGGGTGTGGCCCCTAACACCATCAGCACCAAAGTCAACCCTGCAACTCCTCCCACCAATTTTAAAGTAACTCATACTTTTTAGTTCATTATGCATGGATCCCTCCGTTTAGAAAGCAAATATTGGCAGGGTTTGCCCGTCCGTAAGGCAAAAGTGCAGTTTATGCACTTGATGGACTGTTGGCTGAGATGCAGGCGGTGATGCATATTCTTTGCACCACTTCAGCTTTTTAGTGTTTCATTTTGCAGAGCCTCTTTGTACAAGTCCTTTATTCTGTCATTTATTCACATTCCCAAATAAATCAGCCATACCAAAGCAGCTATTTGGCAGCATCCCTCTTCCTCCATCCATTACATTTCTCGCAATATATGCAACTGAATGTCTTTCCAGATCACTAGTCATGTCCAGCATCCTTTTAAGCAGCTGAAAGGAGTGTCTTTTCTTGCCTAAGGATTTTTTTTAAAGATGTGTACAGTTCCAGGTCTGATGCCCCAGATAGGAATGGTATATGTCTAGTTATTTCAGGAGGGGTTTGGTTGCACCACGTTGTCTGGATAATTCAATACAGAGGTAGTTGATTTTCGGAGTCTATGGATAAATGCATGGCTGACAAACACTGAATTCCTTCCTACCACAGTGTGTCTCACTCTCCTTTTGTATCATCACTCACTGGTCTCCAGCTTCAGTGCCACTACTCCAGCTGCATGGCTTAATCAGGGCCACATCACTAGATCCCACTAGACTGGAGGTGGGTGCCGGGCTTACTGTACGCATATGACCGAAACATAGCAACTACCCTGATATTGTCTCCAAGTAGAGATTTTCGAAGAGACAGACCTCAAATGGTTTATTTTATTGTCATTCAGTGTGTGTTTCACCACCTATTCCCGATCACTTATCTGTTGGATTGCTTGGTTTGGACGATGTAGGTACAGATTGACTTTACTTCTGCAGTTCCTTTGGGTTCCGTTCCTACCCTTTTCAGATAGCCCTACCTGCAGTATCCTCCCTGATACACTGATTGGTCTTTGGCTTGCTTCCTGTCTGCCCATACTTTAAAATAGTTCTTTAGATTGATCAACATGTTCTAATCTAGCCTTCCAATGTATATTTGTATTTCCATTCGAATATATTAAAATAGCCATTTCAGTGCAATAGATCAGCATAGCACATTCATGCTGACGGGTCTTTTGCTGATAGTAACTTAATTTGATCTATCTAAACATGTTGAACTTAAATGTACAATTCTCTATGTTTGTACATTCATATAACTTTTAAAATATCAAGGAGCATTTTCAAAATTTCTATTTTATGATTTCAGACTCGGGTGAAAAGTAGTTCTGTTTTTTTCAAGCCTAATTCTTTCAGCCATATATTCAGTTTAGGAGGAGATCTCATATCATATGAAAGTATGTCTGCACGTAATACAAGATGAAGACCTTTAATTCAGGTTTTTGTCATTCATTTTTCAGTAGTGTTATGAACTGTCAAGCAAATGCACCAAAGTAAAGAACATTTGATTTTCAGATATATCAGAGAAATGGACAATTCGATTTTTCAAAGTGTTTTGTTTAGATTTCTCCTAGTCCGACTACTGACGTTATAAAAAGGTGTTTACTTATTTAATTAAATGATACGTTTTAACATGAAAAGAAGATGCTATTAGTTTCCTGTCCCTGAGGGATAATGCTGACTTATTGGCATTTGTTTGTACATGTTCACTGGCTACTTGGTGTCTGCATTCCTAGCCTAAAGTTATGAACTTGGACATTCGGGAAGCATGGTAGGTAGGTGGATACATCAGAATCGAGGAAATATGAAACCAGTTGTTTCATACAATTTTATTGAATATCGTTTAGGGCATAATTGTAGCCCAAGGTCTGTTTCAAATAACTCGCATCTTTTGCAAAGGAAACAATAAGCAACACACACAACATCAGTCCAATAAACATAAAATATCAACAGCCAATAACAATTATGAAATAGCCAGTTTAAGAATTATTGGACGGTCTTGAAAGAGAGCATATTTTTATCCAAGTATAAATCTTGTGGCAAATCATTCAAGAACCAAGGTCTGTGCACTGATGCCAAACTGTGCCAAATCCCTCCTTTGAAAGAGAGGCACCAGCCAGATAGAGTTTCATATTATCATCTCCTCCAATAATCTCTTTTATGCCAGAGTAGATAATGTAATGCCAAACCCAGGGCCGTTCAGATGTCAAATGCAGCACTTAAGTAGTGCTTAGAGGCGTTTCATGACCCTCAGAGCAAGTATAATTTAGTAATTACTTCCCTTTCATTGGGTAGTGTTTAGTTTGAAGTATTGTAAGCTAGATTTTCCTTTTTTCTGTCTCTTTCCCCCTCTCTTGTACCTGCAGAAACTGCCAATCACATGTTGAAGAACCCCAGCTATAGTGGGCACTGGCAGCATTAAAGGTAAAAAGGGAAGCCCCAGGGGAGGGCAGACACAGCCAGTAAGCAAGTGGTATTTTTATCCAGTTAATGAAAGATTTCCACAGAGACATTCAGGACATGGTTTGTTTCCCTCCTTGGATGAAAACATGATGGAGGATTCAAAGAACAGACATGTTTTCAAGGCGATATGAATATTCAGTGATGGCATCTACAAACTGGATGTTGGTTACAAGTCTATAGCTTACAGGGAGTAATGTGGATGACAAATGAGTCTTTTTAATAGTGGGAAATGTGTCACAATCATTATTAGATTTTATTTTCCTGTGTGCCCAAAAATTCTTATGTAGTTTGGGTTTCACTTTTATGTACTTTTCGAAATACGAAACCCACAGATCATTCCTGTCACTTTAGCTATAGTGTCATACTACATTTTCTCAGATGACAAACTAATTACTCTATATTGAACCTTCTGTGCTGATCTATTATCTTGCGTATAAGAGATAGAGGGCCAGATGTAGCAAGGGTTTTCCCGTTCGCAAACGGCCCGTTTGCAAACGGGAAAAAGCATTTTGGGATGTATTATCCCAAAAGGCCATCGCAAAATAAGGAATCGCAAAATTTGTGATTCCCTATTTTGCGAATGCTTTTAACGAATCGCAAATTGCGATTCCTTAAATGCAATTCTGGAAGCACCCAAAATTTGTAATCTGGCCTTAAGGAATCGCAAATTACCACCAACTTCAAGTTGGTGGTAATTTGCGATTTCCTAGAAAAATGCACTTTTTTGAATTTTTCAAAGTGCCATGTGGCGCACATACATGCCAGTGGCGCACATACATGCCCTTAGGGCATGTATGTGCGCCACATGTGCACACATGCATATTTCAGGGGTGCAACAGGGTGTCCTTTTGGCACCCTTGAAATTGCATTCGCAATTTGCGAGTACCTATTGGGTACTCGCAAATTGCGCATGCAATTCCCATTTATTTCTATGGGCCTCTTTGCCCATAGAAATGAATGGAAGCCATTCCTTATTTGCGCATTGCAATTTGCGAGTCGCAAATAAGGAATGCGTAGGAATCGCTATTTTAATTGCGAAACCTACGTACATTGCATTTTGCGAGTCCTTAATAGCGAATCGGTAAAATTCGCTATTAAGGACTCACAAAATACAATGATGATACATCTGCCCCAGAATGCTTTAAATAATGTGATTAGGTTTAATCCTGATGGCCAACTCTTTTGAGTTACCACCCTCTCAACAATGGACGATGGCTGTGCCCTATAGTTGGCCCTTGAGGCAATGTCACTGATGGATATATATCTTGCAAACTGCATAGGCTCTTTATTCGTATGATAAGGTGGTGAATAAAAGATGAAATCACCGTCTTCTTCCATTGCTTGCGCCAGGTGACTATACACCAAAGAATCCTGTCAACACACAGACACACTTTGTTGTTCAAGGCCATTCATGACATCCAACCTATCTATGTGAGGTAAACAGAATGCAGACAATCAAGTCTGGGTCTCCCACTCTGACAGAGCCAAACACCTGGTTTCCACAGTAAAGCACTCCTCAGATAGAGACATTACTCCTGTAAATGACCAAGGATTTGATAGCCTTTTCCGTTTTGTTTGTGAAATGCACACCATGGTAAAAGACATTAAATTATACTATTTTCTTCTTTTGCTGCCCAACTACAAGACAGAGGACAGACTGCCACCTTGCAGAAATCAACAAAGGTTTTGGCTTTTCTTGAAGGGATTTCGAAACGTACCCCACTCACCTATTTTAAGAAACCCTTTCCTACCCATAATAGAACTGAATCTTAAGTTCGTCATTAAAAAGCCTGTTTCCCCTCATATTGCTCCTTTATTTTTTTACTTCAACCTAAAATCCAGTTCAGAAACTTTAATATTGTTAAAATAAAAAATGCCTATTTAGATCTGATGAGAAGTTGCATTTATTGGTAAGGAGAATGTGTGTTCTGGGATCTTCCCAAGGCAGTCCAGCTCAGGACTGCCCTATAAATAATTGTGGGTTTGTGCGCGTCTTCTTGTTGAATGCAGCACGTATTCACGGTCACTCCAGCATGCTGAAAACTAGCATAGCTTAAAAACATCGATCCAAGTGCCATGTAGAGAACATTTGTGGAAGAGCCTGTTTGTGTTGTTGTTAATAAATTTGCTTTAATCTTAAAAAGGGAAGATGCTAAGAGGTAATTGCACCTCAAAACAGAAAGTACCTGATTTTGCTACACTTCCAGGACGAGGGACTAACAGGAAGCAGGTCTCAGAGAGTGACTTGTCAGTTATTGAGTAACCTTACTTGAGCCAAAGCAGTAATTGGAGAGTGATCGACTTTGTAGGGTAAGCACTTGGCCATGTAGGAACCTGACTCCCCTAACAACGGAAATCCAGTGTAAGGGCAGATTGATAGAGGTCTCAACAATAAAAAAAATCTAATTCCTTTTTAGGTCTCGCCTAGGCAGTGCTTGTGCTGTCTCTTCGAGATATGCTGTATTCAGGATATGGGCATTAAGCAACACCCATCTTTCTAATTGGCTCCTTTAACTGTCTTTTGTAAATGGCTACTTTTCATTGGTTATTATGGTCACTAGTCCCTTCTTTTTTTCTTTTGTAACCACCCACGAGGACTGCCCCTCTTGCATGTGGTGTTACTCATCATGTTATTTATTACTCTCTGAGCACTCTTTTTCGTTAAGGCTCAGTAGCTCACTCACACCCACACTTGCTCTCTCTCCTCGTAATTATTAACAGCTACTCTTTATATTTGCTAATACTCGCTCCTGCTCCTTGGATACAGCTCTACCTCTTCACCCCTCACTGCTTGCCCACCCCATCCACCTCTCCGAGTTCTGTGTTTTTTTTTTCTTTTAATTTGTCTCTCCGCACCCCCAACACTGCTTGACCGCCCATCCGAGATTGCTGTTTTTTTATTTTATTTTTATTCGTATATCTCGGGCAGGAGATTAAGTGATTTGCTAAGAATCACAGAATATTGAAGCGACACCGAGGATCGAACACTGGTCCCCAGCTTCCGAGTCGGCAGCTCTGACCACTGAGCCACATCCTCTCCCTCTGGGGACAGTACAATATTATATATATTTGCTTATTATGCAAAGACGTTCCAATACAAACTACACATGGGCAAATTACAACGAAGAAATGCTAATAACCAAAGCTAAAAAAAATAAAGTTAAACTATACAGAGAAGGAGCGCCACAAATATCAATTGATATCCCAATTAATTACTGAAGTCTTTCGAATAACAAGTCCTCAGGCAGTCCATTCAGTACAAAGTTCTTCTTCTTTATTGGTTAACAACAAACATTCTTTTCAAGTTGTTCAATTCTCTTTTATAGTCAGCTGATCAATTCTTTTTTTAAAGTCAGCCAACGCGTTTCGTCCTAAAAGGACATCATCAGGGCAATATATGAGTTCTTGTATTTATTCTTAGTTCGATTTTGCTGGTCCAATGTCCTCCAGTATATATTCAATATTCATAGAAAATCTCCAGCTCCCTTGTTCATATAACCCATCATCTTTATACACGTCAGAACGTCTTTCCCTTGTGTTCACACTCAGCGCGGCCCGATAAATCCCGCCGGACCAGCAAAATCGAACTAAGAATAAATACAAGAACTCATATATTGCCCTGATGATGTCCTTTTAGGACGAAACGCGTTGGCTGATTTAAAAAAAAGAATTGATCAGCTGACTATAAAAGAGAATTGAACAACTTGAAAAGAATGTTTGTTGTTAACCAATAAAGAAGAAGAACTTTGTACTGAATGGACTGCCTGAGGACTTGTTATTCGAAAGACTTCAATAATTAATTGGGATATCAATTGATATTTGTGGCGCTCCTTCTCTGTATAGTTTAGTTTTCTGGAAGGGTGGTTGTTGAGCGGTGAACCACAAGGAGTGAGCACCAACATAATAGGAATATACATCTTAATTTAAACTATTAATTGACTAGTGCGCTGATGTGTCAAGCCCTTACCGCTGAAACTGGATAATTTGTAAAAAAATAAAGGCATTCTTGCGTTGGTTATTAACATTTCTCTGTTGTAATTTGCCAGTGTGCATGTTTGCTTAACAAGCAGATATGTATAATATTGTGTCAATTAGTATTTACTAAATGCCTCAGATTTCATAATACTGGAAAAATTATATTATACAAGCTCAAGTGCCGTTTGGTATATTTTCTGTTTTCCCTTACAAAATGGCTGCCAGATTTACACCTACAAAGGATGGCTGAAATTAAACTTGGCTACCATTACCGTGTGGGAAGTGTGGTCACGTGACAGTGCCCAAATGCCAGGTAAAGATGACCGCCAACATTCTGTTAAAAGGGGACACGTGTCCGAACCTAACAGCATGGCTACAGCAGCATCAGTAAGTGACTTCTAAGACCAGAAGTGCGGTGCTTGCAGCTTCGGGAGGGTAGTCCGAGAATAGCACCTGTGGCATACATGCGCTCAGCTGTAATGAATCCTGCTACAGAAATTCACTGTAGTTGACCCTGGCTGTACGTTTGTGTGACACACTGCTCGGGCTTTACCACTTCTGCTGGAGCACACGTTATTTTTATTAAATTTCTATAGTGCAGACAGGTGTTAAAGTGCTTGTCTCTCCTGCTGCACCGGAAGAGACAATACTGCTCCGGATGAGGTTACACGGCCCAATGTGAGCCACAAACAAGATGGTCCCATGCATTAAAAAAACAAAAGCGTCTCCCTTGCTGCACCGGAAGAGACAACACTGCTCCGGATGACGTTACCCAGCCATGGGCCAAAGCATCTTT
Organism: Calotriton arnoldi; assembly: GCA_963921515.1. NCBI lineage: Eukaryota > Metazoa > Chordata > Amphibia > Caudata > Salamandridae > Calotriton > Calotriton arnoldi. The sequence continues at coordinate 1,017,382 of CAWUFW010007131.1, forward strand.
TATCCATATTCTTGCCTTTTAACTTGGATTGAGCAACCTCGGTCACCATACAGCAACCACACATTCACAAATAATAGACAGTGTCCCTGTTACTTGGAGATAAAGTGTATAGACAATGCCTTATAGTAACAGACTCAAAGGAGGCAATCAGCATAACCTTGCGCAGTACAGAGAACTTAAGTTGCATAACTAACTGCGAAATGAACACATGCTGCTAGGTAAGAAGAGGGCTGATTTGTCATCCATACTTACACCAATGATTGCAAATGATAGAATAAAAACAAAATACACAAATAATGCATTTAAAAATAGCTCTTTTATTATGATAATGAATTATCTCATGCTGCAATCAGTAAAACTTAATTCGCTTTGACTATCAGGGCTCAGTACAGTTGAACTTTTGACATCATATTTTTTAGTCGACGCAGCCCTTCATTTCCATAGCACTTGGCCTCTGACAGCAGAGTCTAAAAATGGTGCCAGATTGTGACAAACTCCGGGACGGCTGTGGTATGTGAACGTGTACCCACATGGGACACGTTGGTACCACAATTTAATTTCACCACTACACAAATATGCTAAACAATACCACCCCACACAATTCCAATCCAACCCACATAATTCACTCCACACCACATACTTCCACAACACTCCAAACAAAAACACATGGGTAAAATACATTATCATTTACAATGCCAATAGCTCTAACTCTTGTAAATGCGAGACCCATTGCAATGCAAATGCTTGTTAACTCATTGGTGGTGGGCCATTGTTAGCAGCTGGGACATCTACGGACTGATTCTGTACACATTCCAGTGTATATATCACAGTGGGTTATTCAGACTAGTAATGCATTGTAGGATTTCTCATTTCTGTCTCACAAACAGATTTTGGGAAAAAATAAGACCACAGGACGTATAATGTTAGATTATTGGTAATTATTTGTCAGTACGACAAATTTCATTTCCAGAAATTCTGAAATGTTATTCATGTTTTAATCTGTGTTGTATGTTTCTAAAAAAAAACCTGTTGATGGAAAAGTACATATCAGAAACGTATTTCCTTTCAGTGGAATAGTTCAACAAATATGGCAGTATGTCATTGCACAGTACCAAAGAATGACCGTGGAGGGAGTGTGGACGGCTGTTTTCCAATTTCACGACAGTACAGCATGAGTGAAATTCAAATAAAATGTTTCTGATAGAAACAATAAATACATAGTGAGGTTCATCTGCTGCTGCTGCACAATTATGAAATCTCTGTGAAATGGAACACAGAAATGAGTGGCCCTGTGCCATTGATTCTAAGGGAGCTGGATGTGAACACCGTCCTCCCAGACGCCTGTTGTGCCCTGGCTTCTTGCGTTTGTATCAAAAGCTTTTATGAGACTCTCTCTCTCTCGAGAAAATACATCAGATTAGCGCTAGGCCTCTTTTCAAACATACATTTCTCCTCTCCTGTGTGCTCGCTGAGCCTCCCCCAAGTGCAGCACCTTTTATATTTGCATTTCAAAGGAAGCATTACCTAGATAGTCAGTTTCCTGGAGACCAACACTCAAGCATGCAGTAATTGCAGACACCTGAGGAGGGTGAAATGGGGGTTTCAGATCTCTGCATTCAGTGCACTTGTTTTTGTGCTAAATAAAGGTTAGCGTTACGAACGCATTTTTTTTTGCTGGTTCCCTCTAACCTATGAATCATATGTATTACATTTTTCACTCAATGCCTGGTACCGATTTCAAAATTCAGCTTCCAAATTGAAATCTCGTGTTCTTAATGCTCGATGCAAATAGAGATGTGTCACACTGGCGGCTGAGGGCTATTTTCCTTTGTAAACAAGCAGAAAAAACGTTTAGTGAAAGATGGTTGCAGCGTAGAGCTGAAATAAATACTAATTTACATTGATGAATGCTGACATGGGAAAGTGGCGATCTCGTCCAGCTGGGCCCGCTTTGCAGCCAGTAAGTATAACATTTCAGGAGCCTGAAAAATGACGATTGTTTACTCATCTTTTGCTGACAACTTACATAATGCATATTTTATTTATTTATTTTAGTTTTTAGTTACCTGTGGCACACTAGGACACACCTGTCAATTTGTAGAACAATCTGACAGTGTAGGGGAGGGGGCGGGGCCTCGCGCCGAGAAGTACCTAGGAGGCTCTTTTGAACCCCACCCCGCCCCCAAGCCCCCTCCTTCCAAGAAAAAAAAGCTTGCTGAGGCTAGTGCCGATGTCCCGGGGTGATTTCACACCTCTTAATCGACTTCGTCCAGTTCAAAGCCTCTCGAAAATAAGCTGGAAAACATTTACAGTGGTTTTCAGATCTTTTTCCCTGCCAGTGTGACCATGTGATGGGAACCATGTGAGTTGGCAGGTATGCTAGGAGATGGAAAACTCACCCAAGGTACAGTGGTGCTGGAACAATTTTAAAGTGGGGATGTTGCCAGAGGGAATGTGAACGATCCAAGCTTCATACAAACAAGCATTGGCATAGCCAATAGGTCTCGCCTTTGGGACCTTATAAGTGTTTAGCCAGAGCTATTGCCAATGTTTTTAAGGTATGTTGTAGAGCAATGTAGCTGCTGTGTTCAATACTGTAAAGTTTGTGCACTTTACATGAGCACTAGTTACGTTACACAAGGACACTTTAATGAGCCTGTGCACGTCAAAAGGATTCTGGGAATGGTTGCGTGCGGTGTCAGCTGCTGGGGCAGAGATAACCAAGCTTTCATAGCATAAGCATGTAAATGTGGGGCACTGCAGGAGACGAACATGTGGCTGGAAAAGGTGTAAAGCGGTTTATGTTATGAGCGTAGCTTCAGAGCGCTGTAGCAGTTTTAGTCTGAGGGCCCCGCTCCGTGTGGGTCTAGGATTGTTACTGGCGCAGTCAGGTTGCCTGATGTAGCATCCTTTGGCTGGGATAGCTTGATTTGTTTACTGTTTTCTAGTGGTTAATGTGTAAAATAAAGGCCTCTTCCTGGCATCCTATGGTTGGACAGAGCTTTATCGCGTTTGTCAGAAGCAACTTTTAAAAGCTGCTAACACAGGTCATTCAATGGATGCAACAGAAATGTAACTCCGAAAAAGACAGAGATGCTAGTGCTGAGTAAAGTGAATAATTTTACTTCAAATGAATGCTGGAACTTGGTTTTCCGACTTCCCTCTATCCCCCCAACCAACTGTGGTAAAAAATAAATAACTAGGGGGCTAAATTTGAAAATAAGTTGTCTTTTCACCAGCAAATTCTTAGCACTACTGGCACGTGTTTTGTTCTTTTACAGACTGACAATTTTTACATACATCGCGTGACACTTTAACCCCCCTCCAAAATGACTCACGTGGGGCTCATTCCGCAAAGGGCTTTAGGGCTCAGCGTGCAATCACCGGGATGGCAGTGTGAAAACACCAGCCGGTGCAAGACGCCACTCTCTCTCCCCAGAGGATCAGCTTAAAATGACAGACAGGAACATCACGGCGCCGGCAATGCGGTATCTATCTACACTGCCCTTCCGGAAGGGGTTTACCACCTGCTGGCACAACGTTGCCACCCGCTCTGGTAGAGGTTGAAATATATATGTAATAAGGGCTGTGGTATTGTGTCCATCACCCTGAAATATCAAAATACATTTGGTGTTCAGTCTCTCTTTCTCTTGGCCTCCCACAACTCCCCCTTCATCCCATGATCCACACAGGTCGTGGGAACCATGCAGTACATAGAAAGCAATGAATGCGTGGATTTAAACAGGTTGCAAATAAATGGTTCACTTGCTAAAATTGTCGTGAACTAAAAACGGACCTCACCAGGAAGTGCAAGTAATAATACTTACTCACTAACGCAACTTTTAGCCTCACAGGAGAAAGCACCACTTATTACAAACAATCTTTACCACCAGGTGAGTGGTTTTTATTCAGCAGTGTACTCCCGGTTACACTTGCACACCTTCTGCACTCCCTTTTTTCCTGAATAAATGCTCGAATCGTTCCGCCGTACCAAAACGTACAATGCTTCTGACGGGGTTTCATTGAAACTGGTTGCAAGAGATTATCCCAGGCTGAAAAAAGTTTTACATTAGACACGGAATCTCAAACTCTGGGAGCCACCGGTTACATTTAATAAACTGCAAACCCTGTGGAATGGCTACTACTTGTAATTCCATGTATACAGTGCTGACTGCCCCTGACGAGGCGTTGAAACTATCAATAATAGAAAAGGAGTTAAGGAAGAGGGGTGGGGGCATCCAGAGACTGTTCCAGCTAAGAAGCATGTCTGACTGCAGACAAAACCAAAAACAAGCATTTCAAAGAAAAGCAGGGCGGCGCGTTAACATTAACATAAATTGGTAACCTGATACAGGAATAGCCAAACATGCAATGAAAGCTACAACTGGGCCGGAAAGACAATAAATTGCTTTAGCAGATAACAAGCGAAAGCACGTGACCCAGGAGAAATGCATCTGCCAGCCTGCTCGCTTCCGAGACCCATAGGCCATAGGAGTGAACATTTTAAGAAGAGGTGGGACATGCACCCGCCTTTGGCCAATCGCGTGCTTTCATTTCTTGAAAGCCACACGCAAAGGCCAATTGATGTGACAACCACATGCACAAGCTTTCTGAAAGCTTTCTGCATGTCTGGAGTGATTACAAGAGCCCTCTTCTAGAGAGCAGCGCATTCGCGCTGCACTCTAGGCGAGACCTAAAAAAAAAGGGTGCTATCTGGACTGAACGTTTATGTGACTACAGCCACAAAGAAGGCATTGATAAACAAATAAAGATAAATAACATGTGGATAAAAAAGTATATTTTTGTGTCTCCCACTCTACAGCAAGGGCTTCTTCTAGAGGTTGGTAGACCTCTGGACCTCGCTGAACTACATTACATTTTACCTTTTAATTGGCATAAAGAAAGCAGTATATTTGTTTCCAATATCTGACTTTATATTCTTGCCCTTGATGTACTGTGAGCCCTTCCAAAGTTTCTAACCATATTGAAATATATGTGTGTGTGTATATATATATATATATATATATATATATATATATATATATATATATATATATATATATATATACACACGCACACACACATATACACACACACACATACATACACATACATACACATACATATATATTTTAGGAATGAGTCTGTTAAAGGAAACAATAGGAAGGCTTCAGGATGAGAGTTGATAACCTGGGGTGTGAGATTTGGGCCTTGATATTCCGTACCCTGGAACGTGTTGAACATTAATGGATTAAGTGGTTGGGCCCCACACAATGCACTTTTATTATGCCCATACTAAAATGGCCCCATCTTCTTGCAGCATCAAGATTTCTGCTGAAGGTTTTCTATAGTGGAGAGTATTCTACAGCTCTAGACAATACCTACCGACACGAACGTTTCTGGAGTTTACTGTACCCTGAGGTAGTTTGAAGCAATTTGTTATGGTTCTAGTCCTTACAAACCCTGAGAGTGAAGGAGGCAGAAAAAACTGTGAATGATTACTTTTTAGACAATGAAACGCAAATTATTAAAGCTATAAACAAATAAAATCATTGGTGCAAATGCCAAATGAAAGAAGAACCGCAAACACTGAACCAATACCTCTAATTCTGCAATTCGAAACAACAAGCAGGCAATCATTAAAATCTACTTTCTTTCTATGTTCATAGAAGTGTCTAGGATCAAACATAAGTTTGTGTGAAATCGACTTAACCCTTTAGTCCTGCCCATCACTTGTGACCCCCGCAAAATGAAATGGCAAGAGCACAATACACCAGTGAACTGGGGGCAAACCCTACCACCTCAACTATGCCGGTCTCGTCAACTCTCGGTTTCAATAAGTAGACTGAAAAATAAGTTACATGAATTAGGAAATCCAAACGTGCGTTTTTCACCAACAAACGAAAAAGAAGGGGTGCTTCCCTGGAAGGTAAACGCTCTCATTAGAAATAAAGAGGTGTATGGCGTGTGTAACGGCACCGCCATTCACTAAAGGTAACTAATGCCTAAACTGTCTGTGATACCCTTTTAATAACAATGTCCTTCCACAGTTAGCGGGGACGGCCTGGTTAGGAGGGTTGGGTGAAACAACTTTTATTCCTGCAAAAATGTCACAAAATGTACTCGCCAGTAGGCTGCGTGACAGTTGAACATGAGGACATACATACCTCGTGCACAAAAAAGTCATGCGAGATACTGGCGGGAGACTTATTTAATGAGGAAAATGTCTCCCTTGGACGAAAATCAAGATTTTGTGCCAGCAAAATTGTGTTGACATGCAAGCAACAGTGTTCCGGCATTTGCAATGAAGCCTCGGTACCAGCTTACTCACGCGCTTTCCGGGGCAGCTTCGGCTGGGAATGCGGCCAGTCTCTTCCTCCTGCGTGACGTTTCTATCCATGCTGTTTGCTGAGATCAAAGAACAAGCGCGCGCGGCAGCAGGGAGAGAGGAGGGGGCCTGCGCCGGTTTCCCTTGCGGGAGCGAGCAGGAACCATTTGTCAAAGCTCGCTCCCGCAAGGGAATCGCCAAACGTGCGCGCGTTGCCATTGAAGGCAATGCAACGCGTGCACGTTTTTGGCTGATAAGGCTTATCAATTGCTAAAGGTCTCCTTCCTACGCAGCGCATGTGCGCTGCGTAGGCGAGACCTAAAAACAAGTTTAGCAATGTGCAATGCCCATTCAGCAGGAGAGTGGGAAGGGTGTGGCTTGTAGCTGATGGTGCATTTTGGAGCACTGGTGAGGCAACGCACTGTCATTTGCAGACAGCACATTTTCAAATTAAATGGTCACTAAATTTGCATAGACATGCCGTTTTACTGGTAAAAATAAATAGCACAAAAACGAATATGTGCAGTTTCAGTGAATATTTTTCATTTGCTCATCACCAAGTAAAGTGTCTTAATTTCTTTTGATCCTATTAAAATCTTTGTTTCCATCACACTTCAGAAATACAAAAAAGTTCTTCATTTTTGCCTTCCTAATTGCCGATATAATTTGAAATGTATCTAGTTCTTTTCCCAATTTTTAAATGTTGTTGTGTGTTAGAAAAAAACAAGCATTTGCAATGCAATCGATCTCGCCTTTGGGACCATATATGTATTTAGCTATGCAGCACATTAGCCTGGGTGCTGAACCATCTACTGTTCTTTAACATGGAAGGAAAGTAAGCACCAAACTGTGTGACACGCCAGGTATGGGAACACATGGAGAGAAATATTGCCTTTCAGCGGGAAATGGTATAGTCCAAAGCTCTGTTTTTAATATAAAATCAGGGCCTTCAGTGGTCATATCACTGAAAATACAAGATTCGAAAAAAATATTGTCTACGGGTGCTTGTGGAAGACAATTTCTATGGACTGGACCTAGAGAATGCTAAAGTGATTCTGGTATTTTACTGACCTCTGCTGGTCGTTTTCTATCAAGACAGTTAAATAGAGGCTGTTCAACAAGCAGAAAGCAATTCTGGTATTTTACTGACCTCTACTGGTCGTTTTCTATCAAGACAGTTAAATAGAGGCAGTTGAACAGAAGAAAAAGTCCCTTAGCGGAAGCAGACAAGTCCTAGGGCTGATCTCCAGAGCCCACAAAGTACATACACATATAAGTATATACTAAAGTATACACATGTCTCGAATGCTCGACCTAATGACATGCTACTGTCTTTCCTTTCGTTGCATGTTCCTCAGCAGGATTGTTACCTAGATCACTTTTACAACATTTTCACACTTTGCAGTCAGAGAAATATCTGTACCCTCCAGTTTCCAAATAAGCAGCAATTTGTCAGAAGATATAGCCTGATATTTGACCTTTGTCTTTGAACGAACAGCAAATGTGACAGGATACACCGAAAAATTAAAGGCATCTTTATTGCTCATTCACCTTCTGAACTCCAGCATTATTATTTCTGGGGGTGCTGAAGCACCCCCAGCACCCCTCCTTCCTGCAGCTTCCACAGATCAGAAAGCCACAAAAATCACAGGGTATTGTCACTGGATTTGCATAGCATGAGACGAGGTGGTTCTTTGAGAATAGGAAGGGATGGGTTTTCTCTGAATGACATAAGGGCGGAGTCTGTCCTGATGTGCATAGACATACTGTTGCAGAGTTAAGGCCAATTACTGAGAAACATCTGTCACCACCGTTGACCTGTTAGGATTGGTGGTTCATAGGCATTAATGGTTGGTGGAATATCCTTTTGTGGAGACCTATCTGGCGGTATTTGCAGTGCATCTGAAAGAGGTAATGAACATGACTTGTACCCTGATGGGTTGTTGGGGAGGTTCAGAGGGTAGCACCGAGTCAGTCTCCTATGTTAAATTCTGTGTCCATTTGGCAGCTGTGATTTGTCTTGTTTGGGCCATGCGCATGTGGTGTTTGAGTGCATCTATGTTTGACATTTATTACTGAGCTAATAGCAATGGCATGTTGCTCTCGGTATCAACCATTGCATAGGCAAATATTGTGGTTCCTTCAAAGTACTCTCAGGAGATAGTCTGATCTTTTGATGATGCTGCTCATTTGGGTCTTTAAACACAGGTTACCTGTTAGTTTTGGAGAGAGTTGCAGTGAACAAGGAAGAGGATCTCCGTTTTAGAGCAGTTTAGTTTGAGTCTGCAATGTCCCACCCAAAGTTCTAGGATACTCAGACACTTCATCGCTACATGGAAGCTTCAGGTTTTCTTCCGAAGCGGAGAAAGGTTTAAAGGCAAGGATAAAAATAATCGGTCATTTGTTGCAATGAGGGTCTGTTGTATCAAAATAACACCCCCCCCCGAAATGTATCTTTCATATTTTTGTTTAGTGTTTGCACCTGCTCTACTAACCAAAGTACATTTTGTTGATTGTCGATAGACCATTTGCTTTAAAGGAACAAAAAGCTTAAAATATTATAAACTTTGTTGACATTCCATTAAAATGCAAAGGTTATAACTACAGTTGGGCAGAGGTTTTCATTTTTGCTTTAATCTTTTTTTAAGAACAACATGCTTACATTTATTTTATGACTTCGTCCAATTACTTCAACTTCCCATACATAGGATAGGTGCTGATGATGATATAGTGAGCAAATTGGTGAGAACCTGCCAATCGCCCCCTGGTGGTTGCTTACGTGAGGCACACATGCTTTTCTTCTAAGGGTGTCTTATACCTGCACTCTATATTTTTCTTGGCACCAGACTTTCTTGTTGTTGCTTTTACAGTTTACGCACACAGGGATGTTTTTTTAGATGTACACTAGAGACAGCACTATCTTGGATATAGAGGAAGTGGCCCCTGAAAACCTGTATAAAAAGGATTTGACTGCAGGTTCAGTCGCTGCTACAGGGAGCTGCACATCGCTGCCACTCCCGTCCCGCTTGGCAACACAGCCAGGGCTCGTACAATGATGCCTGGTTTTCTGCCCCATCCGCCATCCAGTAACATGTTTCAGTTCAGACCGTGGTCCTGTCATGCCCCCAGCCCCCGTCACCGATGCTGACTCGTACTTTGGAAAGTACACCTCATTTTTCAGTGGATATATCCCGCCAGCTGCCCAGTACCATCTTTCAATCCAGACAGTGATTCTATGGCGCCCACGTCACTGACGCCAACCTGTACTTTGTACTACTGCCCACATATGCTTGATACGTGTATCCATAGTCAATATTCAGAGTAGCTGGCTCTACTTTGATCAGTGCTTGCCTTCGTTCCTCTCTCCTACCAGGACTCATCCCATTGTGGATTGCACTCCTCCACATGCATTTTTGTCTCAGTCATACAAATTTAAGTCCTGATGATGATCCCCAGATTGTAATGAGGGATCGAAACGTCTTCGACATAGAGTACCATGACTGAGTCGTCAGGCCCTGATTATAGGTTGGCCGGAATTTTCAAGTCCCTGTGTGAACCCCTGTTTGTGCTCAAAATTCCAAGTTCTGTGGTATAGTGTATGTGGTAATTACCCGGTGCATGAAATTTCTCCCCCTTTGTTAAATTTCGGTAAGTCAAACGTGTTGGCATTTAACTGGGAAAAAGTGTATAGTATTTACCATACTATGTGGATTTTGGTGCAGCAAGCACCAAAATCCACGTTATTCTCCAAAAACTTATGATAGGTGTTATTTATCACACCCACTAAATAGCGTACCCTGGAGTATAATTATTTATGATGTGTGCGAAATAACATTGATTTCGACAAACACAAAATAAGGGCCTAATTGCCTTACACGGAAATGGAATACAAAAAATATGTTTTTCTAAAATCAATAGCGCAAAATACGGCAGCATTTTTATTTTATGGGGAAATGTTTATTCCGAAATATTGACTCACCATTTCCGGAACTGAAAGCTGTATTTGTCGTACACATTATTAAAACACTGAAAAAATAATACACCGAGTTCATGAAGAGAAAGAGACATGTAACCTGCTTTTATCTGTCACCGTGACATGTTCCAGATGCATGGATATGAAGGATACACGCTTTATTTGGCAACATTGTAATAGCTTTTTTAGAATGTAACATTTGACATTGATTTGAAAAATGTAGTATGTCAATTTGTGTCGTTCTAACTGTTACATGTTTTACAATTTTAGAACCTGAAGGAGAAGTTTCCCCCCCAGTGGGAGCCGGTGTGAACAGCAACAGCTGGACCTTCAAATATGGACCTGGAAACCAAAAACAACCAGCGCCAATTATCCCGCCTGACTTCCCTGACAATTTCATTATCCCAGGGTCTCCCGCCATTATTTCCATTCGACAGGACCAGCCATCCAGCCAAGCCGCTGACAAAGGTAACTTCATAACTTTTGGAAAGAAAGAGGAGACGAAGAAGAAGAAGAAAAAGAAGAAGGGAACCACCAAGACAACTGACAAAAAGGAAAAAGGAAATAGCACTACTGACAACAGTGACCAGTGAAGGGAAATTCAGTTACCAGATTTTTTTTGTAATGATGGCCGAAATTTCCTATGTAGCAAATCCCAACTTCTTCCTACTCTTAGTACAGCTCACCTGTACACATATTTATACAATAAGACCAGGACATTTGCTATGTATGTCTATGTTCTAAACGGGTTCTTTTGTCTTCAACGGTATGTTGAGCCTGGTGCCAGCCATTTTCCTTCACTTTATTATTAGCATCAAAAATAAAGCTAACAGTTTTGCTACCACTGCAGCAAAAGGGACGCATATTCAAGGGATGTTGGGATCGCCATATTTTGATTGTGCTATCCTGTCACTATTTTAGACGTGGGGCGTGTGTATGTTTGACCGGTTCGTGTTTGGTTTTGTTTGATAAGAAGGAGATTGTATCCAACTGGAAATTTATTCTGGGTAGGATAAGAGTATGAAAATCAGAGAGCAAATATAATATGTAAACATTAAAAAGCAATGAACTAATGAGCATGATGCTTGAAGCATCTTGTCGTTTGGTGGACAGATATATCGGGATGTGTGAGTGATTCATTTTTTCCTAAATTTTAGTTAATATATTTTAATACGTTGAAGCATAGGCAAGAAACAAGTTAAACTCTTTAGCAGGTGTGTTTTAACATGCAGCCAATGGCCTGGTGCTCTTATAGCGCATTAACATAGGGCTGTTGCCAAATAGAAATGTGCTGACGCTAAGCAAAAACAAAATGGTGACTGTTGTCAAGTAAGATATTTCCTGTGGTGTATAAGGGGTGGCCTGTCCGCCAATAAATGTGACAGGATGTGGTATGTTTACCTTTTAACTTCCAAACCCCACCTTATGTAACATTTAAATGTAGTATGCCTTTGTAAAGATCAGGTATTTCCCTCAACGTATGTAACCCCAGGGGAGACAACCGATGCCTAAGATACGTGTTCATTAGTGAAGAGAGAGAGAGTAAATTCAATACACACATGCTGTCCCACTGAATCCAACAGACACACCTCTACAGCCATTACAATGTATACTTGCTGCTATTAAAGTGCTTTAGAAAAATTGCCTGAAACATCTGTATTATATCAACCACCTGCCAATCACACCTTTGTCCTGTGTAGTCACAAAGTGGCTGCCGTTTGCATGTATTACTACTAATAACAAGAACCACATGTTTGCATTTATCTGCACTTTGAGAAAACACAAGATCTTGTTAAATGGCATTTAATTGTTACTAGTGCAGGATAAGCAGTACTTCCCGTACACATCATACAATCTACTAACGTTCTAACTATGTGCAGTAACCTTGTGTCACCTCCCCACAGTCCCTTTCGGTTTCATTTTAATTTTTATGAGAATATGAACTGTTGACCCTACTAACACACATTATGTGGAATTAAAGTATGTATGCTCTATGCTCTTATGAAACCCCAAACATATTTATTCTGTGCTCGTGTATGTGAATGCAATTGCAACTATTACCCATAGTTGTCTTTAAGCTTTATTGTTGAATGTAAAATTCATATTGCATTTCCTTTTTGTACACTTGTGAAAAAGTGGAGTAGTGTTGATTTTTTAAATCACTGTTTATTAATTTTTGTTTATGAAACACACAGTAAAATATCTTTTTAAAACAATAAATCTGCGGATTGAAGTCGTTTATTAATTGATTTTGGCTTTTTCATCGAATAAGAAAGAAGTGCAATTAAGCTGATGGAAATTACTTTACTGCATTGCACCTCTATCAAATCTCGAGTACAGAGAAATATATATATATATATATACTTGTCTCTACGGCACATGATGTTCAAGTGGGAATCTCTACGCCATTCGTAGAAAATTTTACATTTTCTTCAGGATTACCACCTGCATAATGAGTTACAAATGTATTGCATATGTGTTTTAAAATGTACATAAAACCTGAGTGTGAGCACGCATCAGCACAAAAACACACTGTAAGAACATATCATCTGAGCACTGTTATTTCTGTTTTTTATTTCGTGGTGTACAGAAGCAAATTCCCAAGAAATTCTGTAAAATTTGCTTCCACATACAATAGAAACAAAAGACGCAAGAAAAGTGTTTGGTTTTAGTTTCATATAGTTAATGTGGTTCTGACGAGGGAATTGAGGTCCAGTGATACGCACAGGAATCATGACAAATGCTCCTTTTGTGGCAAGGCAAATTTGGGTGGCAAATTAAACAAGCATTGGCAAAGCCAATTGGTCTCAGCAATCCCAGAGGTATTGTCACTGGTGTTGTCAAAGTATTTTAGACATGTTTAGCTATAGTCCCCCTAACAGTTAACCTTTGGACTATGTTTCAAGCTGCTCAAAAACGGGCAGGATATGAAACAGTAAGTGCTTAAATGAATTAAAAACTAATAGCAGACAATAGCTATATAGACAGACAGATAGAAAATAGATAAAAGATAGATACATAAAAGATAGATGAAAGATAGATACATAAAATATAGACAAAAGATAGATATATAGATAATATAAAAGACAGATACAAAATAGATAGATAAAAGATAGATAATAGATAAATAGAAAATATATAGATACATAAAAGATAAACCTATAAAAGATAGCTAAAAGAAAGATAGATATAAAATATATAGATACATAAAAGATAAATAAAAGATAGATACATAAAAGATAGATAGATAGAGGAGAGAGCAAAGAAAGGCAACACAGATTTTGGATTCGTGAAGGAGATGGGTTTTATCAACAGCCAGCCTTCCCTCGTGCAGTGTCTGAAGTCCTTCCCCGCTGTCCTTTCGTTCTGCACTTAAAGTAACAGACAAACAGGTTGTTTTAATCATTACTTATTAATTTTAGTCTGTATGCCCGTTGCTCTAATGACTTGGCTCTCAGTTTCCTCCTGATATTAAGTGGGGTCTGGAACTGGCAAAAGTTGAGGCATGGGTACAACTGCCTAATACCAAACGCATGTATAAGTTAGCTGTTAGGCACCCTTAATATTATATGCATCCGTGCCTTACCTTGATACACTTTGATCGAGATCTTTTCATTCGACTCTCACTCTGTGAACTATTCTGCTGAGAATAAAGTAGAGGAATTAATCCTCTCCATTCAGAATCCCCCAAGAACTGCAGAGTTGCGAGAAAAAGGCCCACATACAATCACTCAATGGTGAGACACACCTTTCTAAAGAAAGTTTTACTGCATTCAGATGATCGAGCAATTCAAATTATTCAAAGCTTCTCCGATTATGCCTCTTGCTGATCGAGATAGCCAAACTAGTTAAGTGCAAATATTGCTGTTAAGCACAGTCCTTAATCCAAACCTTACCAAATGTTGAAGCATATTCACATAACCTCTACCCAACCATAATGTATGGGTAAATAAAGCAATGCAGTTAAAAAAACAAAAACTCAATGAGTACCCAAATACTATGAAAATCAAATCAAAGAGGAAAGCTAAAATGATATTCACATCCTTGTTTAGTCAATGAACATGCAGATTGCTATATCATCATCATTGTAGATAAAGAAAAGATCTGATATTACATTATCTTCATCCTGTCAAGATGTACACAACTCAAATTGCCATTGTGTGTGTTAAAATAAGTAAAGGCATGAATGTCCAGGTCATTGAATGCTGCTGGAGGGCATACCCTTCACAAATAAGCAAACATCCTCAAATAATTCAGTGGATGTGAGAATAAAACAAGTCGTCACCCAGAAAAACTCATGACAGCCTCTCCTGAAGAAACACAAAGTAGACTCTCATGACTTTGCCAATTTCCAGCCTCCTACTCACCTAATCTTCATCAGCAATATCATCAAAATTACAGTCTATGTACAACTCACATTCCGACCATCTCCGGCACGACCACCATTCTGGCTTCACACTGCAACACAGAGACAGCTACCTTACAAATCATAGACAACACCTTGCTGAGCACAGAAAAGATGACCCCTGCCACCTTATATTTCTGAATCTCAGTCACCTTCTACACCGTTGATGATGCCATCCTCATCCGCACCCTCAAGTCTCAAATGGGATTCACTTACAACCTGCTTAATTGCTCTCTTTTTTGCAATACAGTTTACTCGTTTTTCAATAATAAAAGGAACAGAAATGTGTATTATCATTCTTTGACACAACAGTTTGTACAATTATAAAATGGTAACAGCGACCTCTTCCCATTCCCGCCCACTCCCACTCCAGCATCCCCAGAACACAAGTCTAGTCGCATTTTAGGCATGAAGTTGCGAATTTCCTTCTCTGCAGACCCGATATGATGCATACAGGGTCCAGCATTATGCCCATGTACTGAGCCCAGTCTTTCCATATTTTTGATGCTTTTGTGGACATCACATCCTCTGGCCATGAAAACGTACCATTCAAGGCTCACGCAATTATCTAGAACTTTCTTTCAGCCCTCCAGGGAAAGAGGGTTTGAGTCTTTCCATCTCTGGGCTGTGTCTCTTTTGGCTATTAGAATACCAATCCAAAGGAGTGTCAGTTTATAACAGTTACTATCCAAGTCAATGGTAATATGAAAAAGGGTTATTTTATGGTCTCTGGGACGCTGCCACCCCAACATCACTCAAAGCATAGAGAGCACCTTCTCCAAGAACTCTGCGATCACCCTGCAGCTCCTGGCTGTATGGCTCAAATCCCCATTGTAGGATGTGCATCAAACACAGAAAGGTGAACCCACTAGCCCCATTTTTTCACAGTCTTTTAGAAGTGATGTATGTACGGTGCAGGTATTACAGCTGGATGACTATATACTGCAAGGCAATAGCCGATTCTCCGGGGAAGCCCTAGTCTTTCTCCAATCATCCTGCATCAGAGGACCCAGATCTGTCTCCAACGCCTCACACAGATGGGGGAAGGAATCTGAGGTATTGACCACCAGGGACTTTTAGATATGCGATATTTTGTGAGCTTATATTTCTCTAGTAAAATTTTGGCTCTGAGTGTATTGAAGTCAGGAAGGACCCCCAGTCCCCAGATATAGGGCTCCAAAGTATGCTGGAGCTGGAGGTACTTATAGAATTGGGCACAATGTAAGTTGGGGTAGTTTTGTAATTGGTGAGCAGTTGTAGCAGGGTCACCATTTTGAAGATTGCAGAATGCCCCAACAATGACAGTGGGGGAGTTGTCCAGAACTTTACATCACCATTCAACATATCAATTTGTGGCTGAATATTTTTATCCCAGGATCTTTGGATATTTGGTGTCACTTACATTCCAAAATATGTGAAGACACTGTAACCACTCATAGATCCGTGGCCACCCTAAGTCTTGAGCAGATTCACCAATCAGAAACACATATGATCTGGAACTAATAACATATTGTCCTAAAAACTTGCTTAACATTTGTAATATGTGCAACATCCTTGGACCTGACCATTCCGGATCTCTCAGAAATATTAATACATCATTGGCATACAAATTCTCTCTGTATGCCACCCCGGGTACCCATTCAAAACCTTTTACCAGGGCAGTCATCCTTACCCACTCTGCAAGTGGCTTTATTGCTTTGGGAAAGAGCAAAGGGGGGAGCAAACAACACTGTCTTGTGCCTCTGCATATCAGAATTGGGTGCAATATGGCCCTCTCAACCCTTACCTGTGCCCTCAAATCATTATATATTAGTAGGATATGTTGAATGTGAGGCCAAAGTTAAGCTACTGCAGCAGCATGGGCAAGTAATACCACCCCACAGAGTCATCTACAAAGAAAACCACACCTAGGCCTTTCAGTGTATGTGCCAGAGCCTGGGCATTGCGGACCCTCCTTATGTTATGTCTATGGGCCCTTTTTGGCATAAATCAAGATTGGTCAGGCTTAACTAACGAGCCAATTACTTTGTGTACCTAGTTTGCCAAGACCTTTGCTATTATTGTTGTCTCAACATTCAAAAGCGAGAGAGGGCGGTATGATGAACACAAGTCAGGCAAGTGACCGACTTTATGAATGACAATTGTTTCAGCCATCCATAATATCTATTGGAAGTCACCGTATCTTGAAGGCTTTGGCGACCATTCCCAGTAGTGGAACAGCTAATTTAGGCATGTAAAGTTTAAAAAAAAATTAGCTGGGAAGTCGTTCATATCCGGCGTTTTCCCAGAGTTTACCTTGTGTAGGGCCTTTGTCATCTCCTCCTCTCTAATGTCACTGTCTAAACTATATCTCTCATCTTGCTCTAGCCTGTGATTGGGAGGTTATACATGAAAGCAGCCCAATCTGTGGGGTCCGGCGAGATGACCTGTTTCGTTGCTGGGATATCTGTGGCATTTGGGCCCAAGCTTCGCTGCTATTCAGGGAAACTTACCAAACCCGGACATTTCCTAAATTTAGACACCCGTGGAACTTCAGGGTGATGTGACATACGTAGATCTCTTGAGATTTTCATACCCACAATGCTGTGCTAACCTCAAACTTTGCCTAAATTCACATCTTTTCTTCACATTTCTGTGACAGAAACTTTGAAATATACAAAATTCCTACCACCCGCATTTCCGCTCTTCTCCCAATAAAGATGCTAGCCCACTTGTGTAGGTTAGACATAAAAGGCCCCAAAATGCTACACTGAAACAACAATATTTCTTGGTAAAAAAACAAAATGAGCTGCTTTGGGCGATATAGTATTTGGTCCCATGCTCGGCTGCCACCATAGGATACCTACTAAATCCAGGCATTTTTGAAAAATAGACAGCGAAGAGAGTCCAGGGAGATGTGCCTTGTTGGGATCCCACAAAATGTTCTTACCTACAGTGCCCTGCAAACCTCAACCCTACCCTAAATTCACACATTTTCCTAACATTATTGTAAGAAATTGGGTTGTTGGTTGGCTGGGATGTGAGCCGTGGTCAAACAGCAACCACAATCCTTGTCAGGGTGAGGCACCAGCCAACTCCAAATTAACCTGTGCTCAACACTCTGGTAGATTGGCACAGAGAAGTCAGACTTAATTTAAAGGCAATGTGCAAAGCATTTGTGCAACACTTCAAACAGTAATAAAGTGAAAACACCACATGAAAGGATCCACACCAAGTTAGAAAATGTAAGTTATCTTTAATACAGAAAACAAGACTAAAATGTAAAAAATCCAGTCAGTAGAACCAGAGATATGCAATTTTAAAGATTTCAGTGAAAATAGTGCCAAAAAGCACAACGCGCCAACCTTGGTTAGTTGGCTGCTCCAGACCGGAACAAAGTAACAAGTTGAGCCTGACCGCGATGGAGCATGGGCCAGATACAGGGACCCAGTTAGGCCAGCTTTGCGGAACGTTGCGAGGATCTGTGTCAAAGATGAATCGCACAGCCAAAGCAATGCTTCAGTTCCGAGTTGCGGTGAGGCTGTGGTGCAAGGTCCTGCGTCATCGTCAAAGATTCTGTCAACAAGGGCTTGCGATGCGAAGCCCGGTGTTGAGGATGCGTCGTGCGGTCGGGGTGATGCATCGATTCAAAGGAGCTGTGATGCTGAGTCTGGCATCATCGTCAAGGCTGCAGTCGAGGGATGTGAGGGTCTGTGCCAAGGATGAATCGCACAGTGGCGATTCCAGTGAAGCGACGGGCTGCAATGCGATGCAGGTCTTTGTGGTGGTTCCGATCCACGCAGCAGTGCGGAAAATGCAAACTTTCTAAAAGTATGATTTTCAAAATTTTAGTTTAAAATCTGACTTTACCATGAGAGAGGATTTTTCATTACAATTCCAAAGACACCAAGCATGATCTGGTTACCTGCTTCAATTAGATAATTCCAGCCTTTTAAATGTAATAAGGTAACTTCAATGTTATCCTATGAGAGAGCTAGGCCTTGCAGTAGGGATAAACGAATTTAGGAGTTTTTCACTACCAAGGCATATAAACTTAAAAGTATATGTCCTATTTTTTAAATGCACTGCACCCCGCTTTCTGGACTTTCCAGGGCCTACTCTAGGGTGACATATATGTATTAAAAAGGAAGGTTTGGGTCTAGCAAAAAGATTTATTTTGCCAGGTCGAAATGGCAGTTTAAAAACTGCACACAGAGGCTGCAAAGGCAGGCTGAAGCCAGGTTTGAAAGGCTACTTAAGTGGATGGCACAGCCAGTGCTGCAGGTCCACTAGTAGCATTTAATTTACAGGACCTGGGTACACATAGTATGATTTTATTAGGTACTTACAAGTAAATTAAATGTGCCAATTGGATATAAGCCAATTTTACAATGTTTAGAGGAGAGAGCACAAGCACTTTAGCACTGGTTACCAACAGTGGTAAAATGCACAGAGTCCTACAAGCCAACAAAACAGGTTTAGAAAGCAGGAGGGTGAAGGCAAACAGTTTGGGAATGACCCTGCAAAAAGGGCCAAGTGCAACAATCATTATAATGGAAACTTTGGGAATCTGCGGAGATCCCAAGATCCCTTCCACCGAGCATTCCCATGATTCTCTCTATAAAACGCTATCCCACTTGCACTATATGGGTGAAGTACCTGGTCATTTCTATCCGCTCTGCCCATGTACTTGTTGTAATCCAGTATAGAGCTGGGCTAATTAACTTCTGTCATCCTCCCCCAAACCGTGACCGGACAAGTGCTCTCATCAGGAACTGTATTGAGCATGTATATATATCCCAGCTGATTTCTTATAGCTAGCAACTCATTACAACACTACACATTGCTCTGACCTCTTTGGAACTTCTTACACATAAGCTCCAGTAGGAATTCTTTCAGGAGACTTTGAATGGTAGAGCAACCCAAAGTGCCAGCATTGTACCGCCCGTTGAACCGTGGCCCTCCTGTACAAAGGTTGCACCCATGACAACCTTTATGAAAGAGTGATTGTGTAAGCTCCCATATAAACCTCTCACTAATTCCTAATGAAATGGTGTAACAAGCTCTTTAGTTTGATATGTACTGCCTAAACAGTAGCTGTCCTTTGAATAGACCCAACAACTCATAGACCCACTATATTCTTCCTAGGACTATAAATCTCTGGAAACTTGGAAGACAAATGATCCATGTCAGGCCAAATTTTGAACAACCATGATTATGGATGGTTCCAGGGCAATGCTGCAGAATTATCACTGAAATGCACCATAAGCTTCAGAATCAAAAACCTCTCTGGCCTTGACCACTGCAAAGCTAGTGTTGTACAAACCACACCAGTAGACCAGGAGAACTGTTCCGTTGGTTTGTGCATGATTCCAATGTTGAGCGTAAGGCACGGAAATGTTCAGCTCTCCGAGGGAAGTGGGAGTGCACCAGTGTGCCATGGAATGACACACTGAAGTGTATCCATGCTCCCTCAGAAACAGTTTGTCATGCAAATTTGTTTGGCTACAATTTCATCAACGAAGTCAATCAGAAAAATGTGGAAACATTATAGTATTGACTGTGCACCCAGCATCTGCAGTAATAGGTGGAATTTGTGGCAGACCTAAATTGAGAGGCTGTCAAGAGTGCATTCTCACTGTGCTTGACACTGAACCTGCCTGCACTGTCAATTGGGCTATGCTGCCACTGTCTCTCTACCACACAGATTGTGCTTGTGAAGGTATATCATAACTGCCATGGTCATGTTCCTCAAAATCACTGGAAGATGAGTTCATCATCGGATGCCACTCCACTGACTGAAAAATCACGTACAGATTCTGCTCCATGATCCTCTCCCTCAAATATTATCTCCATATTGGAACCTGCTTCAGAGCTCTCCTCCTTTATTTGAGTTAAAGCCTGGTTATCAGTCATCCACCAAGATGCCATCTCTGTTAACTGTCTAAAACTTTACCCCTCAGAGAGAATCCTGTGCCATTCACATTTTGATTTTACCCACCACAGCATACATTGTGGGGCAAGGTGTCAGCCCACTTCAGCCTTTGATTGGTTAATGTGATATTCACATTTTGCTTCTGCCGACCACACCATAGCTCATTGGGGCATGAAGTCAGCTTTCAGCCATTATTCTGTTATTCTGATCTTAACATTATGCTTCCGCCACCACAGCATCAGCAATGGATCAGCCCACTTCAGCCTTTCATCTGTTATTGTGACATTCACATTTTACTACTGCCAAGCAAATTATAGGGCATGAGGCAAGGGTTCAGCCCACTTCAGCCTTTCATCTGTTATTGTGACATTCACAGTTTGCTTTCCTCACCACAACATGTATCATGGGGCAAGAAGTCAGCCCACTTCAGCAATTGACAAACTTCAGTGTGATTGATGGCAATATGCTTTCCACAAGAAGAACATTCTCACACAACGCAGTTCCCATCTGTGTCAGAGACTATTATGACTAATATGTGCTTTTGCCTTGTTGCAAATTGAAGCAATAGTTTTTTTCTTTTCTTTTTCTCTTTTAGTTTCTTTTGTCAAGCTCTTTGGCTCACATTCTTCAGAGAGAAGTGCCATATTCCTTTTTATTGAACTAGTTAATTGTCATTGCTCCATTTTCACTTGCACTTTATTTCAGCTCTTATCACACACACATTAATAATTTCTAAGACTATCTCTGCATTCTACCCATGACATCGTATTTGTGGGAGAGACATCACTGAAAAGGGGAGATTCTCCCCTTTCCTACAATGCCTCACCAGTATCTCTACTTCCCCACGGTGTGGGGTGAAATGGCCCTGGTCGTGTTCCTGAAGCACCAATTTCCTTTTCTGCTGCACTGACAATTAAGGCAATAATGTCAGCGTCCATACAGCCCACTGATGCCACTATTCACGGTGGGATGGGGCGGGGCTGGAGCGGAAGCAGTTATTTATGTTTTGTATACTTAGCAGGTTCCATTGGGATGGAACAAGAGTGTGTGAGTCCAATGCCCTTAGAATTCTGTTGGAGGATAGTTGCTGTGGGCAGAGGAGCTGTGTGGACCTGTTTCCTGTGTATGGAGTTCCTTAATAAAGTAGACCTTTTACTTGACAACTCTGCCTGCATGTCCTGCTTGCTGTGTATCCAAGAGGACCACACAACAGTTTGGTGATGAGCGGAAATCCACCCTGGACCGCTTGGAAGTAAAGTGGCAAAACAAGAGGAAATCAGCCGTGATATCCTGGCCGGACCAATTGGGAGTGTCATTCAGAAGTGTGGCGCAGCAATTACCTTAAGGCACTTTGAGACTATAAGGAGTGGCACCTGGTTGGATGTTAGAGTCGGATTAGAAATCTGCTGCATTTTGTGAAAACTGTGAGTGTTCCATACCTTCGCCAGAGCATTCCAATCCTTGCCAGCACCCGCAGAGCACGAGAGCTTTGCCAGAGCATTCCAATCCTTGTCGGCAACGGCTATATGTGCAAGGAGGTGAGTCACGTTCCGTGACCAACGCAGGGGCCATTTTGGATCATGAAATTCAGACAAGGGCAAAATATACTGCAGTGTGTGTCATTTGAGTGATTTGAGACACAAGCACATGATATGGAGATTGCGACATTCTGGAGGGTGTGCAGAAGTACACAGGAAACAGGTGAGGACGTTGATCTGGTACTTGTACAAAAGGAAGGTTGTAATAAAGTTTTGTGACTTTTACTACATTGTCTCATGGGGAGACTTTGGCATTGACTTTTGTGTGTAACAGACAGTGCCATGACTCAGCAAAACTTTTCCATAAGCTCCTCACATGCATTTTGGGTTTTGGGAGGTAGAACCATCCCTAGAGTGGAAGGACTATTTTGTTAATTATATTGAGGCAGTGGATGAATCCAGCAAGACGTCAGCAGATCAAATGAAAAGGATTCTTCATTACTTAGGTCCTGTAGGTTTGAAAACCTACAGTTGAATGCCAAAAGCAATGATTACTGGTGATCTGAATGTTTTTTAAGCTGCCTTACGTGATTTAGACAGATATTTCACACCAAAAGTCTGCATAGGCATTACAAGATATAAATGTTTCCACTGTAAACAGAGTAAAGGGGAATCTGTGGATGACTATGTGGCAGATTTGAAAAAAATGGCAATTGACTGCAAATTTGAGACTCTGCACGATAACTTGATAAGGGACCAAGTAGTCATGCATGCCAACAATCCTGCTATTCAGGAGCATTTATGGATTAGTGGGGATTCTCCACTTGAGGAAGTCATGGCTATTGTACATTCTGCATAAATCTCAGGAAGGTGTGCCACCGAATTAAAGCAAGCAGACAAGGAATTGGATTGTATATGCAAGGTGACACCTCGCAAAACACAGAAGGAGTAAAACAGAAGTGCACCAAAGAAACAACTGTTGGGAAGGAAAGGAAATGTTACCGATGTGATAATAATAACGATCATCTTACATATAGTAAAGCGTGTCCATCTCTCAAACAAAAGTGTAGTAATTGCAGAATTGTGGGCCATTTTGTGAGAGTTTGCAGGAAGAAAAAGACTTATGTCAAGTACATATATGAGGACAATAAAAACCCTGAAGATAGTGACTCTGATGAGGAACGTACAGAACCAAACAGTGTTATGAGTTTGCATGGCAACTTCGTATTAAATATCAGGGATCAAAATGTAAAGAACAAAACCGAGTGTGACATGACCATTAGTGGGTTGCCCCCTAAATATATGCAGACTCGGGCTCACCTTTCACTATTCTTAATGGGGAAGTGTGGAGGGAGAAGTTTGTAGACAGATTGGCACACATTTATTTTCACCAGACATAAATACCGATAGTTATTCTAGAGAAAAGATTGATATGTTAGGCTTTAGATGGTTGACAACCTTCTCCTTTAAGAACAGGCACACAAGGGGGGAAACTGTACATAGCAAAGAAAGGACCGTCGGTATTAGGATGGTTCAATCAAGGGAATATGCATATCATCTTCGACCCCAATAGTGCTGAAAAGGTATTGGTGATAGATGAGGGGAGTTCCATGGGCACCACCATGGTGGCAATGTTTCCTAGAGTTTTTGGAAAAACTCTGAGAAAATTTAGAAGATTTGAGCATAACATTGTGTTCAAAAGCAATGTTGTCCTATAGTACATAGAGCTGTACCAATGATGGTGAGGGACGGCTTTTCAAAGGAACTGGAGAAACTGGTGGCAATGGATGTGAGTGAACCAATAGAGATTTTGGAATGGTGGTAGTAGCGCATCACTGTAGTGGGAAGATTTGCCTTTGTTTGGATCTACCTCATCTGAACAATAACATAGTCATTGACCAATTTCCCTTACCAAAAAGTTACTGAAATAGTGTCATGCCTAAAAGGAGCTAAGTGGTTTTCGACCATAGACCTTTCATCTGCATACTTCCTGATCTTGTTAACACCCACTTCCAGGGAATTCACAGTATGCATTACACACTTTGGGTGCTTTCAATTCAAATGGATGCCATATGGACTGGCATTGGCGGCTGCCATTTTCCAAAGGCTAATGCACAGGCTGTTCGAGAAGGAAAAGGGAGTGATGTTCTTCCAGGATGACATTTTAATTTTTGGGGATAATAGGAGCATCTATGATGAGAGACTGATGAGAGACTGTGGAAGGTTTTGAGTATACTAGAGGACAAGGGGTAGATTGTTCAGTTTGCCAAGTGCAAGCTTGCAGAAAGAAGCGTTACTTACCTGGGGCACGTGATTAGTGAAGATGGAGTAAAACCAAATCCATCATTAATCAATGATATTGTAGGGGCTCCCGCACCTGTTAATAAGGATGAAGTGATGTCATTCTTTGGCATAACAGAGTATTGTGCAAAATCTATTCCTAACTTCATAGAGAAAATGTACAACATAAGGCAATTACTGAAGAAGAACGTGAAATTTGTATTGAACTCGCAGTGTGAGGTGGAGTTTTGCAGGATCAAGCAGGATATGGTGAATGTGCCCACATTGGGCAGTTTTGATCCTGGATTGTATTGTTTCATAACCATGGACACCAGGGTTTGAGGGCGGCATTGGCACAGGACTTGACATCATAATTTTGTTTGCTTCAAGATCCCTATCGCCTGCAGAGGAAAAATGTCCTACTATTGAAAAGGAAGCTTTAACGTGCTCCTGGGCCTTAGACCATTTCCGAGCGTTTGCCTGGGGAAAACCAATTACTATCCAATGTGACCATATGCCTTTAGTGAAATTGCTAACTGCAGAGGGGAGTGTGACCACTTCTGTGAGGATTGCGAGATTGTCCATGCGGATGAAGGACTACATTTACCGCATTGTGTATGTGCCCGACAGGGACAATGTGGTAGTGGATTGCCTGTCTAAGATGCCATATCCATTGGAGGAGTATGAAGATGATCCATAGAATTACTTTGGTGTTGCATTGATGCATGATTGTGGCACACCTTCGATAAAAAAGTAGGACTGTACAATAGAGTATGGGAAGGATGATGTCTTACAAGGGGTTTTAAGGTGCATGTGTGAGTGAAGGCTTGCCAAGGAAAGAACAGCAGGGGGAGTCTCTCAGGCAGTTTAGGGAAATCAGGTTTGAGCTGTCTGTAGAGAAGAATGTGATTGTTAGAGGAAGCAAAATAATTCCTCCCAAAGGATTGTGTGATTTGATCATGGAACTTTGTCATGAAGGGCATTTTCGGGTGGTAAGAACCAAGTCAGTAGTGATGGAACTATTTTTATGGCCTGGAGTGGAATTAGCTGTAGAGAGGTTTGTGAGAGCATGTGTTAGTTGTTCCTCAGCTGACAAGTCCTTATGCACGCGAAGACTGCCTATGAGTGAATGCTTTATTCCCAAGCAGCCTTGGGAATGTGTGGCAGTGGATTTGTTAGGCCCTGTTTGTGAGTAGCAGGAGTATGTAATTGTACTTATTGAACTGTTCTCTAGATGGCCAGTGGTTAATATAGTGGAAAGAGCTGACACTACCATGGTATTGCAATTTTTGGATTAAACCTTTCTGTCAGAATTGATTCCTGCTACGATTGTGAGTGATAACAGTGGGCAATTGGTCTTTAATGCAGCCAAAGCTTAATTTGAGATAGTAGATATCAAGCATAAGACCACTTTCCTTTAAAATCCAATTCGGAATGGTATGGTGGAGAGGTTTAACCATGTGATCAAAGATGTGATTCAATCTGCTGTAGGAAGACAGTGTGATTGGCAGAATGAAGTAAGGAAAGCAGTGTGCGAGTACAGAGTAACTACTAAAGAATCTACTGGACTGTCGCCATTTGTGATTATGTGAGGAAGGATTCCTAGGAGTTAATACAACCCAGCATGGTTGTATGATAGCAAGGTAAAGCAATGGTCACCAGATTTGGTGGGGAAGAAGTTGAAAGAAACGCATGAGAGGAGTAAGGCGTACTACAATGACAAACATGGGGCTAAACCTGTTCAGGTTAGAGTTGGTGATTGGGTGCGGGTGAAAAAACCTAATAAAATTCTTAAAGGGGAGAGTCAATTTTTTTGCACCAGAGGAAGTAGTGGAAGTTCTACAGAATGCTGTCAGAATGAGTAGGGGCAAAGTGTGGAACCTTAAGAGGGTGGCGTTGGGTTCAAGAGAATTGTGGAAGGATTGTGGGAAGGTGAATAATGGCAGAAACTTTCAGTGGTTGGATGATGAGGATAAAATACCAGCCACAACTAGTGGTGCACAGTCTGCTCTGGGTGGTAGTGACAATGGAGATGCGCCAATTAATTCAAGGAAGTTACATGAGGAATGTGGAGAAGTGGTGAAGGATAAAACTGGAGGTGTGACACAAGAATCTGAGGTTATCCTTGGTGAGATGGAAAGAGTTGGGGGTGATAAAAGAAGAAGGGAGTTGCCTGGGTGGTTGAAGGATTATGTAGTGGGTTAGAGCATTTGAATATTCTTGTTTTTAACTTGTTCTTATTATTATTATTAGTTTTTTTTCTGCTCCCTCATTTTCTCTATTTAGTACATTGTATTGTATAAGGGGGAGATTTGGTGTGTTTTTGTTAATTAAAGGGGGGAGATGTGTTATGTTTTGTATACTTAGTGGGTGTAATTAGAATGGAACCATAATGTGTGATTCCAATGCCCTTAGCATTCTGTTGGAGGGCAGATGCTGTGGGCAGAGGAGCTGTGCGGACCTGTTTCCTGGGTTCCTTTATAAAGGAGACCTTTTACAGCACAACTCTGCCTGCGTGTCCTGCTTGGTGTGTATCCAGGAGGAACACACAACACAGTTCTGCCTCGGCAGGGGGAAGACTCTGGTGTAATAAACAGAGGTTGCCCTGTGCCGTGGCTTAGCAAGAAGCTCCTGCCATGTGCACTACTGAGATACGGCGCATGATAGGAACGTCTCATCAACTACATTTAAGCAGTTAAGCTATCTTGCTCTGTTGATATGTGGACTTGTTAGATCACATGGGTTTATTGTTGATTTGGAAGAGCATGATCAATTAAAAGGCTTTGGTGCCATCCTCTGTGAATGGTGGTACTAAGGATGAAGAGTAATGTGTACTATTGACAAAGAACAACATTTAAATGTATATTGTTTGGAAATCGAGATCTCTAACCTGTTCGCTAACAGGTGACAGGTTTCTCCCTTTGTGAGGATCTGCATTTCATAGGGCTTTTGAAAGGGGAACATATCTCTGTTGTTGCCGATTACAAAAACAGCTGGTTTTAGTGTCTTATGATCTCACGGCAAATAAAGAGTGGAAAGAGAAGCAGGCCGATACTCAAGACTTTTGAACATGTATCAGCATTGGAAAATGTGTACTGCACTTTGGAAGATGCCATGAAACAAAAATATGCCTTGTGATGGAAATTATGATGTCAGATTGTAGTGGGTGGATTAGAACCAATATTATCAATAGACTAAATGAAATCAGCAATAGCATAGTTTGTAATCAAAGTATAGACTGTTGAGGGGCTACAGATACCTGCCTCATGTGACACAGTGGACATAGCCTGTAAAAATGCAGTAAAAATCTTTGGTTAAACCCATTGAGGTATGTAGTATTACAAGGGGGATCACATAGCCTTTCAAGTGCCTTTCTTGAAACCTCCTGTTTTTTTTTTCCACTTGAGATTCCATCTATAGTATGGCCTGGCATGTGTCTATTTAATCCCTGATCGAACTGTTGGCTAGGGCCAGTGCTTTAAATGGGCCAATACTCACTGGCATTAAGTACTGTCACTTGTCAATTTTCACACTTGGAGTACTCCACAGCCGTGTATCGTGTTACTGTAAGCTGAGCTGCTGAATCATCAGTAGCTCTTTGTCAAGGTTAGTCACAGGTTAGGACAGCTTGCATCGCACAGTGATTCACAGTATGGGGTCCATTGACCCTGTGCAGTTAATCCCATTATAGGTGTTCAGTGCAGGGCCTGCTGCCTGTCCCATGTGAAACAGAACATTAAATCCAAGTTGTGTAAAGTTATTATTTGTTTGAGCAGATCTGAGTGATCTCGAGCTACAGTAGAGTTGGGAAGGCACGAGGCAGTGTGAAAAAACATTTGAGTTCCGTGTGGATGCAGTTTTACAAGGGCAAATATTTAAGCTGCATTTAGTTTTCCTCAGTCCCAAGTAAGAGAGGGAGAGAAAGTGGAAGGAGAGAGAGAAACATGTGAGAGCAGAATGAAAGTGGGAAGAGTGAAGACAGGGAGAGCGAACAAGAGACATAGATATAAATGAAAGGGACAAATTCCATAGTGATGGAATTTGTGAACACTTAATAAGACATGATTCATTCAAACAAAAACTCTCTGTGAAATATCAACAGAGCCCCCTTTCAGCGCCGCTTTTTCCCCCCAGCTATTTTGAATTTTATACATGTGATGCACTTGCACCTAAAGTAAGCCACGCTCATGCTTTGGTTCTCCTGCAGCTTGGTGTTTTATTCTGTGTAACTTGTTTGATGGGTGGCAGCACTAGGGTTTTGTTCAAGGATTTCGTACAATATAGGCAGGCCACTGGAATTATGCGGCAGAGGAGGACCAAATTATGCAGCAAGGTTGACTAAATTATAGAGCAAGAAAAGACAAAGTATGTGGCTTAATGTGGCACATTTTATGATAGTTTTACTTCGTTATTTTGTCATTTTTACATATATTAACACTGTCTGAGAAAAGATTTCACCTTATTGATACCAGTTTAATACCCCAACACATTAATAGGAAACTCGAAGATGACCAGCCAACCTTTGCGAAGGGCCTTCCACTGCACAGGAACATTTGTCACCATATTTTTAGCAACTTTGGAAACAATTTATTTGGGTAAAATCTGCAGATTATGCAGCAGATGATGTTTTTTTGTGGCAAATGTGTCAATTCCAATATATTGTGGAAAATGCTGCAGGATCGCATAATTCCAGTGGCCCTGAATATACGGTTGCAAGCCAGTACCCTGAAATGTATTACCAGGTGTTTGACTGCTGTGACGAGGCTAATACTGTTTGCCACTGATTCTCTGACAGATAGCTCTTTCTGGTATATGATCTATATGAATGTCAGTATATGGGGGTAACAATAATCAACTGGCGGTCTGGCTGATTTGTCTAATCTTGAGTTTTGCATGTGCACATTTAGACCATTTGAAAGGAGATGGAGATAGAAAGGAGAAGAGAGACAATCTGGAGAAAGGGTGAAAAGGAGAAATAGAAATGAGGATAAGGGTTAAGGAAAGAGTACTAAAGAAGGAGAAGGAGACACAAAGATGAGAAAGAGTGATAGAAGAAAAAATGAGGGCTAAAGACAATAGCAATATTAAATAGAAGACAGGAGTACTATGACAGGGAATCTCAGAGCTATAGTTAGAGAAAGTAGGATGGGAGGGACTGATGGAAAGGATGAACGAGTAGAAGGAAGAATGAGGGAAAAGGAGAATGAAAAAGTGCAGTTTTTTATTTAAAAACAAGTTAAAAATGCATCCCTTTAAGGGGGTTTCACTTTCCCAAAGACGTAACATGGCTCCAAAATTCATTGAAATTCTACTTTTCGCTCTTATAAATTTACATGCTGAAATGAAGGAACCATGAAAGAATAATTATATATGTTCATGGTAAATATTTACAAGAGTCTCTTGGGCCCTTTAAATACAAATAAAAACACACAGGGGGAACTATAAATACAATTTCAACTTTGCCGTGAAGTCAGGTGACTTGCAACAAGGTAGGATAAATTAATACATCATCAAAACTTATTTTTGTAGTCACCACATGGAGTTCCACAACCTTTGTTTTTGTTCTTCAAATACTTTACATCAATGTACTTTATTATTTTGTAACTTTTAAACTGACTACTACCACTTTAGGTGAATACACATTATTATTGCATAAGGAAGCACCATAGCTGAATAAACAGGAACAATATAGATAAGGAGAGGCAAAATCTGTCAACAAGAACAGGATCATGGTATATCCTGCTGTAGGTTCCTTTCTCAGACTGCACACACTACCCATTATTGTGGATAAGTGAAAATTCAAAAGTTGTTCGTAACCCTTAATTGTGGAAGCAATGTGAACGTGGTTGAAATTTGAAAAACATTGCTAAATGTATCCTTATGCACATGCAAAAATACTAATAATACAGATAGCAGAAATGTTTCTGTATCCTCTTGCACAATTGTGCTCTGAGAAAGTATTAATCTTGTTAATAAGTGTTTTCCTCTTAGCCCTGCCCCCTACCTCTGTCCCAAACCCCACCCTTAGTCCATGGCTCAATTTGGTGAGTACGTGCAATAATTCTTCCCCTTTTAAAGCCAGTACACCACATGTTGGATTAATAAATATTTGATAACTGTCTCTATTTTTTGCTGACTGTTGCCCAAAACACTGTGTGACTTTTTTGATAGCATAGACAGAAAGACACACAGACAGATATGTAGGAGAGAAATGGGAGCACCATTACATGCCCTTCACTTAAAAGCTTGTGAAGCTTTTATTCTGATCACTCCAGGGACACTTGTGCATTCACCTCCCACTCCTTCATCTACTGAGTGGTGTGTGTCCAGTTGCGTGCTTCAGTGTTAGGTGGACATGCATGGGAGGGTGAGGTGTGGAGAACGATAGTTGCTAACAGCAGTACTAACTGGAGGTGGCAGAGGTAAACTGAGTGCATTGGTGACCCTCCAAGGTTAAATGGGATTACATTTCTGCTTTCCTTTTAGGGCCATGTTAACCATGTCCAAAAGCATACTCCAGTAAAACTACGTTTTGCGTAAAAGTAGTTTGTGATGTCATCTTTTTGGTATTTTTAATATTGTCTTCGGCAAAGAAAGTAAATGCTCTTACAGATAACATACAAAAAGAGTTGTTATGTGTTTTAAATGAGTTTCATGAGCCAACAGTCCTAAGCAATAAAAGTCCACCCAGCTGGTTGTTAAGCGTCCCTCTCAATCCTTTTTTCCAAAATTAACTTAATTTATTGTGACATTTTTACCAAATGTACACAGCCAACGTGTTAGACCTGGCACCATTGGCGTGGGTCTCCCTTCCATTTTTTGCTGTTGCCTCTTATGTTTTTGCTGGTTTTAGATGCTTTTGGGCACTGTGCCACTGCTGTTCAGTGCCACAGTGCAAGTGCTCCCTATGGTAAATTGATGTATGGATTAGTGACTCCATGATTGGCTTGTTTGGCTTACTGTCAGACCCTAGTACAGTGCACTGCGTGTGCCCAGGGCTTGTAAATCAAATGCTGCTGGTGGGCTTGCAGCACTGGTTGTGCCACCCACCGGAGCAGCTTGTAAAGTGTGTCTCAGGCCTGCCATTGCAGAGCCTGTGGGCAGTCTGGTACTGCCATGTTGACTGGGCAAGTGTACCCACTTGCCAGTCCCTAAACCTTCCCTTTTATACATATTAGTCACCCCTAAGGTAGGCCCAAGGGCAGGGTGCATTGTAGGTAAAAGGTAGGACATGCCCTGGTGTGTGTGGCATGTCCTAATAGTGAATTACAGCCATTTTCGTTTTTCACTATTGGAAGGCTACCTGTTCACCATAGGCCAGAATGGGCAGTTAGATTATTACATTTTATAATCCTAACTGACTCAGGGAACCCGGTAGAAATTCGAGTTTAGTACGCCTGAACTCAGAATGATAAAATACATCTTTTAGTGAAGTTGGTTTTAACATTCTGTGTTTGAAAATACCACTTTTAGAAAGTAGGTATTTTTTTGCCTAACTATTTAAGCCTGCCTCTGCTAGGTTGTGTATTCCTTGTCTGGAGATTGAGTGACAGGGGCTGGGGGTGGCTACAGGAGACAGGGTGAGTCAGCGCAGGGCTGAATAGAAAGATCTGCATCCAGAGTGGAGGGAGGAGTTGCACCTGGGTCTGAATAGGGCTGTGCCTGCCTTCCACAATGCTGGCTCCACCTCCTGCCGGGCGGCTGAGCACTCTGCCCCACATTCTGAAAGGAAAGAAGGAGTCAGAAAAACAAAGTGCTCCAGGACTGACCAGAACTGGTTTTGAACTAGGCAGAGGCCTCTCTGCCTTCAGAGAACAAAGAGAAACTGTGTATAAAAAGGGGACCCAGACCCCTAGGAAATTAGATCACTTCTGGGAATCAAGACGAACCTTTGCTGAGGAG